>VZDJ01006028.1:15102614-15174186 GCA_008694505.1 Cyanoderma ruficeps
TTATATTTATATTTATATTTATATTTATACATACTATATCTACTCTGTTCTGTTCTATTCTATTTTCTATTTCATGTGGATTGAAAACTGGTGGAATGTCTGGGAATTAGGTTATCTCCTCTATGAGGACAGACTAAGAGAGCTGGGATTGTCGATCCTAGAAGAAAGAAGGCTTAAAAATATCAAAGCATGTAAATTCCTGAAAGGAAGGTGTTAAGAGGCTGAGCCAGGCTCTTTTCAGTGGTGCCCATTGACAGGAGAACAATGAGCACAAATTAAACAGAGAAGGTTCCTTCTGAACAGCAGGAAACATTTTTTGTCCTATGGGGATGACGAAGAAGTAGCACAGGTTGCCCAAAGAGCTTGTGGACCTTGTGGTCCTTGGAGGTATCCAAAAGCCATGGAGGTATCCAAAGCCAAGTCCATACGGACATGGTGCTGGGTCTCTGTGTCTGGCTGGCCCTTCTTGAGCAGACAGGTTGGACCTCCTGACCTCCAACCTCACACCTGTCGTGGTTCTGTGTTTCAGTATTGCCATCAATACCTCATGCAGGTCACCTCTATACTTTTCAAGCTTTTGAAACTTTCAAAACTTTTTCAGAGTGGGAAAGGGCAAACAGAACTTCACTAAAAAATAAAAGGTTTTTCTCTTTCCTCTTTACTGAAGGAGCAATTATTTGCTGCTGTTCTCCAGAGACTGGGAAAAAAATAAAAAGGAAAAAAAACCAACCAAACAAACAAAAAAAAAGAAAATAAAAGAAAATAAAAGGCAACAAAGATAATTAAATTCTCAAAAACTAGAAATATTTAAATTAGTAATTTAAAAAATTATAATATTAAAATGAATTAATTTCTAGTTTATAACAAAAAGACCTTTTTTTGGTCTCACTCCCTCAAGAATTAAGGAAATTAGTTTTTGTATCACAAACCCAGTAGACTCTGAGAACAACAGATAACTCCAACTTTTTGCATATTTTACCACAGCTCCCACATGCTCCTCTTGCAGACTTCCTCCCTTTCTCTTAACCCCATTCTCTCTCTTCCAGAATAAGCAAATCTAATTATTTAGAACATTTCCTCAGAGGTCACGTTTTCCAGCTTCTAATCATCCTTGTATGCCTCCTTTGGATTCACTTGGATTTATCTTCATCTTCTTGAAATGGGGATAGTACCCTAGGTGGTTCCTCCCCTAGCACAGGATAGTGAGCAATAATTACCTGGTTGTCTTTCTTCAACATTACTTTTCCTACGTTGCTGAAGGTGATTTGCCCTTTTATCAACAACTTGTTGACGTCGTGTTCAGTTTTCTGTCCGTTTTATCTCCAGTGATTTTTGCAGTGATGTTGCCTAACTGGCTAGTCTTTATTTTCAATGTGTGCAATTGATTTAACAAGGTTGCACATAAGAGTTTTGTTGAACCACGTTTTGTTGACTTTGGACCAATTTTCTGGTAGATTGAGGTAATTTTAAATATTCATCCTCTGCTCCACCTAGCTTAAACCATTCTTACTTCAATATTAAAAAACGTCATAAATATAATGATTTTCATTTCATAATTATTTGATATTTACCAAAAACATTTAGCACATTTCTTCAAATTGTGGTTAAATATAGAAGTATTTCAGCTAGACTTTGATTTTTTGTGTTGATATCTTATGCCATAGTATTGAAATTTCTACTTCTGCCAAATGGTCCCCTGGATTGTTTGGAATTCAATGATTTCAAGAATATTAAAACATATTTTATGGATTTAACCTAGAAGCAATAGTAATCATCTGAAAAGATAAAGATGCAGCATATACTAAGAGGAAACGTGGACATCATCTTTACCATATGGTCAAAAATCTAACCTGTGACCCAAGTAATGTTTTGTGCCAAATAGAAAAGTCAAAAAGTTCATAGGTTGCATTCTCTATGGCTACTAGGAGAATAATATACCTTTTATTACTAAAACAAATACTCTGGCTTCTAATATAATTAATGGGGAAGATAAGTACCTCTGAGGGCCCTAAAAGAAAATCCAGTCTGTCTAGGTTAGCTACCTATGCAAGGCATTTGGATCCTGTCTTTATATGATTTTCAAAAAAGGAAACTAATTTCACGTCTCTTCCTTTAGAAAACCATGTCTCCACTTACACTCATATTGTGTTTGGAGAGAACTGAAGTGATAGATCAAATTACACAATTAACATGGCTGGTAAGAAATTGGTATGATTCAGAAAATAAAGTGTTCACAAGCAATCTTTTCAAATAGTGTATGTTATGGAGAAGGGATTTAATACTCTCAGGGAGACTCTAGATCACATCAACATTGCAACTGGAGCCTGTCCTACAGCAGACAGCCCAGAAAGAGAACACAAAAACACAGAACAAGGCTTCACATAAACATTACACTAATGCATCTAGATTGTCCTCACCCCCAGCCTAACAAATTCCCACCCTTTTATGCAGATTCACCAACTTGGGATCCACCTACCTTAGTCATCTTTGCACCATGCTCAATTCACTCTGTACATGTGTACTAAAAGTGTAGTAGTGGAAGGATGCATTAATAAATAGTATTTCCTTAACCATGACTTTTATAATTTGGAAGTCAAAATGAACATTTCTGAGGACAACATTCACATTGGGGTGGGTGAGAAATACCTGTTATATTGAAAGACAGCACAAGAAAATTATATGTAAATTTAATCTTCTTGCCCTTCTTTTTATCTAGAATGGAAGGAAGGAAAAGAGCAGGTTAAAATACTTTCTGATACTATTTGGTTTGTCTTTTTGTTTTAGTTTTTCTAGAAAACTCTATGGAATCAATATTTTGATATTAGTCTTCTAAATCACAGGGCTGAAGACCATAACTGCAACATATAACATGATTTTTAAAATTCGTTGTACTTGTACAGTGCAGATTGAGAGCAGCCCTGCAGAGAAAGACTTAGGGGTGCTGGTGGAGGAAAAGCTAGACATGACCTGGCAATGTGCAATCACTCTCCAGAAAGACAAATTTGTCCTGGGCTGCATCAAAAGAAGTGTGGCCAGCAGGTAAAGGAACGTAGTTCTTCCCTTCTCTGAATTCATGACACTCCACCTGGATAACTACATCCAGCTCTGGCATCCCCAACATAAGAATAATGTGGATCTGCTAGAGATATTCCAGACAGGGTCATGAAAATGGTCATAGCGCTGGAGTATTTTTCCTATGGAGTCAGGCTGAGAGAGCTGGGGCTGGAGAAGAGAAGGCTCTGGGGAGACCTTTTTGAACCCTTCAGTACTTAAGAGGGGCTTACAAGAAAGATGGGGACAAACTTTTTAGTAGAGCCTGATGCAATAGGAAAAAGGGTAATGGTTTTAAACTGAAGGGGATAGAATTAGAGTAGATATAAAATTAGATATAAGCAAGATTTTTTTTGTTATGGTGGAACATATTCCTCAAGATGTGGTGGATGCCCCATCCCTGGAAATATTCAAGGTCAGGCTGGATGGTGCTCTGAGCAGCCTGATCTGGTTGAAGATGTTCCTTCTCGTTGCAAGGGGTTTGAACTAGATGACCTTTAAACATCCTTTTCAGCCCAAACTATTCTGTGATTCCTTTCCATTTAATCCTACAGGGGCATTTTTAGCACAGCATGTTTTGAGCAAAAATAGAAAAATGTAGTCTTTCATACATTCTTCATATGTGGATATTATCTTGTAAAGCACAGAAAAGAATGGGTCAGGAGCAGAAGTCTGAGCACCATTTAAACCCTTAGTTACAGGCTGAGTCAGATCCATGTCCCTAAAGCATTACTTTCCTGATCATACTCTGAAAGGTGCTGCATAATGGAACATAGCTGAGGTCATTGCTATCCACTTTCAGAGCTGTGTGATTGACACTGGCATTGTAAGCTTTCTTTAATTACAAGATTGCAGTCTCAGAGAACAAACCCTTACCCTTAGCAAAAGTGAAATATGATTAGTTAATTCCACAGGAGAAACCAGGCTAAGAATGCAAGAGAGCATGAAGAAAGGGTACAGAATTGGTCTACACAGGGAAAATACGACATACTGAAAATGGGTAAAGTGTCGGATACATCAGAGAAAGAAACACAGAGGTGGGGTTGAAACTTCAGACATGCCTGTGTTAAGCTTACTTCATCCCTAAATTTTGGAAACTTGATGACCAAATTTGCTGTCAATATAAGTCTATTACCACTGTACCACAATCTACATTAGGTCAATTGGCCCTTATGTACATATTTTATATGAGCAGATAATTCTGTGATTGGAGATTTCCATCCGGTGTTTTCCAGCCATCCAGGAAAAGCCTCCCCCTTCCCCAGTTGTGGTCACTGAAGCATATTTGACTTGTGTGGTAGAGGTTTGCTTTATTGTCCCCAAGTGATTAGAGGCAGGGCTGCCCCTCAGGCAGCATCAAACACATTCATCTCAAACTTGATTTTTCCTTTTTCCATTCCATGGCCAACTTTTTCACTTCCCACATCTCCTTGTCACTCATATCACTCCCAAATAGCTTCACTTCTGTACAGCGAGTTTAACATTAAGCCAGGACAAAGTCAGAAACACAGACATCTTCCTGCAGCCTGAACACTATTTGTCTGTACCATGCCAACACAAAAACATTAAAAAATTACTTTGAAAACTGTTGGTGTTACTCTCGAAAATTCAGCAGATCACATGTGTTTACCTAGTGTGGTACTGCACCTTGTTAAAGACTCCTTGAACATGAATGACTTCATGACACCCGGCAGAAGCCTACAAAGCTGTCCTTTTGGGTCCTGAAAGCCTCAGTACAATTCTATATTTGTGCTAATTAGTTCTGCTTCACAGAGACCACATAGTTCTCAACCCCCCACCTAGATCAGTCATCCCCGGGACCATAAACTCCAAGCACAGAAAGACGTGTTTCTATACAAAAAAGATGAAGATGTTGTCATGAAGAGAAAACCAGAATTAAACCAGATATTTCCTTAAAAATCTTGAAAAAAATGAATCCAGATTGTTACCAGCTTTGTGGGGTGAAGAAAAAAAAGGAAGAGAAAAAAGAGGGTAAATTGCCATTTCATTTAGTAGCATAAGCCCCAAAACAAAATTTTGCTTGAAAATTTTAACAGATCTACCTGAATACATTATCTACTAAGACACTTTCAGAATATGATCATTTATAACAGCATTAGTTCTTTTCATGTTTAAGATTAAACATATTTAATGGGTATATATTGTTTTGTGCCAAAGTGAGGAAAACCTCTTTCTTATATAAACCTAAATAATTGCATGGATTCAAACATGGAATCACAAATCAAATGAAGAATTTTCTCTCTATCCCACAAGTCCAGAGGTGTCAGTGGTGTTACTGCTATATTTAGATGTTCTTTGCATGGGTTAGAGTGGCAAAATTGAACTCTAATACAGATTTGAAAGATAAAGGAAAATTGGCAAGTGGTTTAAAAATTTGTTGTTATTGATAAGGAAAAAAAAAACAAAACCAACACTTCTAAGCCTGCATAAGTATAGCTGAAAGTGATTTATTAGCAAGTAAGTTGTCGCTACAAGATCATTAGTTCCAGATAGCATGATACACATTAACTGCATGTAAATGTGTGTGTAGGAACTACTCCATTAGTTATAATGAACCAATCAGAAGGTGTTCAAAAGTAAGTAAATAAATAAAAGTCCATGGGAATGTGACTCTTAATAGTGCCCAGAAAGAAATAGTCTGAAAAGAAGTGGAGAGAGAGACATCTGCCCTTTTCAGTGATGTTCTTGAAAATCAAAATACATATGGTTAGAATTTTTGGAGTTGGAAATAATACTAGAAGATCACATCGTCACTTTTAACCTCAAATTCTGTCTATGCCAAAAATTTAAAAGTACATTATTTGTTGAGTTTATTGGGACTATCAGTCTCCCAGATGACAGAGGAGAGAGAACATAATTGACTATTAATCCCAGAAAAAATTATTTAATCATCAGATTTGTACATGCAGAAATACCCTGGTCCTAATTGGGAACATCTGATTCATGGTTTCTAATCAATAAACACAAATGAGAAGAAGTTTAAGAACAAAGGCAAGGCCATAAATATCTGGCACAAACCCACATATTCATATAAAATAAAGAAATTAACAGTTTGGGAAAGCAGAAACAGAGGACACTGAAAAAAATAAGATGGTCAAGTGGGCTTTTCTGTAGCCAACAGGTAGTAAAACTGAGCTGGAAACTCAGCTACCACCACTGGTATCAGAAAAAATCTTGGTTTATATGTTTTACCATCTTAATTTTTGCACCAGCTACCATGTAGGACTGCTGAGTTGCACAACCTTAGTGTGAAAAATGAATGCACTTCTGCATTTGACGGGTATGAATGAAACATCCCAAACTGGCCAAAATTATCCATTCCTATTCTATAAGGAAAAACTTCTCAAAAGCAGCCCAACCCGCAGCTTTTTAATTTTGCAGGGCTTAAGGGAGGGAGAATTACAACATCTGGCTCAAGAGCTTGCATACCACCTTTGCTCAGCCCAAAGCACATTAAAACAGCTGAGTTATAAACCCCACAGATGGAAAAGGGGGTTGCAGCAACGATGTTCTTTTAAATGCAGCCAAGTTGCTTGGATACTCCATATAACATAAATTGCTGAAGCACTCAAATACTTAACTAGTTACAGTATTCAAAATTGGGTTTAATGTGACAATGCTATAGCTCAGCATTGTTTGCCTTCCAATTATATACATTGATTAGACTTTGAACATAATGAGGTCTTGCCTGAAGGGGGTCTGACAACAAAAGCAATATTTTAGGAACTCAAGGCTGTAAGGTTGTAAAGTGAAAACTTTGCTTGAATACAGTCTCAAAGCAGGCTGTTTTAATAAGTTAATATTCAAAAGTCCTGTGGTTAGGAAGTGGAAGGTTTCGTTATAACTCCTGGTTCCCTATAAGTAATGCAAATGTTATTTTTATTCTACATGCACATTAAACACATAATCCCCATTCCTGTTCAAACGACCCAGGTAGTAAACACTCTAAATGTATCTTGGGTTAATATGCACAGGATGGAAATTAGGTTGCACTATAGCATACATTACAATAAAAACTAGCGAAGTGTGTAATTACTGTTACTGTGCTGTATGTTACCGTATATATGGCTCAGTGTAGCCACAGCGGTAACCATCTTAGTGTCACTGTCTTAATTATAGCAGTTTTATTGTTATTATTATTGTCAGTCTTTAAGCTTTTACTAAATCCAGAGCTCATATTCAGCAAAGCACAGAAGCATGTGTTTCATCTTAAGCAGGTGTGTAGTCCCACAGAAGGTAACAGAATTACAAAAACTTAAAAAATACACTTTTTGGAATGAGTGGGATTAGTTACACCTCTCAAATTAATGATAGGCACACCAGAGATTGGTATTACATCCAAAAGAAATATTAATTCAGTGAAGATTTTAAGCCTGAGCTTCTTGTTGACTGCAGGTGATTTATTTCCATTGACCCAGTCCTAACAAGTCATCTATAGTCTCCATGTCCCCAGTGTCTTTTGAGTAAGGCTGCAAAAAAAACCACACCTGATGCTGACAACTGGAGAATCCAAATCTGAAGCCCTTAAGGTGTAGCATGCCTAACAGCCTGCCTCTATTGTTTATTTCAGATATTTCTGTTATATTTGTTTTGCTAGTGCTGCTGCCCTTCTCCATATTCCTGGCAAACCCCTCGAATTTGTTGATTCCCAATGTTTTACCCAACTGAAATCAGGTCATTATGTCTTGCCAAGATCTGGGGACATGGCAACAGGATTCACATAGATAAACCATTAGAACTACGAAATGGATATAAGCACCTGAGTCTAAAATTTCAGATACCAGAAACACTTGAGGTGTTGCCTAACTATAGAGGCTCCAAATGTCCCCAAGTCTTCTGTCTTGAGAATAATGTATTCTGCTTGAAAATAACTGAAAAACAATATGATACATAGCATATTGTACGGCTATGCAGATATCCTGCCATAAAATTCTATAGCTTAGATAAAATAATAATAGTTTTCCCGGTCTGGCAAGATATACAAGATCTTCTGTTCCCTAAACCAGGACATACTGTAAAATTCCTTTTACAATACAGCAATTTTTAAAAATTTTTGTTTAGCGTACACATTGGTGCGGCAGCACCATACCCCAGGGAGCCCTCCCTACCTGGATGTTTGGTCTGGACTGGACTAGAAAGTACTTCTTAAAAACTAATTTCAGTTATAACTAGGACTGATGATGAGAAAGGCAGCCTTTCCTTTGTCCTGGGCCCTCACTGCCTACAAACACAACAAACAAGTGTGATGCCCAGAGGAAATAATTGTTTTTTCTGAAAGAACAGTGCTTGAGAGGAATGTCTGCATGTTCTCTAAAGGCTGGTTTTTTGAAGGAAGGACAATAATATTGACCCTATTCTGTGAATGAATAAGGTGAAATTCTGCCTTGGACAGACTAAGTTTTCAACACTCCTTTTTTAGCATTTCATAGAATCACAGATTGGCTTGGGTTGGAAGGGACCTAAATGATCATTCCTATCTCCTGGCCTTTAACATTTCCAGGGATAGAGCATCCACAACTTCTCTGGGCAACTCTTTGGGTGTCTAAAACCAATATAGAATTTCTTCCTAATATCTAATATAAAGTTGACCTCCTTCTGTTTGAATCCATTCCCACTTGAGCTGTCACTCCAGGCCCTTGTAAATAGTCTCTCTCCATCATTCCTGTAGGTTCCTTCAGGTACTGAAAGGCCAAAATTAGGTCACCCTGAAGCCTGCTCTTCTCCAGGGTAAACAATCCCAATTCTCTCAACCTTTTCTCATAGTAGATGTGCTCCATCCTTCTGATCATTTTGGTGACCCGCCTCTGGACTTGCTCCAACACGTCCATGTCCTTCCTGTGCTGGGCACCCCAGGGCTGAATGCAGTACTGCAGGTGGGTCTCACCAGGGGAGAGCAGAGGGGCAGAATCCCCTCCCTCCCCTGCTGGCCACAGGGCTTTGGGTGCAGCCCAGGACACATTTGGCTCTCTGGGCTGGGAGAGCTCATGCCTGAGTCATGTCCAGTCTCTCACCCACAGCACCCCATGTCCTTCAGGGCAGGGCTGCTCTTGGTCTGCTCATCCCCAGCCTGTGCTGATACCGGGGGTTGCCCCAGCCAAGGTGCAGCACCTTGCCCTTGATCTTGTTGGAATCTCATGAGATTCCCATGGTCCCACTGCCAGAACTTGTCCAGGTCCCTCTGGATAACATCCTTCAGGTGTGCCAACAGCACCCCTCAGCTTCATGTCATCTGTGAATTTACTGAGTGTGCACTTGGTCCCTTCAGCTGTGTCATTAATGAGGATATTAATTTAATATCACTGGTCCCAATACAGATCCCTGAGGGACAGCACTTATCACTGATGCCCATTGGGACTCTGAGCACTTCACCACCATGCTCTGGATGTGACTGTCCATCCACTGAACAGTCCACCAATCAAATACACGTCTTTTCATTTGAGAGAGAAGGATGTGCCGGGGGATTGTGTCAAAAGTCTTTCCAGAATTCCAGATAAATGACGGCTGTAAGCCTTGCCTTGTCCACAGCTGAAGTCACTCCATCATAGAAGGCCACTGTAGCAATGCACCCCCACCCCAGCAGGTGTTCCCATATTAGGAAAGGATTTGGGTTTCATTCTTTGTTTCACTTATAAGGGAAAGAATTAGAAACTTCAATGCTTTTCCCACCATAATTGGCCTTGTGCCAGGACAAAGGCACCTATTGGATCCTTGAGCTGTACCTCAAGAGCTGTAGCTATTTCTATTGGACAGGATGCCAAAAACCCCACCTAGCTCATTGCATACTTAAAGGAGAGTGTGGAGACTGTGGGGGCATATTCGGGGGTGTGATAGTGGGGTAAGGATCCTCCCTGCACTTTGCACAGCTTATTTCACTTTTGTTTTGTATAGTTTGTTATTTTTGTCTTTATTAAAACCTTTTGCTTTTCAAACACCTCAGATCATTCCATCTCACTATTTTTATAAGCCATTCCCTGAGGCTGCTGGCAGCCCTCAGGAGGTGACACACCTTTGTGGAGCTAACAACATTCTGGCTCCACCCAGATTCCATCAGGCCACTAAGTCAGGCAGGACTTGCCCTTGGTAAAGCTGTGCTGGTTGTATCAAATCACCTTCCATTTCATCATGTGCCTTATCTCATATTATCCTAATTCCCATTAATTTTTCCTTGTATTGATGTTATCATCATATAAATGTAATGATTAAGATGAACTTATATCTTTTGTTAACATTCCATACTGTTAAGGTACCATCAGCCACTTTATAGCTGTATAACTCCTGACTGTTTAAAAAACACTGAAACTGCTCCACATGACTTCAAAGTGAACACATTTGTTATTATAAATATGATGGTATTGGTATAGTGTCTGTACCAAAATTTGCTGCGTAGAGAACAAAAGTTGGAAATATCAATCACAAGCACTGTCTTCTTGCAAATGTACCAGAGTAGTCCAGGAAGAGGAGGTGGATTGTGTAAACAGTCTGGGCAGCTACTTTATTTCATTTTGCAGATATTTACTGCATGAATAATGTATAGCATTCACAATAGGAAAGTAGCAATTCAAAACCTCTACTGACTACAAACGGGGCCTATTTTATTGGAGAATCAAAATCATCTGATGATTTTCTTGCAACTGGATACATAGCCATAGCATCCCCAGATCTACAGCTAAGTTTAAAGTCACTTACAATATCCCTGGGATAGAGCAAAAGTATTTTATTGGGAAAAATGTAATGAATATTCTTGCTAAGAGAAAACCAGGCATCTGAGAGTTTTGCAAAGATTAGATGGCATGTAGCTAAAAGAAAGGGGCTGTATCTTGCAACAGACAGTGTGAGAAATAGACCATTTCACCCAAGGAGAGAATGAGTCATTTAAAAATGTGAGTGGCAGCTCATTCCATAAGGAAAAGGAACTGAAAGTTCACAGGAATAATATGTGAATAAAAATCTGTTAGCTATTGTGAAAAACAAAATGTCATCCTCCACACAGAATTCTTCAACACCCAGGGAATTGAAAGAAAAGTGCATTATTCCAAGAAATGCTCTACACAAAATTTTGGCCCCAGCCTTCCAAATGCTGACTGTTAGAAAAGAAGAATATTTGCAAATGACTGCCAGTAGAATAGCAACATTTTCATTATACAGACAACTGTGGGAAGGACCATATTTATTTCTGAGACTGACTTCTCAGCAGAAATGGTGGGCAAAATTCTCAGTGCTGTAATTTCACATAACTTGAACTTCTGCATTGGCTGAATATTTTTTAACTGCACTGTCTCAATGAGCTGGCAATGTTCTCCGTATTTCCAAAAAAGCCAGCTATAAATGAAATGAGGGGGAGTGCTACACCCATTTTTTAAGCACAATATTGCCAAGTATTGTATCATCTGAGTTAAACATCAACACTCCAGACAGATGGATAACTCAGGCAGATAAGACTGGGATTTGCAGAAAGCACTGAGATAAGTGGGGAAACATCAGAACTAGGAAGGATAAACTAGAGGAAAAGAAAGATAGGGGCTACACCTATTCTCTAGGAAGTGTTCTTGTAGAATTGAGTGACAATTTTTTCTATGAATAGAAATTTCTCTGTATAAAGGATTATCAACTCAGCTGAACAATATTGCACAAAAAAAGATGCAATTTTGGAAGTAAAAATATTATACTTACATCTGTTCTCAATTAAAAGTTTCATTTTCGTAATGTCATAACATTTCATTTTGACATTTTTAATGAAACTTTTTAAAGTTTTTCTTCTTAAAATGTAATTTTTTCTTGAAGAAAAATCAACGTATGAAAAGGTAAAAGGAAAATTGGACAAGAATATGAAACTGAGTTTTGTGGGGTTGGGGTTTTTTGGGGGTTTGTGTGGGGTTTTTGTGGGGTTTTTTTTGTGGTTTTTTTGTTGGTAGTTTTGTTTTGTTTTGTTTTGTTTTGTTTTGTTTTGTTTTGTTTTGTTTTGTTTTGTTGAGGGTCTTCTTAATTTTATTTGCCAAAATATATTTGTATTATTTTAATATAACTGAAATTTTGAACTCTACTTTTTTATTTATGCAGTTTAGAACTTTCCAGGTTGTCTGTGGATGTTTTCCTACTAAACCAATTTGAAAACACATTGGCTATGAGTAGACTGTGAGGTATAGCAGTCACTTATTCACCTGAAATCAGTTAGCTATAGGATGAAATACTAAACTAGGAAACAGAAGGCCTGTTTCATGTAGATTTTTTTACTAAATAGCAAAGTTTTTAAGATACTGTAATCTGGCAGAGGATAACAGTGGGTTCTGATTCAACCATTTCTTCCAAATGAGGAAACAGAAATAAGTTCCCTATCCTATCTCTGAAAACACTAGCTTCAGGATAATTTGGTCTAGTAGACCAAAGCTGTTTCAGAACCATCCTATCTTCATTTGTAGTTTGTGGCCTCCTGATCCTGAGATTTGTACCCCCAAGAAGCTACAGCAGGAGAATGACAGAAAGGAAATCAGAGGTGAGGTAGGGTCCTGAAGAGCCTGCTGGTCCCTAAAATTTGAGGTATACTTTCTGGGACCACAGCTGCTATAACCTCTGTACCTTCGGTAAACACTGATCCCAGAATGTATCTAACTGAGGTGTCAGAGCTGGATTAAAATAGCTTAAGCACTGGGATTCATCACAATTAATTTCAGACGTACATATGGGAAGTGAATTTCAACAAGTCATTCTCAGACCGTTAATTTTACCTATTGCAGACACACCTCCCAGCTCCAGCTGACGTGCACATTGGAGCTATTTTCTCCCCAGCGGTTGCAGGGGCAGCACAGCGTGCCTAGCTCAGATTTAGGCCTCTAAGTTTTCGGTGTTTAAATTGTGATTAATCATATCAAAAATGACAGGCAAGAAATCAAGGAGTGGTAGAAGTGCTGAAATCTCATGGCCTGCTTCTGTGGTACACATCTGTGAAGGTGTACCACAGTACATGTAATTTTGCTTCATTCTTCTATTTTCAAGATGAGGAACCTGTCAGAGACAGTACACAGAAATCAAACTACCAGATAGGAGACACAGGAGATGTTTGAGCTTGTCTGTGTCTTGTTCCATTCTTGTCCCTGAATGTTTCAAATGTAAAGTATTTAGATATACCTCTTCATGTGTCTGGCCTTGGCCAGCCAGAGAAACGAGCAACCCTGCACAATATTCTTACATTCTTTGTTAAATACAGAGAGACCATTAAGGCCTAAACACACATTTAGATAATTTGGGGTTTTCTCACTGATACTATTCATTTTTTTCCTCTGGGAGGTCAAACACAAGGCTTTACCCAAGTTCAGAAATCCTTGCTTCGTCTGGTAAGTACTGATATTTAAATCTACTTATGTTGCACTTTTTTTTTAATTTGCTGATACATAATGTTACAGTTTATTGAATGTTTCAGTGGATAACTTTTTCAAGTATGTTCTTAATTTGCCTATGCAGGGATTTGTATGTACTCCAAAGACTCTAAGTCTCTCAACTTTGCAGGCTTAATATTCTCTTCTGGAAAATGGAGTTAGCAACAATAGTTATCTTGACATATCTCACCTGTTAATGAACATGTGCTATAAATGTTAAATTTCCTTATTACTCCAAGTTCTTAACAGACACCAACCCTGTCTCTGATACCATCAGACTTATTTTCAACTTCAACAGTTTCCCTGCATTTCCAAGGCAACAGGAACTCCTGCTCAAAATTGTAGGCTTTTCAAGGTCTGTCACTCCATGGCTCTGAGATATTAGGATTTGAAAAACCTCATGCAGTGCTTAAACAGGTTTTCCACAAGTCTAGTCTAGTAGTCAGCTCATGATTCAAGGAGAATGATTGAGGTGCCACATCTGCAAGGCAAGGTGCCAGAAATCCTTTATACAGAAATCTTTAGCAACTGAGTGCAGAGATGCACATCTGCACCTCTGACCCAACACACGATGGTGGGTTTGGGACACAGTGCTAGGTACAGCAGCAGCCAAGTGTGACACCCGTAGTAAGAGTTAAGAGCTCCTATCCAAGCCTTTCTATAATGGTGCTACGATAATGTATCATTTTATATATAGAAAAAAACCCGCCATACACTCATTGAATCATATTCTCAAGAGGCATATGAATTATTTGGACTATGTCCTGCCTGCCAGAAGAATGGCAGCCCGACACTTTCAGAAAGAGCAACTTATGCAAAACATCCTATTGCAAGGGTTACAGTAGACAATGAATGACTGGAGATGATTTAGCTTCCATTGTTTATCATTTAGTTACTAATGTGAAGTATGTCAGCGAGTTGTCACCTGGCATTTGATGCAGAAGAGCAAATAAAAAGAGTGGTTACAATGGAACAAAGGGCAGTTCAAAACAAACAATTTTACTGTCAATTTACATAATGCCGGAACTGCAGGAATTGTGTATTTAATAAGAAAAATGTCTTTTTCAGGGTCGTTTAAGGTGTCTGAAGCCCACTGAATAAAATGCAATCCTTTTCTTTTTTGGTGGGGTTTTTTGGTGTTTTTGGGTTTGTTTTTGGGGGGGGGGGGTTGGTTTTTTGTTTTGTTTTGGTTTGGTTTTGTTAGGTTTTTGGTTTTTTTCTTTTCTATAAGATCAAGCTTTGAGTGGAGAAAAAAGGATACATTATGCAGTTATAGGAATGTATTGCATACATATCTGGTGAGTCAGTGGATAAACGATACTTGAAGAACTACAACTATGAAAGTGAGGTCAGATTTGGCATATATTAGATGGACCAGCTTGCTGTTCACAAGTCAAAGAAAAGGTATGTTTCTAGTAAATAAATTGCCTAAAAGGACCATTTTATGTCTCAGGAAGCTCAGAGCATTGTAGGTGGAATTGACCTCCACAGCTTTGTCACTGAGAGCTGGCAGAGTTCACAATCCGATGACCAGTCAAGCTGGTCTTCTTCTCCAGCAAGTGGAGGGAAATAAGCACAACCAGAATCATGACAGGGTGACCTGAATGCTTATTCTATAAGAACAGATAAGAGGGACTGTTTCAGGTGTGGAAATCAATTATACAAATGGAACTTCCTAGCTATGCACAAGTGCCTAATGCTACATATTTCTGCATCCAAAATAAATACGTACGTGTAAAGATTGATTATCTTTACTAATAAACCTCTGCATTCTTCTTTAAAATCTGAGATTTTTTTTCTAGGAGCTTTCAAATTCAAATTCCAGACACAGATTCCTTACTTATGTTTTATTATATGAGGATGTACACAACATTTCTCATGGAAGGAATCACTGGAGGAAGGAATTTTATTTATTTTAAACCTCCTGCATCATATTATGATGTTTACGGACAAGCTACATGGATCTTTCAGATGCGATGTTCAAGGTGAAATTGCAAAAATAGTCAAATAAATTAAGTCTCATCTGAAGTGGTTGTAGGTATTCAAAGCTACTATTGGTATTAATCATTGTTATAGATGCTACATATGTTTAACTCACTTTTCTGTCACTGTTGATCTTCAACAGACATCATCAAAACAATTAATGATTTGGGAGGTGTTGATCTTCAGGTATCTTGAAGATACCACATTTCAGGTGATGGGTAAAAAATTTATTTTTCTTCCTTGGTACTCAGAAAATATTCAGAGCAGTGAGAGTATTATTGTGACATTCACAGTAACAGCTGAAGGATATAAGTAGTTGATTGCCTGAGATTCTTCATGACCACATGTGAACAAGTCTTATGGTTTGTACCTCTTATGAGAAGCACAGACCTGGCAGCAGTAGAACACGGGTATGCCTTTAAAAGCGGAGTAATGTGACGGTAACTTTGTAATCTGAGGTGAAAGCAACAGTAAATTAACGTGTCTAGCAGCTGCTTTGTGTAATGCCCGTCATATTATTCCAGGTAAGAGGAGTAAAATTTTCACTACAGAAGGTGGGGAAGTGCTTGAATTCTGTGATATAATGGACTGGAGAAAGAAATGTGATATGTAATATCTCCTTTCTTCAAGCTGTGTATGTTTGAAATTCAAGCCCATTGGCTACTGCTTCTAACTGCCATTTCATAATCAGTGTCAAATTTTGCATTCACATTTTTTTATTTCAGTGAAACATCACATACAATAATTTTAAGTCAATAATTTTAAAAATAAGTTTTAAAAGTATCACTTTTCTAGCCTTCAGCAGAACCAAGTCATGCCCTCCATCTTTCAGCAGAAATCTGCAATTCCTGTAAAAATTAATTTTGTCATTAAAGATCCTTTTTTCAAGCAATGGACTACAGTCAAAATGAGTTACTTACTCAAAGGAGTATTTTTTGCAAATTTCTATGCAAAATCCTATTTACTACTATATATAGCCATGACATATAGCCATGACTATTTTGGCAGATAGATTTTGCCTTTTCAGCTACAGTTCAGACTCTATAAAGGAGACATGTCCCTTTTTTCCCCCCCCTCTCATTTAATAAAAAGTTACAGTTTGGTTCAAATATGTCATTTTAATATTCCCACCCACTCTTGTTCAGTTTGGCTGCTATTGAAGAAGGAAAAGGTGCTTTGCATTCTTAAATAGGCGCTGGTGAGCAGATGGACTCTAGCTAAAAAATTCTGGGTGAGAGAAATCAGAAGTGTTTCATTTCCATGTCTGCTCTTTTGGCAATGCAAACTCTGGTTCTGCTCAGACGTGTAGATTCCAAAAGGCGTGGAATGGGAGAATGGAGATCTCAGAAGTTTTTGTGAAGTTCTAGAAGAGCAGTGAAAAATACGATGTGAAAATGGAAAAGTGTGGGGAAAAAAAAAAAAGAAAAGAGAGCAAAACCTAAAATAGAATCATTTTACAATTAGAAAATCTGACTGCACATGCAAACTCACTGCCTGCTTACTATCAGTATACTCTTAAATTAAAAAAAAAAAAATAAAAAGCTGTCACGATAATCAAATGGTCCCAGTCTAAAGCTGACACTGCATTTCAGCATATTTAATCAATTCTATTCCCTGTGTGTCCTTTCTTCCTCGCAATGTCTTCCTTACAATGTGTTCTTAGTTGGGTAATTGGCAGCAGAGTAATAAAAGATTGTAATAATTATTTGTGGTGGATCATTGCCTAAAGACTCGAAATGATTCTGATTGTGCTCAGTATGTAGAAACAAAACAGAGAGGAAACCCATGACTAAACCAACTTGTTAGCTGGTGAGGTTTGTATAGAGCAGGAAGTATAAGGCAAAACTGTGCTTTTGCCAGCAAGGAAACATCACCCTGGCCCCCTGGCAAATTAAAGTCAGTCAGAAACATTACCCAGAAGCAAAACACAAAGGTACTGAATCTAATCCAGAAAGTAATAATTTTTTTTCTATCCTTGTTCCAGTACCCTCACCACTACACACACAAAAATGGTATTTTGTCTCCTGAGCTTGGCTTCACAAGGCCAAATTGCTAGTGAATGAAGAGGAAAGGAGATAACAATTTTCCTCCTCTCACTCAAACACCTTTTGTGGATCAGAGATGAAGTTGGTTCCTCTGTTACTTAGGCTATGGGGCCTGATTAGTTCACTTCTTCAGAGAATATCTGCCACATGGAACAGGTTAGGGAGAACAGAGAAGGAATTTTTTATGACCCATCACTGAATTTGGGGAAGCCACGAGTGCACTGACTGGGCTGCAGTTGTCTCAGCAATGGTGCCCAGTTGGTAGCTCAGCTCCAGCAGGACCCATGCAGACCATCCCTGGGCTTCCACGAGGCCTCTAGAACTAGGAAAAAGTATTTGCTAAATTTATGGATCAAAGCAGACAACATTATCAAGCAGAGTTTTTTATCAGAGAATTTGAGAACAAAAATACAGACTAACTTCGATCGCAGGAAATTAAAGTCACATGCTAGGCAATGCATGTCATCTGCCTTCTCCTAGATGCATGTTCATAACCTGAGATAAACACTTCTCTCCATGCCTCCTTTATTGTTAGATGATATAGATTTCACATCTTAAAAATATTGCCATCAAGTATCTCATAATGCCTGTGCCATAGCAACCTGTTAGTGTGATTTACTTTGACAGGAGACGATGAGTATTTTATTGTTTGACCCCTTCTGCTCTGGCAATGTAAGTTTAGGGGTTTTCTTTCATAGCAGCTGTTTTATTTAATCTTACAGCAGCTGATATTGAATCTTCACATCATTTTTTCTCTTTTCAAGAGAGAAAAGAGTAAACGCTCTTAGAGTAAATGGTATAATGAAAATCCAGGATTTCACAGAAAGGCACCCACTTTAACAACTTTGCACTCTGATACCACAAAAAAAGATGTCTCTAAAAACGTATGCATCGCAAGAAGTTGAAGGAAATGTCTTTAACATGCTAACTAACTATGGATTCCCATGATTAAACCCATTATGTTTATTGAGAAACATTCAAATGGGTGAAATGGGATTTAAAATTCCAATGTTACAATTACTGACTGGCTATAATGGTTACCATGCTGATAATCAGATATATAAGAGGGGTCAAAAATTTTTGGTTATTTCATAATGAGGTTAGCACAGCAAATTTGGAAGGGGGGAGGAAAGGCAATAACCACTATCTTGCTCCTTACCTCATAAGCATGAATTACTGCAGTGAGCTAAAAGTTGGCCCATACAAGGTTGAACCATGGTTTCCTAGAACCATAAGAGGTTCTAGGAACTAGGCACAGAACTTTTAACACTCATTCATTAGCAGAATTAACAGATGTCTCCGGAGGAATGGAGACCAAGCCCAGCGGCAGTGCTTGATTTAAATGTATAATTTAGGCTTCTTTTGTAACATTTGCTCAAATTTGGGACCAGACCCTTAAGCTGGCAAATCTAGGAGTCTCCATTCAAGCTGACTGCTTCTTCCAAACACTGTGAACCTATAACAAAGACTTAGAAACTTGGTAACTTATGCAACATCCATATGAGTGGCAAAGCCAGAGTCCTAAAGCAATGACTGTCACTGAAAGCAACAAGAACAGCTTGTGTATGAAGGAAATCTAAAGGATCATCAGTTACACTTAAATAACCTTTCAGGAAATGGGTGGTTTCAAAGCTTTTCATGAAAAATCAAGTGAATGCAGGCTGTGTTAATCGCTGAGGCAAATTATCTCCTATGTCCTAGAGACTGCACTTGGCATCATTGCTGCTAATGTGACAAAGGAAAGTTTTAAGATGGGATATAAAGGAGAACAACAAAGTGTCTTTGTTCATTAAGATCTTTTCCCAAGCTGAAGAGGTAGCCAGGGACTGTTTGAAATCTAGCAAGTAGATGTGAGCAGCTATCAGGATAGCTGACTCCTTGGTACCAAACAATAGGTAGCAAGAGAAGAGAGAAGCCAGGCAGCCTCCCCACAGTATCAGTTTATTACTTCTCTGAGCACTTTTGAGTCTATTAGAGAAGAAATGCAAAAAAACTGGTAGGACAGATTCAAAATAAGAAATGAAGAGATCTATACTGGGAGTAGCGTCATGACTTCTAGTAGTATTCCACCCTTTTTCACTGTACTGGAGAGGGATTTTAGATTAATCCTTTTTTTTTCTAGGCGGAAACTGACGGCACTGCCACAGTCCCAGGCTTTTAGAGAAAACTTTATGTATTGGATCATGATCTTCCTCACAGTGCCATTTCTTTAATGAACATGTGAAGGTGGGAAAAAACCCCAAAACAATAAACAGCTCAGAATATTCCCTGAGAAAAATTTCCACATTCAGTGTCTGATATGCACAGACCTGTCAAGGGGAGGTTCAGTTGCTACCTTCTTTCTGCTGCACCCCTTGTCACAGTTTTAGTCATGTCGTGTGCTCAATCTGAATTAATTTAGGATATTCAGCTTTCAGAGTTTTGGCTGAACAGAAAACATTAATAAATGGAATAATTACTCAGAGTAGATCAATCAAATCCTCTGCTGGGATCTATTTAAACACTACTGTGACACTTTGTCTTTTTCTCATGGGTCAAAAAGTCACCAGCCTGCAACTAGGATAGTAATAAAAAAAAAAAGTTAGTCAAAAACCCCAGTCAAAGTGACAAGACAGATGCTGCAATTTTGTTTACAAACAAAAAAGTGTCGACCTCTGCTTTGTAGCCTCTTGTGGTGAGGAAAAGTTGGTTTTAGCTAATTAATATATTCTGTGGTTGTGAGTCAGCTCTCTCAGAGTGATCTCTGAGAAGATAGTTTCATAAAGAAAAACAATGTGTGCCTGTTGATTAAATCCCTTTATAGAAGGGAACAGATTGCAGGAAGGGAGGACGTGTTGCAGAGCAGAGGAAAGATCCCTCTCCCTGATTCCACACTCCCTATCCTCCCATGTCATATACAACAACCTTCAGATGCAGACAACCAGAACAATTTACATGATCTTGGTTAAAATGTAACATGCCAGTGTTGTCTCTGGCTTGTTTCATTTGCAGCTGTAAATATAGTCTGAAGGAGTCTGAATTAATTGTCACTGGCTGGAAATATCTTGAAGTGCCAAGGCAGTGAAATACAACCTGCACCTGACCTTGCAGCAGTTGCAGCATCCTGCAAAACAGTCTGCTTGGGGTGTTTGCTGCTTGCCTGGGGCAAAAACCTGCTGTGGTAGAAATGATATAATGGCTGGAGTTGTTCCCTTAACCACTCATTTCCTTTGGCTTTGTTATGATGATATATGTTTCAGATGTTGGAGTAATTTCATACCATATTTTTTCTCCAGCACTCACATTTCAGTGTATGACACAAACTCTTTTGGTGACAAATTAAAATATGTTAAAATCAGAAAATCATTTTAAAAGAGTCATTTCAGGCCTCCCAGTTGCCCTAACTTGGATGTCCAAAGCCAAGTTTGCTAGGTAGGCAATTAGGGATATTCTTGCCTATTTAAAGGATCATGTACATCTAAATCACCATCAAATTCAAAATACAATACTATAGAAAACAATATCTGGAATAAATATCCTTACTACTATGCCTTATTTTATATTTACTTCTTAAACCAAGATATTTGACTTTGACAAGTAAATTATTTTTGTATTATTTCCAGGCATAATATTTATTAGTCCATGGAAGATAAAGTTATTAAAGATGTTCTTAGCACTTGAGAGAATACTGAAGACATATCTTCATTTTAAGGATTCTTTGATATCCTCGCAAGTACATCACTGGCATTTTGTATTCTCTCACAAAAGGTGCTATAACAGAATAGCTCCAGCTTCACAACTCAAGAAAGGCAACTGAAAATAGCTCCTCCTGAATCCCACCAGTGTCACTGCCAGTGCCCCTCAGAGAAGGTCTTTGTGAAGGAGTGCAAAACATTTAGCCCTCTGGGGCCAGCACACCTTTCCATTGTATGATTTGTTCCTGCTGGCCCAAGAAAAAAAAACCAAAACATTTTAAGTCATAAAGATCACAAAATTGGAAATCTGTGTGCCAAACTGCCTTGAAATGTATGTTTGACCAAATTTTATTGGAACCTGTAGAGCACTGGATACCATTGGGAACAGAATTTATCTTCAGATATGATGGGAACAATTCTTCTAAGTCTTCTGAAATTTTTACTTCTCTCCTTCAACTGTTATAAAGCCATTCTTTACTATATAATCTTTTAAAGCATGAAGACTGGAATTCATATTGAAGACTTGCACATTTTGAAGGTGTGATTTTTATTTATATTGATAAATTTTGAATCAAAACTGTTAGAATAAATGCTTAATTTTCTCCATGAATTTATTCAAGATTTATCTAAGAACTGGATAATTTTACAGAAATCTTTCATGTTTATTTCAGTAATTAACAAATTTTCCTTAATTCTTTTGAAAGATTTTTAAGAAACTGTGAAAGCTTAACAAC
Organism: Cyanoderma ruficeps; assembly: GCA_008694505.1. Lineage (NCBI taxonomy): Eukaryota > Metazoa > Chordata > Aves > Passeriformes > Timaliidae > Cyanoderma > Cyanoderma ruficeps. Next base: position 15,124,493 of record VZDJ01006028.1, read on the forward strand.
ATCCCTAACTAATGACGAAGAATAATTTAAATTGTTACACAAGGCCAGACTCTGTGGTCATCATCATCATCATTATCATCTTCATCATCATATTTTGATTAATTCTAATTAGGGAACATGGTTTCCATTTTACAACTTGGTGGTTCTGCTGCCGTGGAGAATAGGTTAGCACATTTGCTTTGGAAATGGCATTCCTGGGAGAGGAATTCTGCAATCAGGTGCCCTAAGAGCAGATAACAAGACACCACATTGTGGTTCATCACTTTTCCTGTTGAAATTGTGAGTGTCAATCTTTGGAAGAATAAAGCAACACAGTGGGTTCAGATGGAACTGATTTATGCTTTTATTTTTCATATAGAAACTCCCTAGTTTAAATTGAAAAAATAAGAAAGGGTCTAGATCCCCATATATTAGATTCCTGTCAAATATTTTACCTTTTATTCTATATGTCTCTAAAGTAACTCAGTTACTTATCTTAATCTGATGGGTAGAGAGTCAGATTGGAATCAAGCCCTTTCGCTTTCTAGATGTCTTTCTCTGCCTCTGACAAGTGCCCATCATTAGACAGTGATGGAATCTCCACTTGGCTTGGGTAGATTCATCATATATTTGGTCATTTATTATATAGACTTCACTGCCCATCATAAGAAAGACATATTTTTAAAGAACCACTTATTACAAGAAGAGAACTTACCAGTGTTCCAGCTCTGCCTAATAATTTATCATCATACTTTAAAAAAAATTTACATATTATTTCTTATTTGAAATGCTCTTTAAATTCTAGTTAGTGTTTTCTTGCTGGGCCTGTCTCCATAGAGAAAATAGTCCTTTTAAACCAGTTAATGCCACACAGAGGCACAAAGATCAGACTATTTTGACTTCCACCCTTGTCCCTTAACTGCAGGGCTGTGGGCTCCCCACAAGAAAATACAAAAAATGGATCATTCATTGGGCATCCTAGATTAATTGAGCATATACCATGTGTATTAAAAATGGCTGTGACAAGCTAGATTATGGATGTGCTGCCTTATGTCATATCAAAAATACTGTAAAACTACTCTGTCATCTTGTAAGTAACAAAACATTTCTTTTTCAAAAAAGAACAGAGGAAAGACATTATTTCATACTCTTCCTGTCAATTTGGATAGTCTGCTTAAGTGCTGTCTTTTTAAAATAAAATATAAGGCTGCAAGAAATGAGCATTTTATGCATATTATTATCATATTTATTTTTATATTCTGCTGCTCCTACAGTATAACTCAGTGTGGTAAATAGTTCATGCTAATTACTTAAAAATCCATTAAATTCAAAAGTCTCATAGCAGATGCAAACACCATTTCAAATGTTCTCATTGTGTTGCCTACATAATTCATGAACTCTTATTAGAATTCAGACTCAAAGCAGGCATGTGGTGTGTGAGCCATGCTCTCCAGATTTTTGTGTGCCCCTGGAAAAGTGGAATACACACCTACAGAGCCTCAATACCAAATCCTGTTCAGCACTTATGCTGGCCCACATTAAAGAGTGAGAGGCCTAGTAGTGACGTACTGCAGGAGAATTTGGAGTCGTACCTGAGAATGTGGATAGTTCAGCCAGTCCTTCCCAGAGCTGGGGCTGGGATGCCTGAACAAATGGTCAGGAGGGAACTCAGGTTGCAGTCCCCAACACCAAATCTATTACATGGTTTTATTCATTGACTCATATGGGGTCCCTCTCTTGCTTCTCTTTCATGAGACCTCTAAATAATGGGATTTCACAGTCTTGTGGTAACCCAGTCTGGGCAGAAAGAGGATTGTCCTGGCCCAGCCCTACTGCTGCCTCAGGTGAGTTCAACCCCTTTCTATCTACAGATGGTGTCTTTGTTACTGCAGCATTTGTCAGCTTTGGCTGTTGGTTCCAAATGTCATCCTGTCATCCTGTGCTGGGTCTGCAAGAGGCCTTGCATGCCCTCAGGCATTTAAAAATGGTGGTAGATACCTCTGCTCAAGAAGCTGAATAATTTTCTACATATATGAAACTTAGCCATTAAAATCACACATGGATATTTTAGGTTCTTTTTATAGATTGTCACAGGCTGATTCATCCCACCTGTGTTACTTACCTGAGCTAGTAAAACAGGTAGTGCCTTTTGCAAATTACTTCTCTTCATTCACTGTAGAAAAATTTTAGAATAACTAGCTTTAGGCAATCAACATTTGTACTGCTAAAAGTAGGCAAAAGGCTTTAGGTCAACTCATCATAGGAATTTGATAAAAAAATTCAGTCATCTATAAATAGCATCCTGAGTCCCAAAATAAAATTTTCTTAGTGTGATTAAATATTTTCTTTTCCTTTTCACCTCTATCTTAATATAGGTATAACAAGATTTCCATACAAGTTCTCCAAGATGTTCTTATACTAAAAGCATTAACAATTGTGAAGTACTATTTAACTGCAGAAATGGGAAATTGTAAGTACTTCAGATAGTCACTTCTCCAAGTACAACTCTACTTAAAGAACAAACCTCTGTACCCCACTCAGCTTTTCTGCAGCAAAACCCCTCAGATCTGACAACCCATTGGCTTCTCATTCATATTCAAAACTCCATTTTCTGAGTTTGATGTCTTGCAGGAAAATGGATACATGGTAGACAAAGCACAGACAGTCAGCATATTTCAGTGTTCTTTATACATATCTTAAAAGCTTTCATATAGTTCTTTGGCTATTTTTAACTTTTATACTTTAATTCCCTATTCTATTCTGTAATATTTTATCTATCCTATTCTCTGATCTTCCACTTTGATAGGAGTAGAAAACCTTTGGGAGAATGATCTAACATTTCTTGCTCTTTTTATTCTCTGTGTTTTTCCTTCAACATGCTTGTTTAGTCATATTCTTGTCATCTTATTTAATACTTTTCATGTACAACAAATAAGTGGCAGTCCCTACATCCACAGAAGACAATTCACTCTCTTGGAGACTGTACAACCCCTAGACTGCCTCAGTTTGGAGTGACTACCCTTCAGGAAGTCCCCTTGGGAGACTTCCTTGTAACTCAAAGTGAGCAGAAGTTCTTCAATCCACGTGCAGCCCCTAGGCTGCCTCAGTTCACAAGGACTCTCCTTTGGGAAGTCCCTTTTAGAGTTTTCCTTGTGGCTCAAGGTGAGAAAACATACTTCAACCCACGAGCCTTTGCAGTTCTATGTTAATGTATCATACCCCACTGGTTATTCCCCTTGTTCCTGGTTTTTACCCCTCATGACTGGTTCTTTTTGGATCCTTCCCCTGATTGATCCCTTTCCCAATTCCTTTGCCCATTGGTCAAGTTGTGAAACCCCATCTCTGGCTACCGTATATAATCCCTCTCCCCTGGGACCATTTGTCTCCTTTTCTTTCCAGACCTTGTGGAATAAAGAAGCTTTCCTGGAGATTGGAAAGCCCCTGGCTCGCTGTTTTTACTCCTGCGTCTCCCGAGGTGGCAAACACAGCTCTGCTGCTCAGGCAGCCTCACAAAGAGCAAATCACTGCGCTTGATAGTGCACCTAAAAGGCCAATCACTCTGCACCTAAGGGTGCACAAAGATCTGATCTCCTTGTGCCTGAGAGTGCCTGTGCCTCCATCGATCCAGGTGTCTTTATTATAGACTCTTCTAGCAAGGAAGGTCACGGCACCTTCACCACCGGACCAGACCGTGACACAAATATATCATGATTTCTCCTTTTCTTAGCAAAAGCCACAAGACCAGATTTTTTTTCAACTTTAACCCTTCACTTTCATGCAGGAGATACAAACTTTAATAAATATTCTCAATCAAGGTAGAAGAGGAATTGGCTTAACAGAACAATTCTTTTTTCTTTCTACAGGTTTCGTGAAATTTCCACTACATAAATACTTTAGAATCAGTTTCTTCAGTCCCCTACTGCTTTCATCACAGACAGTGGTGTCTTGAACAGTTCTAGTGAGCTTGGGAAGAATAACTGTAGGGAAGGAAAATACATAAGAGCCTGAAATCCTATAATCATGCCTTAGAAAGGGAGGCTTTTGCTTAGAAGAACTTCCTCTTTGTTAAACCCCAGCCCAGATTACATCCACACTGACAAAGGCTGATCTCACCAGCACTTATTCCAGTTGCGTTTCTCCTGGATAGTTCTAAGTCCTTGATATGTTCATGAGTATTTTAGCCCCAAACTACAAAAAATTTTTTCATCACTTGAGGCTCTCAGGCTTGAATATGAGTGTGTATATATATTTTTCACCCCTGCCTCTGGTCCTGTTTTACAGTGCTAGAAATTCAATTACTTCCTTCAAAATTAATTTGAAAATTATAATAGATGTCATCATTCTAAAATTTTCCTTATACACAGTCACATTTTGTATTCTGTGTATTTTTCCTCTTATTTCATACTTTCTTTCTACCAATCTTGTTTCCACTCTCCAAACACAAGTGTATTTTAAAGAGCTCATACAGCATATTTCTCTATGCATCATATTCCTGGGAATGATAGAAGTTTCTACAGAGAAGTTTCTCAAATAATAATCTGATATATAGTTTATTTTTTCTATTTTGCTGATGATTGTGGCCTGAAACAAGTTATTGATGATAAAGTTGTAAGTTTTGAAGTTTCTTTATAACTTTATAACATCTTTTCTTAGATAACTGTTGAATAATTAGAGAGGTTTTGGTATTCATCAGTCTAAAGTATTACCTATCTCCAGAGAAGGTATTAATCACTTCAGAAAAAAATATGGTTTGGGATTCAAGACCTTATGATAACACTTTAAATCCAAACTCTTGGTGAATCATAAAGATAAAGGTGATGTCTCATTAGTTTATTAAACATTACAACTGTTTCAGGTTTTATTGCATTTCTCCAAACACAATTTTTCATCTTCTGAAGGACCTAATTACTTCTCACATGCTTTAAAAGTGGGTTGATCATGAATCCTCACTTCTCCAAGGAATAATGTTCTCTCCTGTAATCTCCTCAACTGTCCTTGCCTTCCGTGGTATCGGGTCTGTTCTTCAAGTGAACAATACAATATTTTCAGAAGATTCAGATTTAGAATTTTCACAAATAAACTTGCTGCAAAACTTCCAGGTCACATTTTCTAAGTCATAGCTGGATAACAGATAGGTTCTTAAATAGACTATGTCTTGTTGAAACTCAGATTTTCAATCTATGTTTAAATTAAACTCAGAAAGGTTGATAAATTTAAACTCTTTCATATGGATTATTGAAGTACAGTGGAGTTTCTTGACCTTTACTTGTTGAACAAAGATCTGAATAAATTAAAAGGGAACAAAATATGTGTAATGCAATAGTATTTGATAAAATGTTATCTTTTTTGCATTTTCAATGGTTATTTCACATCTACTAATAAGGTTTTCCTGAGGACTCAGAAAATGTTTTTTTTCTGAGATCATATCACACTTCAGATATATTCCAGTATAAATATTTTATTATGTTTAACCTGTCAAAATAAAATGTATTGCTATCATTCTTATTCATCCTGCATATTGGTTTGTCCTTTCTCTCTTTACACTTTTATTGGACTAAATGATTTACATTGCTTTCTGCTTTATTACACTGTGGAGAAGATCATCATTGAGTCAGAACATATATTGCAGTATGATAAAATTATTTTCCACACATAGAGACACTTTTGTACTAGTACTGTGATAATCTCTGTGAAGAAGACAGATTTTAGTGTCTGCACTACTTGGTTTACTAGGATGATTTAAACTATCAGCCACTTATTATTTTGAAACTTAAAGTCTATATATTTGGTCTCATCTCATTTTTTTTGTAATTAATTATAAGAAATTTATTTTTCTCTGTTGTAATCAACTTTATAGTTGATCACTAAAAGTAAATAGAGTGTTTCCTTATACTCAGAATGATCTGAAAAAGAGATTCTTCCTGAAGTATGAAAAATCGTACCTTTAGTTTCAAATATAACATCACATAACTGAGAATTTATATAAGTTATTACTCTAAAAGCATACAGATTCAGTGATTCTGGGATATTTTAGGGGAAGTACTTATTGATGTTCTTAGGCATCATATCAAATATTAATTGCTGAGTTAATGGAAGAAGAAAAGATGACATACTGCACCTCAGTAACGGTGGGAATGTATAGCTGAAACAAGGAAGATGAAAAAGCAAATGTAAAAGATGTTTAATGTTTACAGTTAGCCTTTTGTGCAATGGTTGCATTTCACACAGTATATATGTGCACATATATTTGGATTATTAGTAATGTAGCATACAATTTAGGTAACATAATAGTATGGCAAACAAAAAACTTAAAGTTTTCTCCACTTCAGCCACAAAATTGTGAAATTCCTCATTTCTATCCTTACAGAATGGAGATCTATATCATTTCATGTGGGTAAGATTTTTTTTTTATTTTACCTATCTTTCATTTTATATTGCCAATTGCTACTGCTGCTACAGTATAATCTGTAGCACACTTAGGATATCTAATATGGGAAACATTATAATGTGTCATCTTTACTGTGCTACCCGTATTCATTTCTAGGTAGTGCAATATGAAGATTTTATGAAGAAGGAGTTTTATTGCAAAAATAGTAATATAAAATCTTCAGATTTTAACAACTGTTCCAGGGCAATGTTCAATAAGGTAACAAGACGTTTCCAGCAGCCATGCAAAAAAATGACTGAAAGAGAAGTAACTGACTGAGTGAACTATGTAAACCAGTCCAAACCTCAACTTCAGGGTTTTTTCCCATGTTCCATTCCTGTATTTTTCTTTGTTCCCTATTTTGTTTTGTTAGGTTTTTTACATTATATATCATTCCATAAAAAAACCCTTATTCAATGGGATGAAAATATCAATTGTTTTAAATTTTCAGGAATAGCGATATGGAAAATACTTATAGAAACAATTGAACGCTGTGATTCTTTAAACATTAAATGTTAATAGAGGAGTAAAGTGGACAAATTTACTGATTATGCAAAAGTGAGAGGAGTGGCTCAAATTCCAGGAGGTCATATTGCCCCTCAGCAACCACCAACAGCACAGGTTTCCCAAAAAGGCTTTGGAGTCCTGGGCCGTGGGCTCTGGGTGGCCCTGCTTGGGCAGGAGGGTTGGGCCCAGGGGCTCCCCAAGATCCAAACTCAAACACTCTGTCCTGCTGTGATCTCTTTCTGAAACTGCTCTCTTGTTCTCTTCAATTAAAAAAATAATTACACAATGGCTACCAGTTAGGCATAAAAATAAAATAATTTTGCCTTGGGGGGTATGAAAGTCTTACGCAGCAACTGCAAAGCTCATGAAGTAGATGCAGTATCTGGAAAATCTCCTTAATGCTGATACAAAGAGTGGTTATTCCCCTAACCAAATGGAGCTTCTTAGGTTCTGCTCTGCAGTTTGCACCATCACCAAAAAGTAACAGTGTCAATTCAGTACTTTTCCCATTTTAAAAGAATAGACCTTTCAAAAAGCCATACTTTGCTTAGAAAGAGNNNAACACAAAAACAAACAAACAAACAAAAAAACCAAAAAAAACCCCAAAAAACCACCAAACCAAACAACAAAAACCAAACAAAAAGGAGACCTGAGAAAATATTCTGCATAAACTCCATGTGAAATAAAACATCTTGGTTTAGAAGAAACAGTACCTTTCATTAACCAATTTATTTTCAGATTTCTGAAAGTATCAAACCCGACATGTTTTAGTTTCTGTTCAAGAAAAACTGAACAGTCCCCCATTTTTATTTATTTGACCACAAAATGTATAAAGTACATTTGACCAGCTTTAAGTATTACTAAAATAAAAAGTTACATATATTTTTAGAGTTAACTTTTGCTCAATAGTTTAGACTGTGTAAAAAATTCTTCCCAAAAGTAAAGAAAACACTACAATTTCTGTGCTGCTTCTTTCCAATTTCCTAAAATCAATGATTTTTCATATTTATGCCAAATTACCTCTGCACTGGTCATCCCTCACCTGCAGTGACAGGATTGATTTTTTTAAAATTGATCGTATTTGATAGTATAAAAGCTGAACTGAGAGCATTACCTTTTTGTTTTGTATCCCTCTGTTTATTTGCAGTTGAGCTGGGATCTCTCCCTTCAGATTTGAGGGACAATTCATCCCATCCACCACTGGTTCTCTAAAACAGGACAGACAAGAGAGACTAAACACTCCAACAGTGTTGATTTTTCTTCTTTGGCTACACATGGAATCCCCTGTAAATTTTTCAGGTACAGATATACTGAAGATGTTTAGAGATAGTGAAGATTAATCCCACTGATAAAAGTAGGTGGGATGTATTCACCTGTCATGTATAAAAAAAAATGTGGGTTTTATGGCTATAGCAAATACACTGCAGTTTCTTAAAATATCCTTTGAGGTTACTAAAAATATTTGTAATCATATCAAGAATGAGTCTGTCACAGCCAGGCAAAATCAAGTAAGAAAAGAGTACCATTCTTCTGGCAACTTTATAGAACATTATGGGTTTTTTTAAAGCAGCAGCAGAAGAGCCTTTTTCACCAAGTTTTTAACCCATGATGTATCCACCTATCATTTAATAATGATTTCATTTATTTTATAGGATTAGATTTCGGTCTGACTGTTTATCCATGCCAGTCAAAGCAATCCTATTGTAGCAAGATGCATGTTATTTGTACAAGATTAGCACCTGCTGATACATCTTTTCATTCTAAAATGGAAAAACCACATGTGCAATTTTAAAAACAGTCATGTAGCTTTTGTTTTGCCTCTCGGTGTAAATTATTCTGTCTTTATCACCTTTGGAAGAAAATGTCATTCCTGCACTCTTTTCAACTTATAACCTTTTCTTAAAATTTTTCTGTTATCTAGAGGCAATTAGTAATTGTGTCAGAAAAGGTATAACAAAAAAAGTACTGCTGAATGATGGAATACCTATAGATTGATTCCAAGCAGGAAAATTGATAAAAGACGTTTATTGCCTTACATAAATTGTCAAAGCATCCATAACTTTGATGGATCTATGTGACCTTAGACCAATACAGGATGCAGCAATAGAGGTGTTTGCTTCATGTAAGATTGTACACACTTTGTTCTCATCATGCTTTATCACGTGCTTGGTGCTGTTTTCTCTAGGTGAGTATCCAAAATTCAGGGTTAAAATCACTTAGATCAGTGGCTTTTCTTCCTTTCTGAAAATCAGGTCACTGCATGGGTTTCTGCAGGTTTATTTCTTTTCTGTGCTGGAGTCTGATTCCCCCACAAGAACTTGCCTTTTCAGATACCTGCCCACCACTCAAACCATGTCCTACAGACTTAATCTTGTACAACAATTTTAGATTGACAATGCTGAAAACGTTCCTTCAAAATGCTAAAGGACAATCAACATGGCACACTTCCAGCATTAAATTCCATATAGATGCTTTTAATTAATTCATCAATCAATGATGGGAAAATCTGGTCCTGTTACCTTGATTCTTGGATTCTAATCAAAGGTTAATTAGCATTAAAAAGATCAACAAGCTCTCTAGAATATACACCTAGAGTCATCCTCCTGGGTGTAAGGGGAAGGAGGTGCTGATAAAGCTATTTAGTTGACTGGTGCTTTAACTCTCTGCTTGGAAACTGTTTATCCAAGTTGGGGAAGACAGGAATAATAGAGAAAAATAAGAGAGGAATAAAGAAATTTTCTGCAGAGTTAACTTATTGGGTTCTAGAAATATAGACACTTTTATTAGTTGTAGGGATTGAGTTTAGATCTATCATAAAGGTTTGAGCAAATGTGAATTTCATTTGAAGCCTTTTTTCTTCACCATAGTTAAAATCCATCCTCTTATTTTCTACACATTTTCCAAAAGATTCCTTTCATACCCACTTCATCAGAATGAAAGCAAAGTCGTTTTTTATGTGGTTATCTCATGAGTCTGCTCATGCCTGAAAATGTTTTATTGAGGATAGTTTGCATAGAGGGGGCTAATTTTGTGCACTTATAAACTGTATGGCTTTATCAAGCATAGATCAAGATGAATTGCCTACTCATCAAGTGGATCTAAGAGCAGAGAACTGCAAATGCAAAGCTCATAAGGATTTAAATATTCTACTAAAATAATTGGTAAAACTAAAGTCCAGATCAGTCATCAGAAAGGATTAAGACCTTTAATTAAATACAATGTATTCTTGATTCCATCTTCTAAAATCTGTATGAGCTGGGTTAAAAAGATGAGAAGAAGTCATGTTCAATACATATCATGTGCAAAATATGTGGATCTACAAAATTTTAGGCATAACCTGGGTTGGATGGTAATACAAAGCCCGGTATTATTGCTAAACATGTTTGCCATCTCTACAAGCAAGAATATCAACCTATCTGCTGATGGCAGATGGGATGGTGAATAAATAGTAAGAACCATCACAATTTCCTATATTAAGTACTTGGTGCAAATCAGAGCATTGCCACTGATTACAGCTTTTTTTCCTACCAAGTTAAGACCTTATCTTTCTTTCTCTGCATGTTGCCAAGATACAGTACATATCACAAAATCCTCAAGTAGGGAAAATACGTAAAGAAGAAAGGAAAAACACTATGAGTTGAAGAGGCTGTGGGATTGATTTACTCTGGAAATAAAATAAGCCTTTTATTTCTGAAAATATACTTTCACTATAGCAAACATGCAATGCTAATCATATGTCACTTGTCTCTCAACTCCTAAGGAACATAAAAGCAATGGCAACACAAAAAAGGCATCTGAGGGACAAAGGCATATATTTAGAATAGTAAAATAGTAATAATAAATCCTTCCTTAATTCAAGATAAAATTTCAATGCCAAAAGACAAAATTTGTGTTGTCATGATATTGATTATACAGATTTTTTTTTAAAAATTAATGTGAAGGAGACAAAATCCCTCAGGTAAGGTTTCTTTTTATGTTCAACATGAATTTTAAATTACATATTTGTAAAGAAATTCAATTTATCTTTTGTCACTGTTTTCAAGATGAAGTTACTCCATGTTTTTAATTAATGATTCATTTAACACCAGAAGGTGTGGAATTTACTTAATGGGACAGTGACTTTCTTCATATTCACTGCTCCCTTGGGCCAGAATGTGTTTAGAAGCCTCATAAGTATTTAGGTACTTGTAAGTTAATGCCTCATGCCACCTTTGAGAAGTTTTTATTTGTCAATAAATAACTCTTTTGGGTTTAATATCAACAGCTGCTGCATAGTCAGTTGCTCAGTGCTCCTCCTTCTGTACCTGTATGAGGCCACGGATGAGGAATTGCAATGATTTCCCAAAGCAGACCTCAGGAGCACCTCCATTGCAGATGGATGCCAAGCTTGTTCCTGGCCTGCTGGGAAACTCCCATTAAATTTAGCTCTCTTTCTCTCCTTCTTTTCCATGTACTGAAAATCTAGTACATAATCTAACTGCTGGATCACTTCAAACGATCCATAATTCTTCACTTCAAAGTTCAGTACTAAATAAGAACTTGTATTGTTTGGCGACCTTTTGTACAACCATTTCAGCAGCAATTAAATGTACCTTTCCTTTTCTGCCTTGAGAAGACCCAGACTGTCTCCTTGCTTTTCAAGTGAAGAGAAAAACAGTGCTGTTAAGAGCAGCGACAGCAGCCTCCTTTTTCATTAGCAGCAACAGTAAGAAAAGTCAGAGAAGGCAAAGCAGCTGCTATAGCTGATACCAATGTGCCAATATTCCAGCAGGAGTATAATTTGATTTCCAACTGTGAAGTGTCACACGCAGCACATAGCTGTAATTTTGATATTAGTGCATAAATAACACTGTGCTCAAACTCAACATTCATATTTTCACCTATTGCAAGAACAGGAAACCAATTTGCTCCTCGCACGTTACTGTGCCAGGGTGAAAAAGTTGTAAAGGTTTTTAGCTACTAAATAGACCTAATCAATGAGTTTTGTTCCTCCATGTAATCATTCTTATTTGATTAAAAATAGCTAGTGGAAGCTGCAGGATTAACCCAGTTCCCGCATTCATTCTGTGTCTTTTTTCACCTTGGCTTGTCCACACACCTGTGCTAATTGAAAGGCTGAACTAGAAATGATGAAAAACCAACATATGCTATTTATTAAAATACCTTTTCAGGTATTGTACTGCTGAATATTGAGTTGAAATTAGGCACTTTCCTACAATGAGAGGAGTGAATTAAAAGCATCCATAGCCCCTAAAAGCAGACCAAGGAAAGAAAAATGTCTGATGCCATATGACAGGAGCACTGCAACACAGCAGTTTCTATCCAGTTATCAGACTACACAAAACCTGATGCAGAAACTTCAGGATATGTTGAATCACTCATTTCAAGAAAAATAAACTAAAGCAAAGTCCTCTCAACAAAAAAATTGAGATTTTACCATTGACCAGTGAATATCTTTCCAGCTTCTGAAGTAACTGTTGTGAGAAAATGTCCCTATTCCAGTTGTTTTTCTTTGTCAACACCCTCAGCCACATTAACATAACAATGACTTTTGTCTACTTAGAGTTGCTTTGTCACCACTGCCTGAACTTGCACAGAAAATGAGATGGTGCCATGCAATGGCAAGAGGAGTCCTGGAGTGACTTTTTGATGCTTGTATCCCCAATTGTCTGTTCTGTTTATGCTGTGTATTGAGTTCTGCACCTTTAAGACTGGTTCTGAGAGTGAAAAGGGAGAAAGAAGTGCCCACTTTGTTTTCAGAACCGCCATTCACTCCTCTGCATTCTGCTCCTGGAGTGCGTTCGTCTGAGGCATGGACAGACAGTGGGACAGAGATCTCTTTGCTTTTAGTTTTAGCTGGCTGAAGCAAAGAAGCTCCCTCGACTGTTTTTTTTTAGGGGTTTTTTTCATGTTTTTTTTTCCTTTTCTTAAGGACTGTTTAAACCTGCTCAAACTGAAAAACCCAAAAAAGCACTTGGAGCTCACACCTGTAGCCCGCCAGGCCCAGGATGGCATTTTCCAGCATCAAAAAATTAAAGGCTAATAAGAGACTGAGTGAGCCAAGCTTCATCCATGGCAAAGACTTCTCTCAATTTTTCCATCTCTTTTCAGAGTGGTAAGAAGTATTATTATTTCATATCATTCATTTTTTGTGCTTGTAGGCACTTTGTTAAATAAATAGTTTTTTCCACTTTTTTCTCTAAAGATTTTTTTTCTTGAACTGATCCTAATCAGTGGCCATTTGGGTTTGCTTCCCAGAGGAACCCCGTTTGGAGGTTTCCTCCCAAATTTACCCTAAACCAAGACAAAAATGAGTAAGAGTAAAGCCCATAAGAACTCAGCATCTTTAATTCTGAGGTTCAGATAAGAATTTACCTAAAGGTATAAACAGGGTCTCAAGGACTGAGGTGCAGAGAAGAAGTCCAAATGCAACTTTTAAAATGTATTTTTGAAATACAGTAAGGGAAGAGGATATGTGAATCAGCCATGCTCATTTACATTGCAGTTCTAGAGTAAGGAGCTTATATGGACACCATCTACAGTCAGTGAAAGGAGGGATGATTTCTAGCTTAACAGCACTTCTTGGAAATGTCCCTTTTTATCCCTCAAATGTATAGACTATGTCAGTATTTAAGCATTTTGATTTAATTGAGACAATATGACAGAAAGAAACAAGCTGCAGAAACATAACGTATTTTTTGGCGAAGGAAGAAAATATGCATTGAGGTGAGCTGAGCTGAGCTGTCCATAAATACAAGACAGCAATCAAAAAAAAACAACAGATGTAGGGGGAGGTGGGACCACACAAGTCCTTCATGCTGGGGTGCTGTGTGGATTCAGTACTCCCTCACAAGGCTGCTGGCAAGAGACAGATCACAAAAACACACGCAGTGTTCCTAACAAACTCCAAACTTGGGTGATTACCATTCTTATGAAAGAAGAAGTGCACAGCTGCTACAGAAGAGATTGTCTGGATATACAGAACAAGTAGATAATACATACAAAGACAGAACAAAGGCTGAAATGCTGTTTGGAAAGGATGCATTATGACCACAAACCCAATTGAATCACCATCATGCCCTTTACAATCATATTTTCCCCTTGCTTTGCAGCATATTGGTAATTCACAGGATTATTATGCTACAAATAACCTATTCAAAACAAAACACACTGTATCCTGTCCTTAATAAAAATGTGATTCTTTTTATAAATGCAGTAGAACAAAAATACACAGGGAGATAAACAAAGATGTGGTGCATCTGGAGTCAGCTGAAGACAACAGATTTTGTAATTAGATCACAGGAAAATTTTGTCCAGTCAAGACGGAGATAAACTAAAAAAAATAATAGAAATACATAAATCAAATAGTACAAATACTTCAAAGGAATGTAATTTCAAGAGGTAATACTGGTTCTTGTGACAGGTTTTGAGGTAAAGAAAATGGTGGAAAAGAACAATAGCAAGCCCTACCTGAAGCACAGCTTACTGAGATTCAAACCCCATGAGTTTTGAATAGCTCTATTATTTGAAGAAAAGAAGACATTACAAACACAGAGAACAAAAAGAAATTTGAAATCTTCAACATGTGACAAAATATAATTTTTTTTTTCATCCATGCTTCATATGAATTGTTTTGACAGATGATTATTAACTCTTAATAGTCAGAAACCCTAAAATTTATACCCTTTTTATAAAGTTTAAATCTCTAGACAGGAATTCAGTAGGGAATTTTTTCTTTCACTCTCCTGGGGAAAGGGAGGCTAATATTATGCTATTCTCATTCCAGGTCTTGAGAAAAAATAGAACAAAATTACTTGTTCTAAGCAGTACTTCAATCAATAGTGTAACCCAGACTAATATCATCCTCCAGCTAAAGTATATAAAATGTCTTAAACACAATAGAAGTACCTGGACTATAAATCCTCTTGGTCAGGCATAATTTTAAAACATGTGTTTGTTCAACATGAAGGATGTTACTGGGTTTTATATGTTTATAATGGGGACTTCTAGCTATAATTGCAATACAAATAGTAAATAGAAACCAAGGAAGACCTTAATATCACTTATGCTAACAACAAAAGAATAAGAAATAAAAATTGATTCACAAAAAGCTTCCAAAGCAATTCTTTGGACATCAGAAGAAGCTCTATGATACTGGTGATGAGGAAAGTATATTTTAAAATGTAGTAAGGAAAGTTAAGGCTTTTGGAAACTAAAATATCTTGGCTTACTTCTGCCATGAAGAGTACATTGAATTTTTCTATCAGTTGAAACCTGCCCTATAAATACACTTAAATATATATACAGAGACATGAAATATTCTATTGTTTTTCAAGCAGCTGTAGGTATTTTGCCTTGTGGTAGTTTTCAAATTGTACATCTAGATGGGATATATTTCAAACAACTACAAGATGACTAGAAAGCAAATTAAAGCTGGAAATTATCCTTCAGTGGCTCAGACATATTTTTACTTTGACTTGCCAGTAGAATTATTTCCTTTAGAATGAGATCTTCTTTCAGAGATATGTTTTGATCTGTTTCTTACATGCATTCTATATTTTCAAAAATAGCTCCTATATGACTAGGTTAAAGAACTAGGTTTTCCCTTCTTTTTCTTTTTTAAAATCCTTTGTTATTGTTGTTGCTAATCTTTCATAATTCCAGTAATTTACTGGTTCGGGGTTTTTTATTTTTGTCCATAAGATGTAATTTTACTTCAGTATTTTGCAATGTGGGTGATACTTGTGTTTGTATCTATGATACCAGATTCATGAAAGGTTTTTGCTGCTATTACTGTCAGAAAAGGGCCAAAGAACATAATTGTCATATTTTCCAGCAGTCCAAAGATATAATCTTGGGAAATAATGCTTTCTTCCAATTTCTAACTTTTGGGAAAGTTCAAGGGTGACTGCATATGATAGAATTGATTTGCATCAAGTCTGATAGCTACTAAAACACAGATTTGATGCTTTTGCAAATTTTGTGCTTAGAAAAATGATAAATATGACCTACAGTTCTTACAGTGGACTGAGAACCTAGAAAACCTTTCTCCACAGAGACACATTCCATTTTTTTTTCTTCCCTGGAGTCCTGAACAATACCCTTAAATAATGGGAGTGCTTGTGTGACTGAAGCTGAAGACCAATTTCTGGTGTGTAGGATGGGGGTTAAAATAAATCTGACGAGAACCCAGTGGGACTGATTTTCTTCCAGCCATGTAAACAAAATCAGTGTGTCATACACATATCCTTTCATTCTGTGGTTCAGTTTAATTCAATAAACATAGTCAAGTGGAAAGACAAGCCCTGACATCAATGGAGAGACAGAGTCTTACTTTTGGTTAGGCCATCAGAGGCAGAATTTTGCATTTTTCACTTGTACTTTTAGTTCAAGAACAGCAGGGTTCTTACACGAACCAGTGCTTGATCCATAAAGCTTGATTGAAGAGGATGCCCATAGGAAATTTTGATGCAATAAGATTGCATATTTAAGAATGTTGTAATTCTTAATAATGATCCTGAAAAGTTCAGCTATAGAGCTGACATGCAGTCTTTCTATGCTGGAACTTAAGTTTATTGTTGTTCATTTCAAATCCCATCTGTTTCCATAATACTGCCTAATTTTGAAGTTATAGCATTTATCTTCACTAAAACGTAAATCAAAAAAATTCACCACTAAATCAAGTATTTGCACATATCTCTAATCCTAAACAACAAAACAATAATGATTAGTTATTTTCTCCCATTAGACACTTCAGCTGGAAATACAGAAATTAATTAACTGCCAGTTCTGTGCTTGTTTTTCTCCTAGTTTGTTGTATTCATTAGTACTGTGTTTGTCTAGACAAGATCCTTATTCTATTCCCTTATCCATGGGAAAAGGGGGTGAGTAGAATAATGATTCCCCCTTTTTACTAAGCATAATTTGATGGAAAACCTTTTCCTCTGTATGAGTGGAAAAGCAGGGATTTTATGTCGTCTCTTCATTTGATAAATCAGGGTAATACAAAGACAAGTATCCACAGAAGTGCTGTCCTATCAATCTCCAGTTAGGCACCACTTTGAAAGCCCAAAGGCAGGAAGGTTTATGCAGCAGTTTAAACGTTGGTCAAAGACTTGGATTTAATTATATTTTGTTCTCTTTCTCAGTAATTCTAGCAATGTTTAGAGATTGCCAATGATCCTGATGGATGTCGTGTTCCATGTAACACAAGGCCCTTTGCAATGGAGAGTGGCTCCAGCAGCAGTCAGAACCAGCACCTGAAGGTGCCCTTACCCACCTCTTCTGTCAGCAGAAATACAAAGGCTGTCACCAGGCAAAAATAAACACTGGGGAAAGAAAACATTTCAAAATCACACACCCACTAACTAATATTCAGAAGTTCTCTACTATAAGTTTCAGCTGAGACAACATAATTGCTGCTCTCCCAATGTGGGGGGAATGGTGCTTCCAAGCATTCTGCACAAATTTAGGTCCTGGTACTGACTTAGGTCCTGGGTACTGGCATAGGCTCTGCTGCCAGAGAGTGTTCTGTGAAAGAGGGTGTAAAGTTTCTGATGCCTTTTGCATGGCTCTGAGACAATGATATCCATCCTTCCACGGTGTGTCTGTCTTTAGACAAAGAATATCACATCAGAGAAATATCCTGTCATACTGGGATTTTACTTTGTCAACAAACTAATTTGGTTCTGAAGAATTGGTCGCAATTCTTTGAACACGAAACATGCCACTTTTTGATTTCTTACCCATATTGTGTCAAAGTCTGCAAGTTTTTAAGGTTTTCTTAAAGTTTTTAATGTTCTTGCAATCAGTTTTCTAATTAACAACTTGTGTATCACTATTTTCATTCTGTATTTTACCTGCACTAAAAGCTAAAGAGAAATAGTTTATTTTTAAGACTCTTTTTTGGAGACCTTTTATTGACACTGCTCTCCACAAGCCCATTAGATCAGATGAGAGAGATGGTTGTTTTGTTACACCATGGACCACTGTGAGATTTTATTTTTGTTATCCCACTGTAGATGTGACATGGTGATCATTACTTTGGAAATCATTATTTTCTACTTAGATTTTATCAAGAAAGGGAGAATAAAGATCAAGGAGAAGTAGAAAAAGATTTTCCAAACATCAAAAATGTTAATTTCTCTTGCTGAACCAGTTTTTGAGTCTTAAAATTTCTTCAGCTATCTGATCAAACTTTAGTATTTTATGGCCAACTCCATCTGACTCAAGTTTGTTGTAAATAAATTATTTTTTCACCTTATACTAAAGCTTGATAGTTCTGCATTTCTTGAGAGTTGAGGTATCCTTTTTCAGTAAAGATACATAAATCACTACTTTCCAATTTTGGCTGTATTGATGTGAAAAGATGATGTCAGTTTTCTTCCCAGTAGAATCTCTGGTCAACACATATTTCATGGTCATTCATGATTGTGGATTTATTAATCAACTCCTTTGGCTTCCCAGACCTTACCTTTAGAACAGAATCCTCCCCTGTCTCCCTGGACATTTTTTGTAGCATTCTGCTGTGGAGGAAACATTTTGTTTTGTTTTTATTTTCTGGGAGCCTTTGCATCCTTCCATTGCCTACTGCAACAAGATTAATGATTACCTGAACTTTACCTTTGATCTCTATGCGCACCTTGCTGTGTCAACATCTCTGCAAGGTGGATTTCACATGTTAAATTTTCACTGTTTTGTGCTAGTCCAGTAAGTCTGACCCTGTCAGAGCTGATAGGAAACTCTGGTCATGTTCTACTGCTTTTCACCCTCTACCCTGCAAAAAATAATCTGTCCTGATCTTACTATCTTCTGCATCATCAAAAAATTACTGCATTTGTGTCCAACATACTGTCTGCAGAAAAAAAAACTTTCTGAAAAGCTCTGTGGCCAATGGGATATCAAATATGTGCAAATTCAGGAAAAAAAAGATTATTGCATACAGGATCATCCATCTTTGCTTTCTGAACCTGAGTTTAATATGTTTTAAATTTTAGGGCTAGATAAAGTACTGCTAGATTTTCTCTGGTTTAATTCCTGTTCCAGAACCATCCTAAATCTACTCATCTCTCTCTAAGTCTTTGCATTCTTTTTTTTTCAGCTCCCAGGCTATGGTTTCAGAACCAAGCTTCTAACAGTTAAGTCTTGCTAAGAACTGCTGGTTGAGAGAACAGGGTCACAGGTGTGTTGATCTCATAGATGACATGGACAATAACTCTAGGCAGCAACTGTGACTGACTCTTAGCATGTTGTGTGTGAAATTTGGGACCACTGGGCTAGACTTCTCTTCTGATTTGTACCAAATCCATAATCTTCTCAGATGCAGGTTCTGTGAGTGTACCTTGATTCCAAATACTGGCCAGTAGCAGTGGACTAGATGCCAAACATTTTCTTGCAATCTCATTTTGAAACTTTGTAAGTAAATGTAAATGGTCCCAAAACAGAGGATCCTGAATACATACTCCAGAAAACTTCTTTGTGATGTGATTTCATCACGTTTTTCCTCTTTAATTTTTTTTGTCTCCCCAAAAAGCGTTCCTTTTGAGAACAAAATAAGAATTGAATCATTTCTCCTAGTGGTGTGGGTATTTTTTGTTCTTGGTGTAGTTCTGAATTGTGGTGCATTTTTCTCAAGTTTATTATTTACACAAAGCTGTTTGCCTTCTTGGTGAGATGCTCGTCACTTTAAATCCTATGTTTTATATGTTCACCTCTTATTATTGACATTTGCTGTGGGAGTTTTTTATTATTATTTATTTTATTTCTTTATTCTTCGGCTGCTATTACAATTCAGTGACATATTGGCTTATGAACCTGTGTACCTTAAAGTTAATAAATTCTCTGTTTGTTCTTTGACAGCTATTCCACCAGTCTTAAGGTCTACCTCATTCTTGTATAAAGAATTCCTAAGGTAGTATTGTGACGTTTTGTCCACACTGTGTGTATTCTGCTTTTCCTTGCATATCCTTGTAATTGATAAAAGTCAAAATAGAAGGACGTCTGTTTAGGGATGTGTTTTGAAATAGAAATATTCCTCCAATTTCTAAAATGTTTTCAATCCATTTTTCTTTGTAACAGAGATGTTTAAAAAATTACACATACAGCAGGGTAAGCTGTTGTCATAAATCCTCAGCATCCTCCTCTTTGTTGTACCCTATACTTGGGGATGCAAAGGGAAACAATGTCTAAATATTTTACAGTTATCACAAACACATCTTCTGAGCATTCCTTGTCGTACTGATGCAGCAAAAACTGGTTTTGCTCTGTCAGACCTCCAACTCATAACTGCAGGGAAATATGAGCTATGCACAGCCCACCATCTTTCTCCAAACAGCTTTGGTGGGCAGTGCTCCTCCCCACGGGCAAATCATTTTGGCACAAAACTCAGGGTACCTGAGCATTTGTCTGCTCAGTGTTAAATGTCAGCAATTGTAATTGCCCTGTGTAATTTTCCTCCCTGAGAAAGGAGGCCAGGACTGGGGTAATAAAAGCTACTGCAAAAGGATCTTGAGAAGTCAGAGAGCTGCATCTCCACCTTAAACTAATGAAGAGTGGAATGACATAAAATAGATGTAGGTTGCCATGCTGTGAGACTTGTAAAATTCTCCCTGGGATTAGGAGAACTCCAGCCACAATGACATTTAGGTGGCTGAAACTGATCCTTTTACTTCTCAGACTGTGAGCCCGAGCTTTCTACATGAGTAATTCTAACTTCAGGGTTAAAAATCAATCTCAGTCTCTCTTACTAAAGCTCCATGCAAATATATAGGTAAGTTTTGGCCATATTCCCTGAGAGAAAATAACATTAAACTGTTAGAGCTTGGACAGAATACGGGATGTCATACACAGTGTCATCAGTCCAGAGCCTACTACTGGTAAAGGTTTCCTGAACTAGAACAGTCAGGCTCTGCTATAAAATAGACAGATGTGATGTGCAGTGTCCATCTTTAAAGATTTTCAAGATCCAGCTGCGCAAATCCCTGAGAAGCCTAGTCTGACCCCAAAGATGACCCTGTTTCGAGCTGGGCATTGGACTTCTTGAGGGTCTTTCCAACCTGCTTTAGTGCACCATTGTATGATTCAATGATTAACTAATGACAGTTAGTTACATTAAGTAATGACAGTGTCCTAGGACACAGGATAGTTTAATTTCTCTCCTTCATTTACAATTCCCCACAACTTTTGGGATATGCTCCAATGCAAAATGAAATAAGGATTAGAAATCTAGCTTGCAGCAGTGTTGGGGGGATAAATACATTAAAGATTAGTAAGTGCTCAGACACTGTGTTAATCAGGACCCTATAAGCACCTCAGAGAGGTCCAGAGCCCTAAATCACTATTAATGAATTGTATTGATTTATCTTTAATTTGTGAAATAAAGCTATTATAATAAAGCTTGGCTTCTATTTGACCTTTATCCAGTGTAATAATTATAAACACAATTTTACAATTATTTTATTCTAACTCCCAAGGGAAAATAGCCCATGCTAAACTAGTCTGGGCAAAATGTTCTCTCTTCTTTTGCTTCTTTTTTCTGGGGTTTTATTCTCAGGCAAATGGTATCAAATTATTTTGCGAAAGAGACATCAATTGATAAAATGATTAACAGAGTAATACTTAAATTTGGGACTGGAGCTTCAGCATATTGCATTCATATTTAGTCTAGCTTTGTCTAGGGTCAACAATAATTAAATAATTGAAATGAAAAAAGATTTCCTGGTGGGAAAATCTGGGCAATGGTATGAAGAAAATTTTATTATAATTGCTGATATCTTACCTTTCCTTTATGACTTTTCTCTGAGTAACTGACTAACAGGAAAAAAAAAATCCCACCAAGTCCCATTTATGAAGTTGGGTTTCTAAAAATCACATAAACTCTTTGCTGATGCTGTAGTTATCAAAACTCTTTTAGCCCCGTGGATTTGCAGATCCACAGATCCAAATCCTGGTCATAAAGGGACTCTCAAACATTGACTGAAACGGAAACCTTTTCATGTCCCCAGAAAAAATCATTCCTTCTCCAAACCAAAAGTGCAGTCAAAGGGGGAGGGGAATGGGAAGGGGAAGGGGAAGAGAAAGGGAAAAGGGAAGGGAAAAGGGAAGGGGAAGGGAATAGGGAATGTAATGTTTCCCTAATAGATTACCTGTGCACTCAAGGATTAAAATAGGTACTGAAGATTGCCTGAAGAGTTTAAAATTTCCTAACTCTAAGAGATTGCTCCAGAAATTGAAGTGTATTTTAAAGCCAGGAAGCAGGAATGAATCTAATCTCTTAGTCTCTCTTGAAAGACACTGAAGAATTAGTCATGCAAGGGGCCAAGAAGAGCAAGAAAAATTTCCTTCCTTTGCAAGCTTAACAACTTAGATAGGGCATGTATAGCTCTGAGCAGGAAGACCTGGATATGAATCCATTTCCTGAAATGGAAGTTAACTAATTTATTTGTTTAATGTTTTATGTAAAATATGCAAACAACAGCACTGGAAAATTACTCTCCTCCTTCCCTTATTAATGAAAGAAACTTCTGCTCCCCTTTGGAAAAAGCTCACTTTCACTTTCCTGAAATGAATGCGGAGTTCAGAGATAAAAGGGAACAGCTTCTCATGGAGGTACAATTTTCCTAATACTTCTGTTTTTTTCTAATTAAGTTTTGACTTATTGTTTGGAACTTTCATTTAAAATGGAACTCATACTCTATCAGAGAAAAGTAATTATTGAATGTAAGCCTTCCACATCTTCAGTGCTCCATTAACCTGAAACATTGGATGAAAGGAAAGGGGCAGTATCTCCACGAGGATGTTGATTGAAGGAATGATTGCCTCTAGCTTTTGAAATAAAAAAATAGGAAAGCTCAGGAAATCCTTGAGGGTGGTAAATCCTCCTTTCAAAATAAACAACTCTGCTAGCTGAGAAGATGATTAAATCTCCAAGTCCCCCAGAAGATTAGCAAGAATATTCAGCTATTTTTTTTTTTTAGGTAGAGGTGTAGCTAAAAGTTAGGAGTACACATAACAAATGAGGATTTCTCTGGAGATCCATCGCTGTCTCAGAAGATCCTTGGCTTGCCCAGACATCTGTCTTCCTTCTGTGGAAAGGAGTTGATGCTGTCCCTGGGTCATGGGTCCTCCTGTCTGGGGATGTTCTTTCTGCCACCCCAACTCCACCAATCTGCACCACCAAGGACTGTGTGGGGGCTCTGCCAACAGCAGCACAGACCAGGGACCAAGGCTCATCTGTAGTCAGCTCCACGTCCCAAGGAGTCTCTCTGAACCAGAGTCAGATTAGGATGAGCACAATCCATGCAGGTGTACTCACATAAATCCCCATTCTCTAGCCTATTATCTTAGCACTACACTGCCAAAAGCTGAGGAGAAGCCCCAACCCATGGCAGCTATAAACTGTTAAATGTCCCTTTGGACCAGATTAGATACTGCAAATGAAAGGTGAAAGTACCAGGATAGTCAAGATACATCAGTACCAAATCTGTGATGCAAAACTTACAGCTCTACAGAAGACCCTCTATCCAAATTCAACTGCTCTTTGCTGTGCTGTCTTTCTGTCTGTAGGATAACTGAGATTTACACATCCATTGTGGTTATCCTGGCACTCAATGAGTTTGTATGTCCCACAGTGAATCAGTGACTCATTTGCTGAAAAAGTGTTATGCAAGGTTTAAGGAAGCCTACTCTTTACCTTTTCTTATTTTGTATCTTTATCATTGTCTTTTTTAATGTCTTAAAATGTTCCTTGCTTCAAAGGCTAGATTTTGTGGCTCTCCGCTTTCTCACATGACCAGATAAAATCCAACATTTTCAATTTTATCTTTTTACCAAAGTATCTTGGTCCTTAAATTTAAGCGCTTACTCTTTTTAGGTCTTAGTTCCCTGCATCTAAAAAAAGCAGTAAATCAAACTTTCATTAGTTTGCCTTATTGCTGTGATTTATACCCAGTAGGAAGCTCAGCCCCATGCAGCCACCCTCTGACCCCCCCCTTCAGTGAAATGGGGAGAGAATCAGGCAGCCAAAAATAAGAAAACTCATGGGTTGAGATAAAGACAGTTTAGTGGATAAAGGAAAATCTACATGCACAAGCAAAGCAAAACAAGGAATTCATTCACAGCTTCCTATCAGCAGGCAGATGTCCAGCCATTCCCAGGAAATCAGGCTTCCATTGTGCATTAATTGGGAAGACAAACGCTGATAGCTCTGGACATACTCACTTCTTCCTTCTTTCCTTGAGCTTTTCTTCCTGAGCACAATGTCACATGATATGGGATATACCTTTGGTCGGCTGGGGTCTGCTGGCCCAGCTGTATCCTCTCCCAAATTCATGTGCAGCCTCAATGAGAGCAGCAGGAGAGGCCTCGATGCCATGTAAGCACTGGTCAGCAATTGCTGAAACAGCCCTGCATTATCAACACTGCTTGCATCCCAAACCCAAAACACAGCCTCAGAAAAGCTGCTGTGAAGAAAATTAACTCTATCCCAACCAAAACCAGCACACTCATTTAGACCATGAAGGGTTTATATTTGAGACTGATTTTTTTCCATGCATTTGTGCAGGGGTTTTCGTAGGCATACACTCACTTGTTTCTCTAAGAATTCTGTGAATATGTTTGAATTTTGTTTCCCAATATTTTCTGTGTTGATGAAAGAAAGTACTGATATTATAGTGATGACATGACTAATATTATAATGATGACATGACTCTCCAAATAAGACTTTTTTGGGGATCTTCACCAACATGTTCCTTTATCACCAGACCTCAATATGCAAGCTCTTAATTTGTCTCATAGAGTGGCAGCATTTTCCTCCACAAGTTTGATCTTGAATTTGTGAAATACTGAGTTTAACTGACCTCTTGACTCTAATGATGAAAGTGGGGATTGAAATCATTGAGCCATTTATTGGTTTAGACCCCTCCACTTCTGTAATCTCAGAAGATTACTTTCAGTCACACATGGTCAGCTGGGTATTAGCCTTTCTAAAACACTCTTTTAGAGCAGTTTCAAACATCTGGCTACTTCCAACCCTCTCATGAGATTCTCTCTCTTGGTAGAAATCAAACCACTCTATAGATCTTACAATAACTTTCCTTCTTTTACAGATGACTATGTTTGTTTTCCACTGACAGTAAATTCCAGTGTTATCATTCACCAGGTGATCCTGCATGATTCCTGTTAATTATACTGTGAGATGATCACAAGCTGAGAGTTGTAAAATAGATGAAGTGAACCAATGCCTTAAGCCAAGTCTACATTCCCTGGCTTGCTCTTCATATGGATAATAACATTACAAAAATATAATAAAACCAGCAGGTACCTGTTTGATGCCTGGTACACAAAAGTCTAACCTGAATGCTGATGGGGAGGAGAATGCTGATACAAAGTAGACTTGAAAGATTAAAAAAATTGCAATGGTATGTCCAGCAAGGTGCCAATAGAGTTGTCTGACCTCTAACTGAAAATGAAGGAAAAGAAAATAGATGAGTAGGGCAAAAGTAAAAAAACCTGACAATTCAGAGGTAGCACACCTGCAGAAATTGTATTTGCTGAAACTAGAAAACCTAGAAAACAAAAAACATAGAAATACTATCAGAAAAGCAGGTGTGCTGGTGCAGGGTAAGAGGGATCTAATGAAGGTGAATATGCTCTTAATTACTTTTATCCACACTGATAAAGCTTCTTTTTGTTAATGAATATATTTTCACCAGAAAAACAAAACAAACCCAACAAACCCAACAAACCCTCTTGAAAATCTTCCATACTTCTCAAATCTTCCACAATAAAAATAAAAAGAAATTAAAATGAGGGATATTCAATAATCTTGTGATTTTTGGTAAGACGATCCAACACAAAAGTATGAGTTAGCATGGCATTTGTGTATGATCTAATACAACTGGGAGGAGATAGTAGGAATCAGAAGAGTTATTTAAAGCAGTGACAAGAATAGATTCTAAACCATTTCCAGGGAGCTAAAAGGAAACTGTTACTCAGTCTCTTCTCCCACTTCTTTAAAAAACAAAGGAAACATCTCTCCAAAAACATGTGTATGAACACCATGAAGAACCTCCTCTTAAATATATCCCATAAAGAAATACAAAAGGGCCAACTTAGTGTGTTATTGAACACCAGTGACTGGCAAAAATACTGGCAGTGAGTAATCTGTTCAGATGCACAAAGGACAGATGATCACGGAAGTGTGACTCTGAGATAAAATCAGTAAAATTTAAATCTGGTGTTATCTCAGCCCTTCCCAGTGCAAACATCAGCACTTTGCATGTAGATGCTGACATCCTTCCAGAACCAGCAGAACCCCAACCAACCACTACAGAACCCTCCTTGGCAAAGGAGACTGGATCCAAGTGGGGATCTCCAGGAGAGAGATCCCTATGTGCCCCCAAGAACAGTGGGCAGGGATCCCCGGGAGCACAACCCCACAAGGGTTCCTTCCTCTCACATGCACAGGGGCTTCAGGGAGCAACACGGGTCCATGTGGTACTGGAAGATCTGCATTTCCCTCGGAAGCAGAGGGAGGTAGGAACTGCACCTGAGGGAAAGAGGGGTGCTGGACACAGCCCCGAGGTGTGTCCTGGGGGGATCCGTGGAGCCTGGTGGATGTTCATGTGTTTATGGGGGTACAGGTGTGATTAGAACTTCTCGGGATTTGTTTCATGAGATTGCTTAGAAATTTGCAGGTGTCCATTAACATTCTGTATCTGCTATTGTGGTTTGTCGATTGCCTTGCTGATACAGATCCTGAATACATAGTTCACTGATTGCAAGTTAATTACATGCTGTTAATAAATCAATAAACTGCCTCAATCCTATTCTTGCTTTAACTACATGAACTGAGGAGTTTTTCCCTGTGACAGGCATCACAGCATTACTTTTTTCCTTGCAGGGATTTTTGTTGAGTTTTTTCCTTAGTAGTGGCAAAACTGAATTGTTTTTTGCGCTGAACAAATTAAAAACTGTGAAAAGAGCTAGAGGGGTGCCCAGTCCAGACTGATGCTTTGGATACAGTTTATCAGTTTGGTCTCAAAACTCTGGAAAAAAATCCTTCACAGGTGTGGGCTGATCTCAGACCTCAGCCAGAACAAACCAGTTCAAAATGCCTGTTCAAAATGCCAGCAAAACAAGACTACATTTACTTTTTGTTTGCCAAATTAAAAGAAAAAAAAAAAGTTAAGAAAGTTTTCTATTATGTGGATACCAATGCAAAGAAAAATCCAAGAAAATGTCTGATCTGTCTCACATTCAAGAGGAAACCTAGAATACTTTCCTTTTTTGGCCAGAACTAAACTAGATAAGACAACAATAAAAATTCTGACATGGCTTCCTCTGGGTCTGCTGCTGCTCTATATTTCCAGTAGTGAATGGGGTGGAATGCACACTTATGTGTATGTGCACCATCTAATACTGATGTCTTGTGTTCAGCTTCTGATCTATTGAGTGGCCAAGATCCTTTACTATAAAATGGGTCCTGATCCAGTAACATTTTTCCCTGCTTTATACACTGGAGAGCCAGACCAGAATTTTCTTGAGAAGTTGGAGGAATGGTCTTAAAAATAAATTGAACAAAATGATGTACAACTTACTAAGGCGTGTAAAGAGCAATATAATTTGTACGATATGAAATAGCTCTTTCATTTCCCTCAGTGCAGCACACTGTGCTCAGTCGCAGCAAGCACACTGTGCTTCATTTTCTGAACTGTATTTCGGAAAAAGTGTAGACCAGTATCAAAAGAAGCTAAAGGAGACCAACCGGGAATTATCAGTGATCTAGAAAGCAAAACTGATGAGAAGAGTTTGAAACAATTGGAGTAGTTTAGTTTGTATAAGAGAAGACTGAGAGCACACATAATAACGTAAAAAGTAGCCTTATAGAGTAAAAGACTAGACTGTTCAGGTCCCCTGTGGTTACAGCAAGGGTAATGGGTTTAAGTTGGTTCAATAGACATTCAGCTTCAACTGCAAGGAAAGAAAATCTATGAGTCCTGTCACTAAGTTTAGGAAAGCTGTGTTTTAAAGAGTGCAGCTGTGAGGAACAGTTGAGGACAGCTAATCTTGTATTGGGGCTGCAGAACAGATGAGATGAGTTCTTTATCTTTTTTTCAGTGCCAGGGTTTTTTTGATCACAGAGTTCTTCTGGATCACATACAATTCCGAAGTAATGGAAACCTTCCTGTGGCTTTCAGTGTTTGCCTTGGCAGGACTGAAACTTTTGTTCTATCTGCAACAATGTAGAGCCACAGTGCTCTACGATAGTGTCAGAAAAAATCAGCCATGGACATCTTCTTTCACATTCCTACCAAGGAATCCATGCTCAGATGGCCAGACGGGCCTGTGGACATACATACAATTGTTTTGCCTTAAAGGCAACTGCTGTAGATTGGCAAGGCAACTGCTCAGACCGGAACTGTGCCTGATGAAGGACTGTGAAAACCAGAAGATGAGATGAAAGGGAGATTTTTTCCTTAAGAGGTGGTAAAGCCTCTTCTGTGGTCCAACAAGGAACTCAAAGAAATCATGTTTAAAAAGAGAGAATCAAAAAATGTAATGTCACAACACCCTTTTCTCATGAGCATAAAAATTTCTAGTTGCAGAATAAGAGCACTTTGTGATATGTTGGCATGTCTTCTTCTGGCTCAGTAAATCATGGCAGTGGAATGTCTACACTGGTGGAAAAAAGATGGAAAGTGAGGTGCACTGCTTTTACAACAAAGAGACAGGTGTCTTAATAAGGAATGGAAATAATGCTGTAAAACTAAAGAAAGTTACATCAGCTAATCTTGCAGTGATTACTTTGGTCAGAGCCTTAATAGTGTTAAAGCATCTAATTAATTAGTTTCAATCACAGAAGTTGAAAATCTCTGGAGATAAGGTTTTAGATATCTTAAATAACCCTGAGGATATGAATCATTGGTCATCTTTTGCTATGTTTCTCTCCATGTTTTTCTTTTTTTCCTTCTTTCATACTCAATCATGACTCATGTCTTCTAATTTATTTTGAGACACTTAAAATAATACAGAATCAGCTAAGGCTGGCAGTGACCTCTGGAGATCACTCAGTTAAAGCCCCTATGATCAGAGCAGGGTCATCTAGACCAGGTTTCCCAGGGCTGTGCCCAGACAGATATTAAATATCTCCAAGGATAGAGACTCCACATCATCTCTGGGCAACCTGCTCCAGTGTCTGATCACCTGGCATCCTGCTGCTGGACAGCCTGACCCTTGCCCAACGCTGTCAGAGTGAACACACTGCTGACAATATTCTCTCAAACCATGGTGGTGTAGATGGAGCCAAGGGGTGGGGTGACTCTTAATTGCATTTAAAAGGCACTTGCTTGATTGACTGCCTGATGACCAGGATTCCAAGGGTCTGCAGCAGTCATGCAGGGCTTTGCTTTTGCTCCTGTGTTTGTTACCAGAGATTTAGATGAGCTGCAGTACGGGCACACTGTTGCTGATCTTTGTTAATCCCGTAATGAAGTTTGTAATATAATGTGTTGTTGGACATGTCTCTGTTTGGGCCACACCACACTCACAGTGAACTAAAGGTTCAGGAAGATCCCTGATGACACCACAAAATCCTCATCTGTTAGGATATACCACAGAATGACAAAAGTAAAGCTTTTTCTGACAACAGATATGTTGTCATACTAAAAACAGGACAAGAAAACGACAAGGCTGCTGCCTTCATCAAGGTTAGCCTTGAAATAAATTTATTTATTAATATTTTATTTTCTAATTCATTTCTTGTGACACAGGATGATAAAAATGTTCATGCAAAAACCTTCTTAGTACCCTAACAATTAATTAGAACTATGTAGCAGGAAAAAATAATCATTCACAAATAATGAATAAACTCAGTGAGCCAATAAATCAAAATAACATGCCTCTACTAATCTCAACTTTTCTATTATACTCTGGCTAGAAGTGAGTGGAAATTTTGCATTTAACAACGCAATCACTAAATGTAATCTTTCTATTGTAAAGTCTGCATATCTGGATGGTTTTCTGTTCCTACTCCTGGCAAAAACAACAAAGTTCCATGGCCATTTTCTTAAAATTAAGAATAAATAAAATTATTCTTCTAAATAAAGTTATTTATCTAATTGTAGTAATAAATTGTGATGACAAGAAGTGTCTTATAGCTAATATATTCTGTTTCTCCAGTTGTGTTAAAACCTCTGGTTAATAGACTCTTATAAAGATAAAATGTAGTTCATCAAACATTATCTGAATTCAGATGAACTATTTCTGTGGAATTTCATGAGATTTTGTTAGGACCCATCAATATCTGGGGTAGAATTGTCTCATCATTGCCCTAATTATCTTCTGACATTCTAGAACTCTTCACTGTTAAACTACCAATATCCAGTTCTAACTATGTATAGAATTTCTAAAAATTTCTAGAACATATTGATCAGAAAATTTTCATTGTGTGCACAGCATAGGGGAAGACATTCTGTGGATTGGAGTTTTTCTTTTTTTTTTTTTTATTCTTTTCTAATAAATATTATACATTATTTTTCCACTAACAGGGGATTCTATTTACAGTTTTATGTATTTTCATGAAAACCCAAGCAAATGTTCTTCATGAATGTAGACATTTTTTCAGGAACACTTTGGTTTAACTGAAACCTATTTCATGTTATTAAATGTGGAAAACTTTTCAGCTAGTGCTAGTTTTCAGAGATTTCTAAAAGATTGAAGGACACTGCAGAACTCTTCCTGAGAGCCTAAGTGGGAATAACAAAGTCGATCTTTTATCTTCTTGGCATTCTGTTGTAGGTATCATTAAGCATGACAGTTTTAAAAAGTCTTCTATTTCAAAATGCCCATTTACAGAAGTTGGTTTAAAACCCTGTCTCTCCTGTGAGAGCACAAAACAGTTTAAAATGCAACCTCATTTAATATAATTGCCATGTTCCAGTGCCTTACCTCTTCACTTAAGAAAACAACAATTTTAATGAGTTTGTTGTTTTTTTGCTTTTTAAATACGCTTTTCAGATAAAGTGTAGCAGCCAGAAATTTCTTCCTCCCTTGATAAAAATACAGTGAAAACAAGCTCCTTCTCACAGTCATACTTATTAAAGAAGATGCAGAAGAGACACCTGTCCTCTCAGGTGAATTAGATAAAGCTCTGTCATGGGTAACAGAAACAAAAATTTGGGTCTCATGAAAACAGACAAGTCATTATATTCCTTCCACTGTTTATTCAATACAGCTCACTTGACTAAGAGGACTAATTTTCTCAGATGATGTATTCAAACATGTCACCCTCAGTCTTCCATCTCTAGACCTCTGAAGCTTTGTGAGCAGGATACACCAGCTCTGCTGTTAACTGCATGGCCCCCATTCAAACAGATAAAAAGTGTTTTCCCTCTTCAAAAGAGTGGTAGTAGTTGTAATAATACCCCTAGCCACAAGAAGAGGGTTCAGAGTAGTAGAGGTGTTGCTGGTATTAGTAAATCACAGCTCCCCAAAGTCTGTTTGACACCCACCAGAACACATCATGTTTTGTGAGGGCCAAGGAGGAATAAAAGCAGAAAATGCAGAAATGGTACATATTATTCATATAGCTGTTTATTAAAACAACATCAGCATAAAATTATTTTAAAATTAGAAAAATAAACCATAGATTTAAAGTAGAAAAATGAAAAAAAAAATGAAAATCCACATTTGAACAGGGATCACAAGGAAGGATATGGAATCCACACTTAGGTACAGCGTTTGACCAACTTCCACTATTGACTTCTCTACAAGATACAGAAGTAGAACTATTTTTGCATGGCACGTTTACATGAGAAAGGAGTTACTCTATGTGAAATAGTTGACTAGGAAAACTGTAGAAATATTACAAGGTGATAATATAAACTTTTAATAATTCTTAATTACTGACAAAGTAACAAAGATATGTCAAGGCTATTCTGGTTCAGACAAACAGCCAATTCTTGGGAAATGGGGAATCAATCATGAAACATATGGTCAAGGCAGTGAAAAAGTATTCTATCACAAATATATAGAATTTTTGTGGCAGTAGTGCATTGCATAACTATCAATACAACAGATTTGGGCAGAAGAGCCAGCCTACATTTATAATTTTTTGCAAGGTACTGACCATGAATTTAAGATGAACATGCTCGATAATTGTAGAAACAGCACAACAGGCTGAAAGTTAATTAGAATGTCCTGGACCAGCTTTTTCTTGTAACACACTACTCTAAAAACAACAGAAAATGGATCTAATATCTCCTGAATAAAGTTCCAACATTACAAGAAGAAGGAAATACCTTTGAGAGTAAGTCACTATAAAGACACCATCATGAGTTCTGTACTTAGAAATAAATGGAAAGAAGATTAACAGGGATAGAAGAGATATGTACAGATTTACAAAATAAACTGTCAAGTTTTAAATGGGACACTAACCCGAGAAATTAAGAACAGATTTAGGTGTGAACCAGTGCATAGGATGTCTAACATCCCTTTATACCCAATGGAAAGTAAATCAGACAGCAGACAAAACCTGGGATGTCTCCTTCAAGATAAGCTCAAGTTTTGCTGTGTCCAATGAGAAGGGATGCCATTTCAAGTGCTCTGTGAGAGGCCCTAGCTGCACCTGGACACCACTGCCTGAATGTGGATACCCAGCATCATTTGTGGCGCTCTGAGGAACGTGTGACCTTCAGCTGCTACTCCAGGAAGGCCAGGAGGGTCCCGTAGTCCTGCAGCACAGTTAACTGCCTTGTGTAGCCCAGTCTAAGGCACACCTACAGATCTCTTCATAGGCACCTGAATTAAGCCCCAAAGAATCCTTTAAGTATAAACACAGAAATGCATAAACACATGTATCTCAATTCGGAATTAGTTTATACCCAGAAAGTTTAATTATGGATGTACATAAGCTCACTCACAAAAGATAAGGAAAAGAGACATCACAGAAGAAAATGTAAATCTATAATGGATCTTATGTGGCCAGAACCTAGAAACTACTAATCATATGTAAGAGGATGAACCAGATTCACTAGAGATGGATATAAAATACAGAAATGACAGTCTTAAGTGCTAGGAGCTTTGTAGGAATTATGGACTCAAAATAGAAGAAACGCCATGCTGTCAGAAATGCAAAAAATGGTAGATAAGAAAGATACAAAAATACTACTAGACTACTGGAAATCGCTAATTTTCATGAAGCGGATTGAAGAACAACTAATATGGGGCTTTTATAAAGGAAGAGAAAAGACTTTGCTGTTTTATCATTTGTTTAATTAAAATTAAATTAAAAAATGGCAAATAGGATCTGGCAGGAACTAAAGAAACTGTAGGGCATGAAAAATATAAGCATAAAACCAATTATTTGCAGTGCACCAGAATCTCAGGACACATTATCACAGCAGTACTGAGCACACTGAATACAGGCACACTGAATACAGGCACGACAGAAAGCAACCTTGATGGGAGCACTTGCAGTACTGAAGAAGGCAATAAAATTCTGAATTCACTTACAAGTCTAACTTAGAGATACATTAGTAGTTATGTTCCCATTGAGATCTCAGGTAATGGGAAGAAATAACAATAATATATAGTTTTTATGTGGGATGATCCAAAAGCCTTTGAATTCACTAGAGGTAAGCAGTGAATACGTATTTAACTTTGAAATCAATGGCTTCATAGGTACC
Source organism: Cyanoderma ruficeps (assembly GCA_008694505.1). NCBI lineage: Eukaryota > Metazoa > Chordata > Aves > Passeriformes > Timaliidae > Cyanoderma > Cyanoderma ruficeps. The sequence continues at coordinate 15,158,090 of VZDJ01006028.1, forward strand.
TCAATAGAGGTAAATCTCACCTTCTAGATAATATATGGATTTCACAAGTAATCCATGTATTTGGCTTATGATTTTTCACTGAACTAAATTACATTCTTTAGAGTATCACCAAATGTGCATTTACATATTCTTTCCTGACTAGATCAAATAATTAATTAGCAGTATTGTTTAAATTATACAAAAAAGAAAAAAAAATTGATGAATACTTTTCAGAAATGTCCAGTATCTGCAATAAAACCAGTAAATTAAAGTCTTTATTTTCAGTCAGGTTGGTTAAGATGAAAACTTCCTCTAAAAGAAATTCAGTGCTTTCTCACACTAACTCCTGCACAAATGCATTTATCTCTTAAATTATCTACTGTTTTGTTTGTTTTGGTTTGGTTTCGTTTGGTTTAGGTTTTGGATATTTTTGTTGACCTTGTGTAGAGTCTTATATATTCTTAAATTCAAGAACTTTGAGGAATCTGAGCTTCTGACATAAGTTGGACCTATAGATATTGAGGATTTTTTCTACTGTAAAGGAGCCTAAATAAACATTCAGAATACCAACTCTAACTTATCTTTGCTTGAATTTTTTTTAATGTGAATAATTAAGATTGGAACCTGCACTTGCACATTATTGTCTTATAAAGATGAAGAATGAAATGAGAAGGTTATTTCGCCATTGTGAAAATGCATCTGATGGGAAGTGCTGATTAGAGCAGCTAACAAAAGGGTGAACCAACTAACAATTTAACCAGGTGAAACCCAGAAATAAGTAATTTTTGAGAGGGCTGTGTCTGGAATTCTGGATCATTACAATTTTTTATTTTTTTATTGAAGTACTATCAAAAGGTTTCTGATTGGTCTCAAAAATGATACCGGTCAATGCTGAGCCTGTGTCCCAGTTTGCAAGCCTCAGCAGACAGATTGTGGATAGCATAAAACAAAGCTTGCTCCAGAACATACCATGAGCAAAAAAAGAAGTTAGAACTTACTTTAGTTTAGTGTTGTGTTGAAGATAGTGGCAGGTGTGTTTACTTTTCAGTGATAGAATTCATCTTTAATCAAATTAATCTACCTTACACAGAGAGGTAAAGCCAGACTGACATAAATTTATGAGTTAAATTCAGATGACTATTCATGTGAGGCGAGAATTTATCAAAATGTTGTGTGTTCACCAGTTACAAAACTTAATTTAGTCTTTAAGCCTAAAAGTAGTTTTGTTTTTTATTTATCCATAACATAAAGAAACCTCCTGACATTTCAGTTGATTCTGTTTACAACAGAACTATTTTGTTCTAGATTAGCAAGTAATTTATTCAGTGTCTCCAAGCTTTAGTGACTTAAAGATTTTAAAATCAATATTTAATAAAGATAATGCTTGGTATGCCCCATAGAAAGTGGGTCCTATCTGCTTTTATGTAATAACAGGCTGCTCTCCTCCATCTCCAGTAGCTGCATTCAGAAGTGAACTCACAGAATCACAGAATGATTAGATTGTAAGAGACCTTTAAGATCGTCGAGTCCAACCCATGCCCTAACACCTCAACCAGACCATGGCACCAAGTGCCATATCCAGTCTTTCTTTAAACATCCAGGGATGGTGACTTCACCACCTCCCTGGGCAGACAATTCCAGTATTTTATCACTCTTTCCGTAAAAAAACTTTTTCCTGATATCCAACCTGTATTTCCCTTGATGCAGCCTGAGACTGTGTCCTCTCATTCTGTCAGTTGCTGCCTGGAGAAAGAGACCAAACCCCACCTGACTACAGCCACCTTTCAGGAGATTTTAGAGAGTGATAATGTCACCCCTGAGTCTCCTCTTCTCCAGGCTAAACAACCCCATCTCCCTCAGTCGTTCCTCACAGGGTTTGTGCTCCAAGCCCCTCACCAACCTCGTTGCCTCCCCTGGACATGCTCAAGTGTCTCAACGTCCTTCCTAAACTGAGGGCCCAGAACTGGACACAATACTCAAGGTGTGGCCTCACCAATGCCCAGTACAGGGGAAGAATGACCTCCCTTCTCCTGCTGGCCACACTATTCCTGATCCAGGTCAGGTGCCCTTGGCCTTCTTGGCCACCAGGGCACACTGCTGGCTCATGTTCAGCTGCTGTCACCAGCACCCCCAGGTCCCTTTCCACCCAGGCACTGTCCAGCCACACCATCCCCAGCCTATAAACACTGCAGGGGGTTATGGTGGCCAAAGTGCAGGACTCGGCACTTGGACTTATGAAAGTTCATCTTGTTAGACACCGCCCATCCATCCAACCATTCCAGATCTCTCTGCAGAGCCCTCCTCCCTTCCAACAGATAGACACATGCTCCCAGCTTAGTGTCATCTGCAAATTTACTAATGAAAGGCTCAATACCCTCAGCCATCTCAGCAATAAAAATATTGAACAGAATTGGTCCCAGCACAGATCCGTGAGGGACACCACTGGCTGCCAGCTGGATACAGCACCATTCACCACCACTCTCTGGGCCCGGCCATCCAGCCAGTTCTTAACCCAGCCAAGAGTGCTCCTGTCCAAGCTGTGGGCTGCCAGCTTTTCCAGGAGTGTGCTGTGGGAGACTGTGTCAAAGGCCTTGCTGGAGTCCAAACAGACAACATCCACAGCCCTTCCTGCATCCACCACACAGGTCACCTGGTCATAAAAGGAGATCAGGTTGGTCAAACACGACCTACCCCTTCTAAACCCCTGCTGGCTGGGCCTATACCCTGCCCATCTTGTATGAGCTGCATCATGACACTCAATATACATGTTCCATTACCTTACTGGGTACTGAGGTCAGGCTGACTGGCCTATAATTACCACGATCCTTGTTCCTACCATTTTTGTGAATGGGTGTCACACTGGCCAGCTTCCAGTCATCTGGAACCTCACCAGTGAGCCAGGACTGTTGGTAAATGATGGACAGTAGCTTCACAAGCTCATCTGCCAGCCCCCTCATCACCCTGGGATGGATCCCATCTGGGCCCAGAGATTTATGAACATCCAAGCCTCTCAGCAGTTCTCTGACTCATTTAACACTGAAGCATTATGAACTACTCTCACTTGGTTTTGCAAAACTATTCCAAGTGCAAGAAGAGACTTTTCTTCCCTGAAGCATTACCTTCCCTCTGCCCCACCTTTTTTTCTTACAGAGAAGAAAATAGTTGTTTTCTCTGTGAGGAAGAAATGTGTTCTTTGAGGATCTGAAGCGCCACACACGCAGACACAGAGGGGAAGAGTGCACCTATTGTGCTGTTCAGACAATCCAACAAGTAACATTCTTTTCCCTCTATTTCAGCTAACCTGGATTTTTTTTTTTCTTAACCTAAATCAAGCACTAGTACAGCTTCTGCTTTGTGTATACACCCAGCAAGATAAAATGGAAATAGAGGAAAGAAGTTTTCAAAGTCTGGACTACAGTAATACTTAAGCCATATACTAGAACTAGGTATTTTCTTTTATTTTAGAGATATGCAAGGGAAAGTATGCAAGAAAGCAATTTCCTCTCAAATTAAGTATGAAGAGCTCCACTTTTGAAGGGTAGTGGGCAGGGGGAGAAAAAAGACTATTTGGGGATGATTTTTAAGAATTTTGTCAAGAAACCAAAGTGCTCTGTTTTAATATAAAATTATTTTTCATTTTGCCTGAAATAGTACAAGTGTAAAGGAGTAATTTACTGAGCATAAAATGAATAACCTCCTTTAGTGGAGGCACAGATTATCAATATAGACATTGTCTACAATTGACTACTATCTCGTCATTGGCCTTGTTCATGTCATATACAATTGCATTTTCTGAATTCACTACTATCTAAACTGATCACAGTTCAAATTTGGTAGTATTTTGTTTCTTCATAAGCTTAATTTTCCATCAAAAATAATTTCATAGGAAAATTTTTTCTCAGACCTGTTTAGAAATACAATACACAGATAGATTTTAAATTGGAGCAAAAGAACTTTTCTTTAGACAGAATCTTGAGCTTAATATATACCCAAATCCACTTTCCACAGGGACTAATAATTCTTCACTAATGCCCTCATGTACATGCGATGCTGAGCCAGGCTTGGCACTTTATTACTTTTTAGGAGTTATAATCATATCTTCTGCTTTTTTCCTGGAAATAGATCCTTTACACTTTTGTTTCTGCTATGCAATGAATAAAAATATATTGGCTGTATCATCTATAAAATTCTTAATATCTCTCCAGGTAATTGTAATCTGATATATCACCGTATAGACATTGATAAAAGAAAGCAAACACTTCTTCAAAACCTGCAAGATCAAGTATCTGTTGTGTCAAGGGGTGTTTTAATCTAAATAGTTTTCTGGATTCTAGTCACTTTTACAATTTGGAGGCTAAAAGTCTGGTGATCCCATCACTGTTTTCATAGAGCTGTTGATGGTTGTATGTAAATTACTTATTTATTTCATCAACAGGCAGCCTTTTGAGGGCCTCTGCAAATTAGCAAAACCTCATCTTAGTTTACTGTGAATTCAAGGTTGTTTTCCTTAATTTTGTCCCTCTTCTATCCCTCTTTTATTTTCTCTCTCCCTTTCCTCTTCCAAGGCAAGTTTACAGTTTTATTTTTGTATGAATAAGTATATTTTTGAATATTCAATATGCTATCTTGAAATAATTTTTGTCACTTTTGCCTTCCACATTTTAATAATGTTCTTTTCTGTCATTCATTAGAAGTTTCAAATAAATTTATTTAGGGGAGAGATGGAAGGAAAAGGACTTGCTTTCTAGGTCTTGGAGACAAGTTACAAGCTGTCTTCCGCCCCCAGGCAGAGGTGATGAATGTTCTTCATTTTATCAGGAATATAACATGATGAGTAAAGGACAGATGGTCCACAGAGTGGACATGAACATCTTCTCTGCTGTGTTTAGTACAGAAGAAACAGCAGATGAACTGTCCCATTTATTTTTATCTAAACCTCTGCTTTCATGTACCAATGTTTTTATTGTCAAAAGCTTCTTTTCTACTTTTCCAGTTAATGGAAGCATCTGTCTTCAAAGATTCAGAGTATAAAACCAAAAGAGGTTTAACAGTGTATGCTTCTGCATGATGCAGGCCATTATAAATGTGAATTAGTGTTGTTTTGCAGTAGAGCATATGTCTTAAGAACACAGTCACTATTGATTTTATAATTTCTAGTGATGGAAAATCTACAGTAGTCCTTGGTAAGTTCTTCTCATGTTCAGTTGTTCTGTTTGTTAGATACATAGGCTTTATTTCTAATCTGAATTTGTGTTTGGTCTTCTAGGCACTGTAACTTGGTCTGTGTGTTCATTGTGTACTGGGCCAGGGCACCTTATCTCAGAGGAACACTCTGGGCAGCACATTAAGTGTTTCCACTCTCTCCAGAGTAAATAGTAGGAATTCTGTGTTTCTGAAGGGAGAGTCCTAAGCAAGTGACTTCCCGGGGCTAACTGAAGTGAATCAAACGTGAGGAGTTTCCAATCATCTATTTGCAAAATATTTCCAGATTTACAATGGTCATTCAGAATATGCTAAATATAGTCTTTAAGTTCTTTTATTCATAAAGGTGCTTGAGTATTCTCATTTTACATCTTTTCTGGCTGGACAGACTGCACAGCAATAATAATGCATGTACATAAATGGTACACTTCCTTTCTTCTGTGGAAATTGCTCCAGTTTTTGGGCATGAATACAACAGATGAAGGAGAGCTACTTTATAGTGTCATTTCTTATTTCATAGTGGGGCCAGAGAGAGCATATGTGCCATCTTAACTGAACTGCCAGTACACAGAGGAATATAATTGTTTTGCTGAATCTGATAATAAATTTTATTCTTCTTTTACATATTAAAAATTAAATGAGAAGGCTAGAAAGTGCGAAATTCCAACACAAATTCATGACTCGGAATCTTGGTTGCTCTAAAAACTACCTTTAAACCTAAGTAATTATTCTATATTCATAGTGCATGTTCTTACCAAGGGGTCATTGAGGAATCTAACTTCACTCTCTCGCAAGCTACTTCAGCAAGTCACTAACCTTCAAAATAGAGAAAGGTTAGCAAGAAAAGGTTAGTTCTTCCTTACTGTGGGAACAAAACATAGATTTTCTTTTTCATTTTTTTTACTCATACCATTCTCTGAAACCACATGTAGGCCTTTAATGAGCACTCTGCCAGAGAAAAGCTTTTGTGAGCCCTCCTTAAAGAGAGAAAAACACGCTAATGAAAAAAGCACAAAAAAAACCCAAAAAACCTGCACCAAAACAAAAATTCCAAAGAAAACCTCACCACCAAGGTAGCCAGCCCTGCCCCTCGACTTCCCCCCACCAAAAAAAAATAAAAACACCTTACTTGCAGTGTTGTTTTATCAGTCTGGCAAAAAAGTACATTTGTTTCCAGGGAAGACTATACGTGTTACATATTTAACAGGACAAGAACTTGTTAAGATTAATTATAGGTGAAGAAAGTGTAGAGATTCAGAGATGTGAGGCTGGTAAGAATGAAAGTCAGAGATGAGACTACTTCATGGGTAATATAGCCCAGCTTATTGCTACTTTGTCAACCCCAGAGAGATTTTAATCTCCCCACAGAATTTTAATTCTTGGACATTTTGTCTGAAGTCAGATTATTTTTATTATTTTTAAATGTTCCTTTCTCTAACAATTCTGTCAAGCTTGATTGGAAATTCTTTTCCTGCCTGGTAAAACTGGCAGCAATTAGCCTGGAATATTTCATATATGTTCAGGAGGTGAAAATACTTGCTGAAAAAGAAAAGATATGAAACATTCGTATGGACAAAGCAAAAGAGAATAAATAAGTTACTATAAGATCATATTTGGAATTCAATCTCTGGTAAATAAACTGAATTCATAGTTAAAGCAGTTTACTTCTGAGTTCGTCTGTAGAATGCTGGTAAGAAAAAGTAAACAAAAAAAAAAAAAAGAACTATTCCCTCTCTGACCATTGTGTCATGAATCCACAGCAAATTACTTTGTTCCCCAAAGGGGAATGTACTAAAGTTATCCCATTCATCTTTCCATGCAACTACTTTCCTCATCAGTAGAAATTATTTGCTTTCTCCTAAGTCTTCCTTCTCTTTTTAGTCTATCCATCTTTTCCTCCTTTCACCTTTCATCGTCAGTAAATTTCTAAACAGCTTCCAAAATTTTAAAGTTTTAACCTTTATAATACAAAGGGACCAGCAAAAAGATGAAAGAATAGACCTTAAACTCTTAGAATCTTTAGCTCCTCCTCTGCTCCCACATCCTATCTCTATCTTTCAAGAAAAATACTCCAGTGCTCAAATACCTCTAAAAGTCTTGTCATTAATCATGATTTCTGCAAACCTGCCTCCCCAGTGCTGAATCTCCATGACAAGCTGTCCCAAATCCAGAGAGATTGGGTACTTGCTCCCGAGCCAACCAAGGCATTTGCTTGGCCATATGAAATGATGAACCACTGACAACTAGAGTATAAATTCAGACCTGTTGTGGTTTAGGAATGGTATTCTCCAACATAGTGCTCCAACTAAAACCACACTAAAACTTCTACTAAAACCACACACTTCACCCCGCCTCCTTCCCCTCACCCTGCAGCAGGCTGGAGAAGAGAATTGAAGGCATAAAAGGCAAAGGTCACCAGATGAGATAAAAAAAAAATACTGGAAACAGTGACATGATCCTCAAGGTCCCCCGCCAATCCAAACTATTCCATGATTCTATGATTTTAAAAACCTAAAGAGAAGACCACACTAGGTTTTACACCTCTTAATTCCTTCTAAGACTAAAGAGTATTAATATGGGATTGGAATTATCCACTGTGGTAATTTTCTCTTAATTTTTCCATTTAAATTCTCTAGACAAATCTATAACAGACAGGACTTGCTTTTTGACTTTTAACCTTTAGCTATTTTACTGGTAACCTTCTTTTTATCCCACTTATCTGATCACATAGAGGAGCAACACAGATGAGCTGCAGAGGTGAGTTAGGAGCAAGTTGAACAGAATGGAAATATCCCTGATGAAAAAAAAAAAGAAAACACCTGAGAAAATGAACCAGGCTGAGAATTTTGGCTGAGTAACTTGTGCATAACATCATACCAGCAGAGCTATTTTGTCTTCAACTCTTCGCCTGAATTCCATTATGTGGACATATTTCCTTAGGTCAGCATTAGCTCAGGTATCTTTAAATCAAAATGTGTAGTGTAGCAATGCGGTAGATTCAACAGTTACAAAGTGAATACAGATTTTTTATAATAGGGTTACCATTACATTACTCAAATGCTGAGACATTTTATCCCAAGTTCATTCCACATCAAAATCTTCTGGATGAAGTCTAATCCCTAGAAAGTACTGGTTTGTAATAGAAATGCTGACAGGCCCTTAGCTATAGGAGCTCTACCAGCTTTGCTATACTACAAGGTCCCTAACTGAATTTTTTATTCTCTAATTCAATGAGAGGATTTTGCTTCCAAATCACTTTTAAAATCCTCCAGCTGTGCTATTTCTTAGTTTATGATAGCTACATTACTTTTCAATTAAATTATTCCAATGTTCTTATATTTTCTATATTAAATTGTAGTTATATCTACACATTTCAACTATACTGGGATCTGCCCACCTTTCTCATTTTGCCTTGTAAGTGCCCAAGTGTAGGAGTTCATGGCATATTTAAGGCCAGTGGTGACATAAGCTTTAAAGTTTGTGTTTTATTTTATTGCTCTCTCCCCAAAAAACTTAGTAGACCTTGTTATCTTCTCTCAGGGGTGACAGCAGCAAATAAACTAAGATCCATCTTTAAGTATGAGGCAAGAGAGGCAGAGGATTTGGGTTACAGCATGTTGTTGACATCTTCCTGTAATGGCTTCAAACATGTGTCTTAATTTTACACGTCACCTCTTCTAAGAACTGTGGTCATTTGAGATATAGTTGCCTGAGGAGAGGTGTCTAATGTTCTTATTCAAGGGTGATGAAGTTTCCCAGTTGTCCCCCAGAGGTTGGTCAAGAAGGATACAATCTTGTACTGTAAATTCCAGATATGTGTGGGTTCCTGGGATCTTCCAAGGCATTCTAAATGACACTAGATTGCTGATTTGCCTGTGCTGCCACTTACCAATATCCTGGGGCTACCTTTCACGAGTAGATTCACGTCTCTGCGGAGCAAGCCTGAAGCAAGCCTGAAGCCACATCCAGAGCACAGGGCCACACATGCTGCAGAGCCCATTGGTTACTAGCACGCCAGCAGAACCATTTGGAAAAGTTCTCTGCAGTCAGTCTTCAGGCCGTCCACAGGGCAGACATATGGGCAGAAGGCAAACAATATGTAGATCATGGAGTGCCTGCAGCCAATCTGCAGCAGAGTGAGAAAAACCCAGTGACAAAATCCCAAAGCCTTTTTTGGCAGATGGATTTCCAGCTTGTTCACTGTCCTTCTGGCAATGTTTCCTTAAGAGAATGTTTAGATGACAATGTGCTTTGTAGAGGTAGGTTGCCACACTGACAATTGGGAGCACACCACTGTCATTTTAAGTTCAAATGAAGGTTGATCTACTCCTTTGTCTTGTGATATCAGGACAGTTCTTTTCAGGGTGTGATGGTCATTAGCAGTGTATTTGAGGAGTGTATGTGGACTCAGATTTCAGAAATCTAAGGAGTTTGAGGAGATTTTTGACATCATCCCTATAGATTTAGCTACCCAATTTACATATAAATTTAATTTGAAGTATATAGGTGTTATTTTGGCTTTCAGTTTATATCATAAGCTAAAATTATGGCGAATATGCTGCTATGTAAGCAAAATATATGCCAGAGATTAGAATCAAGGTTGTGTTCTTAAATTTAATTTTGGTGGTTTAAAGCAAGATTTATCTCCTTAGTTTAAGGGAGGGAGGATTTGCTCTGAGATTAAAATGCTTACTTTAAAATGTCTGTATATAGGTTTCTAGGGAGATGCTAGGGGCAGGATTCAGCTTCTTGAACCTGAGTGTCCATTTTTATACACCATCATGGAATATATTATATGGCCTCTAGCTGTCAAAACAGAAGGTTGGGACAGCTTTGTAACTCGTGTCAGAGCTGCCAGCTCAGTGACCTTGGGGCATCTCAACCAATAAATTACCTCTTACTTATCTCCTTGTTCTAAGACAAATCTCTCTTCTGGCTTTACTGATTTCATGGTGTAAAATCATGTGTGAGGATGTGATGTGATTCTTCAGGGTGACTTGTACAGGGCCATGAGCTGGCCTCGCTGATCCTTGTGGGTTCCTTACAAACTCAGGATACTCTATAATTCTGTGATTTACTAGAGTTCAAACTTCTAGTAATTTTCAGTGCTGAATTGTGGTGGACACTCAAATGTAGATATTTCAATGTCAGATGAAATCCTGCTTCAATATGAGTGTCTTTAATATGAGATCCTTGTGTTGGGACCTAATGATCTAGGTGCATATTTAAAGCAGAAAAGAATCATCATTTCTAGAGGATAACTCACTAACTTAGTGAAGTGGATTTGCTTCGGTTGGATGCCAGGTGCCCACCAAGCTGCTCTATCACTCTCTCCTCATCATAACAAGGTGGGGGAGAAAATAAGAAGGAAAAAATTTGTAGGACAAGATAAAGGCAGCTTAATAAAGCATAAACAAAGGCACCATGTGAAAGCAAAGGAAAAGAAAAGATTTATTCTCTATCTCTCATCAGCAGGAAATGTCCAACCAGTTCTTAGGAAGCCGTGCTTCAGTGCATGTAGTGGTTGCTCCAGAAGAAAAACATCATATCAGCAAACGTCCTCCCTCCTCCTCCTTTTCTCTTAGATCTGACTGTGAGTAGACATCCTATGGTATGGAATATCCCTTTGGTCAGTTTGGGTCAGCTGTCCTGCCTGTGTCCCCTTCCAAGATCTTGCCCACCCCCAACCCACTGGTGAGGGGGGACGGCCTTGATGTTATGCCAGGACTTCTCAGCAGTAGCCAGAACACTGGTGTGTTATGAACATTTTTCTACCTACCAATACAAACCACAGCACTATGAAGGCTGGGCTACCATGGGGAAATTTAACCCCATCACAGCCAGACACAATACATTTAGCAGCATATTTTAAGAGTGGAGTATCTCCAGTGAATATTTCCCGAACAGCTTAGAAACAGAAGTCTTCAAAGCTAAGATTAAGGTGAGCTGTTTCTTACCCTGCTTTGCTTCTAAATCGATCATTTTAAATTATGAGAAAAAGAAGTCTGTAATGAATGTAGCTCTGAACTTAATTTTATAATTACCAAGGAGTCACAATTCTCACAAATGCTGACTCATTTCAGAGATGTGGCATTACAAAGAGTCAAACCTTGGGAGCTTTGAAACAGTCCCTAATCAAAGCAAATTATATATGCACAGTGTGATGTAATCATAGTGCTGACACAGCCTTTGGGCTCCAGCCATAATCCTCACAGCTTCTGAAGCTCAAATCCACATAGCGAGACGACTGCACTAGTGGAAGACATATTATGTAGTGAAATGTTGAGCATAACTGTACGAAAAGCATCTTAAGCTTTAGACAAACCACATTAGATGATTTTAGATGAAAATGCAGGATATGGGGCAAAGAGGAAAAGATATATGTGCTTCACCTGGCTTCCTGTTCTTACTAAGTCTTAGTATCCTCATCTGTTTGCTGCCTTCCTCCTTGCAAACAGACACAGAGAAGGCCCCCCTCCATCTCCAGTGTGTTTTATAGCACTTCCATAGGTGGACTGACAGTTCCTGTACATGCTACATTTTCTTGAACTCCCTGGATGATTCTAGACCTGAGAGATTCAGCAGAACTTTATCATGGGTTTCGGTTAAAATTTGTTCGTTTCCCGGCCAATGCACCAGAAATGTCATGGGTAGACCCTGGTCGAATGCCAATGCACCCATGAGTGTATGTTTTTCTTAATCAACTACTGTGAGATGTGGTCAAAAACTCAAGGACAGAGCAGGGCAGGCCTAAAACTTGAAATAAAGAAAAGAAAATTTATTAACCTACATAGCAGCAAACAATNTCTAGGGGGATTTTTTTTTTTTTTTCATTTTGATACGTTACTCACCTTGTTACCACTCATCTTGTCGGCTGTTTCCTCTGTGGTTTCAGACATTTTATGCATGGCTGCTTACATCTTGTTTTCAGATTTTTTCTGCCTAGGCTTGGAATAATTTTTGTCTATTCAATACTACACTCGATTTCCCATATTTAAAAGTTTGAATTCATTTTTGCAGTATCTTTCCACCTACTTCCCAATACTGTCTAGGCTTAAACATTGGGGGAACAGTACTAGGAGTGAGATGGAGAAGAAGAATTTAGTGAAGGTAAGATAAGTGAGGCAGTCATATTAAAAATATAGTGTGTGGCAGGTTCATTTCTCCGGTACAGTTAACGATGTCTGGAGTAGCCTGACTCAAAACCCATTGAAATAATCTGAAGAATGCAGCTTACCTTTTTGAAATTTTGGACCCTTTGAGACCAGATTTCTATAACTGAGGAACAATGAAATGTCATAAAGTGAATATTAAGAGGGTGATGTATCATAAACGGCCTCATAATGAGGACAGAAGGGACTTTAATAACTAACAGCAGTTTCACACTCTCAGGCCTTCACCTTACAGGGGAACTTGAACCACCTGAACATCTGTAGGAAGACAACCTAGGACTGGGTAGATGGCTTAGGAGGCTCCTAGATCACACCAGTGGCAGTTTCCTTACATGAATGCGTGAGGGGCCAGTCAGAGATAATGCTGAACCTGACCCACTGCTCACATGCATGGGGACAACCATGGTGACAGTGGTCATGGACAAGAGCTTCAAACTGAGTTGAAATCAAGAGGGAGGTGGGAGGCTGGGAAGCAGCATTGGGACTATGGCCTTTAGAAGAGAAGGCTTCAGCCTGTGTAGGGAATTCTTAAGAAGAATGCACTGGAAAGACACAACGAGAAGGGAAGATACCAAGCAGAGCCAGTGTGGTTGGTTTGGTTCAGTTTGTTGTTTGTTTGGTTTGGGTTTTTGCTTTTTTGTTTGTTTTTGTGAACTGGTACACTGAAAGGGAGGATACAAAAGAAGGAGAAATCCCAAGAAAAGAATGAATACACAGCAGAAGAGGGACATAAAAGCCCACTCCAGTAGAGGAGTTGGATTAGTGTCCCCTCTCTTAGCCTTTCTTCCACTGCATCTCTATTAGAGAGCAGTGTAAGTGAAATCAGGCAGATTAATGTGGAAAGGGTAGCTCTGAGCAGAAGGCTGGCAGTCCAAGCAAGTGCAGGTAAGGTGGAAAACAGGGAACTTTGATGGTGGAAACAGGGAACTTTGATCATGCCAGACAACGGCATGCTCTTAGAATCATAATATCACTTTGGTTAGAAAATATCTCTAAGATCACTGAATCCAACAATTAACCCAGCACTGCCAAGTCCACCACTTATCTTCTTAAACTCTGATAAAATTTCTAGTCTATTACATATTTTCATTAATGAGAATCTGTCCATTAGCGTCAGTGGCTTTGGTTTCAGATCCCTGTATGTCCAAGGGTTGTACTGCTAAGCCAGGAAATGAGCACTCAGTCAATGCAACTTTTTGAAATCTCATTATCCCAGCAAGATGCATTTGCCCAGACAGGTTTTGATCTCTGTTTCCAGATGTCCTACCTGCACCTTTTCACTTCATTTTTTCTTCCACATTTTGCACAGTCCTGTGATAAAGCTCTTAGGGAGTCTGGAATTAAGGTATGAGTAACAGCAAGAGTATCCATTATTCTATTACAAAGTTATTCTAACAGCCAATATTCTATTAGGAAAAAAACTCTTTAATTCCTGGATTAAAATAAATTTCAAGGATTAATCAAGTTTCAGCTCATCACCTGCACCATTTGCCTTAAGCACTATGAAAATCTTCTGTGTAATCTACTGAACATAGAGCCAAGTTAGTTAAAAGGAATTTTATTTCTGATATCACATAATAATATTTAGGAAATTTGAATCTACAGGTCTAAGATTTTCCACTGCTGTGGTTCACAAACAGATTGACCAGGACATACCTCTCTTCTATAATAATTACTGTCCTACCATAACGACTATTCTGCATCAAAGGTTATTGCTTAAAAAATATTTCTAAGAGGCACAGGGGAAAGCTGGAAATGTGTAATCCCTTGTTTTCATGGAGACAAATTGCATTTTAAAATTCCTCTAATGAAGCAGCATTCAGCCATCCTCCTTCATGTATTTTTTTCAGAGTGAATTCCAGTGCACAGATAAGAAGATTAATGTCTCTGAACTTTCCACCACTTTCTGTGCCATTATAGTAGTACCTCAATGAGATGAATTAGATCAACAGGGTGACTACTGAGTCCAGAAACATTTTTACATGTTATGATATTTGTCCCTTCTGCCTTTTTATTATAGATCAGTTAAAATAAAATAAACCTATTGTGAATCTCATTTGAAACCTAAATCTCATTTCAGTGACTAACACTTAAGAAGCAAAATGAGTAGGCCAAAAATTTATTAATATAACAGTTCTTCCAGGTTCAACTGTGGGTGTGATTATGCAAGCATATATGAATATATGCATCCAACGGACAAGTATTTTTTTTAAAAATACTTAGGAAGTTTGCATGTTGCTTTTTTGAATAACAGATTTGTCAAGGGATGTATCCTCAGCATCCTACCACAGAATCCACAATCAGCATCACTTGGATACTGACCACCTCCTCACACACCTCCTCTCTTTCCAGTTCTCTTATTATATGACCTCAGAGCACTGAGCTCCCAGGTTTTCTATTCAGACCAGAAACTGTCAGGATTACAGGTTTCACCTGTTGGGAACTGGAATACGCTCACTTGTCCTGGTTAATTTCTCATTCCACATTCGATCACACAGTGGTGAATAAAACTGGTGGAGCAAAAGAGGGCTTTTCAAAGTTGATAAAGGTAAAAGGATTTGGTAAAAATACATGCCAGAAGTAATGCTGAAGGGAAGAACTTGCAAGGAAGAATATTGGGTTAAAACTGTTTCTTGGCATACAAGAGGTTCCTAATCAGAAACTAAATTATGTGTCATACAGTAAGACATCAGAAAATAAAACTCATATGGTTTGTCAATAAATCCCAAACAAATGTAATTACAATTATGCTTCATAGACAGGATGTTTATTAAAAAATACCTGTAGCTTTTTTTTTTTTAAAATCAAAATGTTTTGCAGAATTTGTCAAATCGTTTTAAATAATACATATAGTTGAGAAAATCAAAATCTGAAAAACCTGGATAGACAACCTGGGATAGACAACTAACATGCAGGAAACAAAACCTAATAGTGTGTGTAGACAAAAGCTGTGGCAAAGTCTTCCCATCACATGATCCATTCATGAAACTACCCCAAACAGTCTTACCAATACCTTGAGGGTCAATCAGTTTTCCTTTCAGACAGTGAAATTTCAAAGTGATAGCACAGAAAGTAGATAATTAAAGTCAGAATCAAGCCCTTGGTTTTTAATATATTTTTATATATATGTATTACATACATATATTTACATGTATATATACATATATGTACATACATACATACACACACACACTCACACATAAATGAATCTGGGCTCCAGTACAGTGTGCCTAAACTATCAGTGACATATTGCAGGATAGCTTTTTATTTATGACTTCTTTTACTGGAAACAGCAGTTTGACATGCCTATTATTCCAAGGAAGTGTTCACATTTCACAAAATGCTGACACCACCTTCTCATATTTTTTTAGAAGCAGCTTAAATTCATTTATTTTTGCATGACAAACTAGTAGTCAGGATTATTTTCCTATTCGTACAACTAAATGAGTCAAGTTATAGTACGAGTTGCTTTCAGGTGTTAGGAATAATCTTTATTACATCTTTAAGAATATCAAAAATCCTCCTTTTTAATACATTTATTAGTACATAAGTCCAAATTCACAGCAAACTATTTTTTCATATTCTTATTGTGCAATAGTTCAAGACAGACAGCAAAAAGTAATTGATTATCATTATCATTTATTTATACTAGCAGAGCTGTTAATGGACCAAAACTTAACACATGCTGAAAAAATTCAGACTCTTGTTCAAAAATACATAGATTATATATATATATATATATAT
>VZDJ01006028.1:15174207-15240112 GCA_008694505.1 Cyanoderma ruficeps
ATATATATATATATATATATATGCCCATTTATAAATCTACCAGTGAATTCGCTTGTGAAATTAATGTCATTCCATTAGAAGTATCTTAATAACTTCATCAAACTTGCTCATAGATATAGATATTACTAATTATATTTTGGATTATTTGCCTTACAGAGAAACACAAGTCATATAGAAGAGTGTTGTAAAAATTGTAAGAATTGCACTATGATCTTGCTTCAGGCCTTCAGTCAGAATGAAGTATCTCCTTTGTAAAGTTTGCTAAACCCAAACTAAAGAAGTGATCCTTGCCACAGAGAACTCCTTTTCTACATGGGAAAAAAAGAAGGACAGATAAATATATTTGTAGGTAACAAGATGAGTGGAAAGAAATGTTTACTCTGATGTATAGCAGCTGAAATATTTGTAGCAGACAAATTTTCTCTTTTTTTTGTTTTATAGCTGTTTTGATAGCCTGGCTAAAAGAAGGTCTTAATGAGACAAGTTGTTTGTGGAGTTCTTCCAGCCTTAAAAGGCAATAACAAGGAAAGCATTTAAGTGTTTTAAGAAAGTGTGGAGTTTGGTGTAGAATACATGGCCCAGATATTGCCCTTAAAGAAGCAACCATTAAAGTTACACAGTAATAGTTCTTAAATATCCAGAAATCCAGAGCAATCTTTCCTTCCCACTTCATAACCATGATAGAAAAGACAAATAGTTGGCTTAAATTATAGGAAATGAATATCAGTTTTCTGATATGAAGATATTAAAGGATGAAGAAAATTTTCAGGCAGGTTCTTACTTCTTGTGCTCTGGAGGTCTTTCAAACAGGCTAAAAACCAGTCTAAAGACTTGAAGTCTAGGGATTGTTTGACAGAAGTGATTGATAGACTGAAAATACAAGAGTTGGAAGCAAACACCACTAGCTCATTTTTAATGTATCTGAGAAGGGGGAGCAGGTGAAGGGTTAGGGGAAAGTTGTAGCATGACCTCACCCATGTGATTAGAAAATGCTTTTGTAGCAGAGCGAGCTGTAAGCAGGGTGAGATTTTTCTCCCTCGGGTGAGGGAAAGGCTGTTTAAGGAGTTAACACAAGTGAGTGATCCAAGTGTATGTGGTTGTTATGTTCTGTTTTGGGATACCTGCATTAGCATAAAGATCTGCAATACAAGTCAACTCCACATCAAACTTATTTCTGGGTACCATCATTTGTGCTGTTTATTTCAAAAACATTGAAACTCAGAGAAATTCTCTGCATGGATTAAGCAGTAGGTCAGACTAAATGATCAGAATTATTGCTTCTGGCATTGAAATTAATAAATCCTGAAGCATATGAATATTTATTCCATGTACAAAACGAGGCAAATATTCTAGTTTACAAGACACAAATGTAAACATGTGATGCATAAGGCTGTCGCCCATACTGAAGTTTAAATGTATAGCAAATACATCAGTATAATATATGTGAAAAACAATGTTAAAGCATATACATTTGTTTCTTACATTTCAAATCGTCCTCTCCCTGATTACTACATTTTACAGGCAAAACTTGTGAGATAAAAGCATGCACCTAGCTAGAACAAAAGTTTATGAATATTACAAAAAGCAAGAGAAACACTTCTTTAGTCTTCAAAAATATAATTTGTCAAAGTATGAAGTTCTGCATAACCAAGACATTTTTCTCATGTGTTGGATATGCACATATTTCTAAGTTGGGGTTTTGCCGTTTACTACTGGAAGTGAGACTCATCTCACCTTAATGTTGTATCTCTAGTGCAAACCTCCATACACCCAATTAGCTCTGCACACTGTCCTTGTAGTCTGGGAGAAACTAGCAGTCTGGGAGGCACTGCTAGATCATAATTTGTATCCTCCTCCTTCATGTATCTAAACTAGGTCAAGACAAATTAGTACGTAGAAAGGCCCATTTCTCTGTGTTGATTATAAAATTAATCTGGCCTGGCTGGCTGAAACATAGACATCTACACTGCAGTCATGGGTGTTCTCTTCAATGACTGAGTTGTTAAGGGAAGAAGAAAGTGAAAAAGCAGGATCTAACTTAGTACTTTAAAAAACTGTGCTTTAGTACAGTTTTCTCAATATTAGCAATCTGTGAAGATAATGAGCTTTTATTTTTCTTGCCACATTCACTATTGTTATCTTTATAGACCTATTGGGATAATGAGCAGTGAATAGAAAGTGTGTGGTAAGTGGATTCAGAATCTGCAAGTAATATGCAAACTACCAAAAGCTTGCTAACAGAGATAAAAGAGAAGGATCTCAAACTGTGTGGGAAAGACATAAAGTATGTTAATGAGCGTTTTTGGTCTATGTGGATTGACCTATCAAAAGCAAATATAAACCAAGAAGATGAGTTAGAATGGAACATTAAAAGCTAAGACTAAAGAGTATCATGAAGTCTCTAAAAGGAAATCTCTGAATTCACTGAGGTCTTAGTTGTAATAGTGATGTTTAAACATACACAAATCTAATACTTACAATAATTATATTATCTTGGTATGTTTGATATACCATAGTCATGATACAAATATAACTTTAAAAACTCATCTTTAATAAGGCCAAATAACTATGTTGTGGAATAATATTTGAAGTCCATACAGAGAAGATACACAGAAAGCCAAAATATATGCAAACAGGGAACAAATAGAAGGACAAAGATGAAGTGTAAGTACTAAAACATTATCATAATAATCCCATCCTAATATATAACACAGAATCACTAAGAAGACAGAAAAGGTTTGAAAAAGCATGGTAATAAACCATACCTGATTCACAATTGGTATCAGGTAAGAAAAAAGTAAAAGCAGCTACAGAGGAGAAAAAAAAAGATAAGAGCAACATAAAGGAAACAAACCGGTTTGAATTACCTGTAAAATATTTTACTACAATACACAGTGCAATAATTAGTCATCCATTTGCAATAAGTTATATAATTATAGAATCATTAAGTTGGAAAGGAAAAGATCTTTCACACCATCAAGTCTACTCACTAGCCTAGTGCTAGTAAGTATACCCCTAAACCATGGTCTTAAGGGCACACGTTTTAAATATCTCTAGGGATTTCGACACAACTTCCCAGGGCTGCCTGTTCCAGTGTTTGCCAACCCCCCTGCAGGTAAGGAAACTTTTTCTGAAATCCAATTTAAACCTCCTCTGGCCCATCTTAAAAGCATTTCCTCTTGTCCTGTCACTAGTTTCCTGGAAGGAGAGACCAACACCCATCTTTCTAAAACCTCCTTTCAAGTTGCTGTTCAGCACCATCTTCCCTTGAGCCTCCTTTTCTTCAGGCTGAACACCCCCAGCCCCCTCAGCTGCTCCTTGTAAGACCCTTCGCCAGCTCCTCACCAGCCCAGGGGTCACTTCACTGGTCCTGCTGGTCACACTGTTTTTGATACAGCCCAGGTGCCACCGGTGTTCTTGGCCACCTGGGCACAGCTGGCTGACCTTCAGCCGCTGTCACCAGCACCCCCAGGTCCTTTACCACTGAGCAGCTTTCCAGCCACTGTGCCCCCAGCCTGTGGCACTGCAGGGCTTATTGTGACCCAAGGGCAGGACCCAGCACTTGAACCTCAAACAACTGACCTTGGCCCATGGGTCCAGCCTGTCTAGAGCCTTCCCACTCTCCAGCAGAACAACACTCCAGCCCAAACTGGTGCCATCTGTGAACTGGCTGCGAGAGCCCTTAATCTCCACATCCAAACCTCTGATAAAGATATTAAACACAACTGGCCCCAGTACTGAGCTCAGCAGACAACTAACCAGTTCATCCTGGATTGCAGGGGGTCTGTTCTACATGTATTGATTTCCACCCATGAGTTATAAATTTTTTCCAATTTCCTCCTCCATTACACTCTGTGGGAGGGAACAAGTGTGCTGTTTAGGAACTAATAAAGAATGTAGTCTTTAATAAGGATCATGACCACTTCTAACTGGGGATATGAGACATTATACAGAGAGGGGAAAAAGGGAAAATTAAAATCAGTTTTAAACAGATAATCCTAATGAAGAGTGATAAAAATATAGCACTTGAGCTTCCCATTGTGAAAACTTGAAACTGAGAAAAAATAAGCAGTTTCTATTTGTTGTTTGGAAAAGTAATCAATACAAAATATTTGTCCTTAAAATGTCATCATAGATACTACTGGAAATACCTATTAGGACAATTCTATATGACCCAGTTGAGTCACAGAGTGCTCTCTTATCTCAGTGTTCTGCTTCTGGAATCTGTCAGGTTCCAAACCTGATTCTGCACAGAAATTCATAGAAAACATAGATTTATTCCTCCACTTATTTTAACTAATCTCTATTAATAGAAAAATCATAAAGCATGTCTAAAAAGTCAAAATAATAGTAGTTAATATAAAATTATCAAAGTAACCTAAATATCAGACCTATTCCAACATATTAAAATTATTAGGTCATTCAAGTTATCATTATCATTGAGAAGACAGCAACCTTATTTCACTATAGCCATAAAAGTGATTGAATGTTGTCAGTCTCAATTCTGAACAATATATATTTTTAGCATTTCCAGAAAAACGTCTGGCTGCATGAGGGTCATATCAGTGCCAAGTTTAAACCATTGCCAGATTAGGCAGCCTGCCCAAATTATAGCTCCTCATGTTATGCAGGTCCTATGTTATACTGGGGAAGGCATTTTAGCTGGTTGCAGAATTCTTCCTGGCTTGAAAATCTACAAATCTAAGATAATACTTCATCTCTTCGCTGTCAGACAAGGGTTTCAATAAAACATCCCAATACAAACATCCCAAGGTGACACAGATTGCTGCATTTCAAATTCACATGACAAATTTAGGTGAAAACAACATGAGCTCTCAAGATTAAGTGTTCAACTTCCAACCCATGAAATATATGCATGTGTGATCTTTTAGACAGCAAAGTTGTTTACCCAGGGGCTGTTTTAAGTATTTGAGGGACTATCCTGTCAGCACTGTTTTCAGATAAATTCTATAACAAATAAAAATTCCCATGCATACTCCTATCACCAATCCCTTGTTACATTAAGTCAAGAATGTCGCTTGTGTGGTTATCCTGTTAAGAGGGGAAACAAGCCAGAAACAACACTCACAGTATGGTTGTTATGACAAGGGGCTATTAGTAATAATATACTCCGGTTATCACTGATTTTGTTTTTAAGGGGTAAGTTCTATGGCTTAGGAAGGTTTAGTTTTGTAAAGCTGTCAAATATTAGAAATTTAATTTTCACAAAATTTTGTTGATATCAGTGTTGATAGATCCTCCTCAAGATTGAATGGGGCACCAAGGAATGCCTTTTCTTAGGTGTGCTGTCATAGCTTGAGGTTTACTGGCTCTGTCATAGACATTGTATTCAGAGACCTTAAATTTCTCCCTTTCTTTCCATTTTTGGTGGCAGAGGTTTAAAAAGGAGCTCTTCTCATAGAGTGTAAGTTCATAATCATGAGAAAATGGAGTTCTGTTATCCTTGTGTAAAAGATAAAAATTCCCCAGTCCAATAACTAGGGGCTTGGAAATTCCACAAATCCAGACATAAACCCAGTAATTGACCTGGACATAGTAAGTACCTAGCCACAAGATGATTTTAAAAAATAATAACAGAAAAATTGAAAATAAATTATCCATAAAAAGTCAGGTTTTTTTGAGAGGGATAGTTCCTGCACTTACTTTAGAGCTATTTTTTATTGGAGTATTCGGTATACTCTAATACAAGTTGAGACTTCGTGTTTCAAAAAGCAAAGCTAAAATCTACCAGAAGTTTTCAATTTTAACTAGACTAAATTTTTTTTTTTCTTCTTCTTAAGAGTCAGAAACTGGAAAAAATACACAACTTTTATGTATGGACTTATCTACCTGATAAGTATAAGGTACATGTTGGAATTCTTATCATGATTTTATGTAAAAAGGTTACTGTATTTGGTTCATCTGCCACTTTTATGTGTGTAAAACAGGAACAGGTCAAATTAACCAAAGGTATACAGGATTTAGTATCACAGTGAATTATATCAGAATTTGTAAGAATCAAAATAGGACATGATCATCCAACTTACTGTAAAAATCCGAAGAGATGAAATCAGCCAAATCCATTGTTCTTAAAAGTCTAAAATCCTAATTGTTCTATTTAGTAGGGAGGTAAATTCCAAATATGGTTAATTTCTTTTTTATTACTTTTTAATCTGATTAATAACTTTTCATTTTTATAAAGCCTAGTAGATGGTTGATCTAATTTAAAGCTTATAAATTTTACAGTTAAATATAATGTAATTACAGTATATAAGTCTAATAGACTGGTGATCTTCTTTAGAGATTCAAAGGGTTGTTCAGTTCAGCACTCTGCGGATGATTAATGTTCAGTGGTTGTCTGGTCTAAAATTGTGAATTGTTTAGTACAAAGTTGCCATATGGATCACCAGTCTTAATAGGCAGTAAAGCAGCTGATTTACCAATATCTCTTTAAAAGAGAACAAAAATTCTGACACTTTAATGAAAGTTTGGTTTTTTAATGGTAAAAGCTGCAGCTTTAACTCAAAGAAACAGCTAAACAAAAATAACAACACACATTCCCGCCCCATCATCCCCCAAAGGGCTCATATTTTTTCAGAAAGGCTGGTGTGGTTGTTTCAAGTTTGCCTATTTCTGTTTCCCAAATTCTGTGGGGTGGTTTGGGTGTCTACTAGAATTTTTTAATCTTTTTCTGCTGTGAGATAGGATTAGGAGAGCAGCAAAGCGGCTCAAAACTTAAAAGGGTATAATGACAAGTTTATTAACAAAACTAAAAGAAAGAAAAAAATTAATAAGAATCAGAATAAAACCTTCAAAATACTTCTTTCCCCTAAAGCTTCTTTTCTTTCCCACAGACAACATATAAAGACAAAACTTGCAACCCTAGGTCAGTTTACCACTTATAACAGTCTTTTATCAGTTCTTTTAGAGAGAGAAGTCTCTTTGGAACTGCCATGGGAACTTCCCACATGAAAGAACAGTCCTCTTGTGGCCTTTTAACTTGCACAAAAGCAGCCACCCAGGAATCTGCATTTTGAAATCCCTCCCATATTACACAGCTTCCCACAGCTGCATATGGGCCCTGTATACCCATGGGGTATCATTTTAAAGACGAACGGTTCCAAAAGCAAAGGTTTTTCTTCATGTCTAAGAAGAGAGATCTTTTCTCTTTCTAGGGGCAGATCTTCATCTCATCTCTCTCTCTGTTCAAGCTTCTCATAAGATCACAGCTATTTTGATATTTACTTAGTCCATCATAAATACCTTTGCTTATATCTGCAGTTTGAATAGTCACATTGCCCCAATGCATATTTTCCCACCATTTAAAGGGATATTCTAATACATTACAGTCCATTACCATGGCTTACAAAAGAATTTCAGCCTAAAATTAAGGCATCTTCTCATTCTTTTTCATCTGAGATATAACTCTTCCTTCACTGACTTTGGTGTCTTCTATATTGTCTCTTTACATGTTTTCACTCTGTCTTTTCTCTCACTCAGAGAAGATTCAATAATTTGCAAGTTTCATCTGTGAAGGAAGAGGCCAACATCTCCCAGGTCTGCAGAGGGCATGGCTCTTCCCTGGACAATGGCCCAAGGTGGTAAAATCAGGCCATGTCATGGCTGCGCCAGGATTTCGGGGTTCTGAGAGCTGTGGGGCCACCTCCCCACCTGCAGGGCTGCCTTTGCTCTCAGCTGCACGATCTCTCGTGTGGCTGAGGAAGGGCCTGGCCTGGCCAGGGTCTGTGGGCTGCCATGGTGGAGAAAGAAGAGTCCTGGCCCCTTTAAATAGTGACCACATTATCAGCTTCAGCATTATCAAAATGTGTTTCATCTTATCCACTGCTGGTTGGTTACCTTCCCCACAGACAGATGTTATATGCTTAAGAGTAATGCTCCATTCAAGGACAATCATTGTAAATATATATATATATATTTTAAAATTTGTTTCAGGTAATGATCAACTACCGCTCAAGAGAATTACTATGCTACAGGATATCCAAAGAATCAACATATAATTTAAAAGCAGGTCACCTAAATGACCTATTACAACCCCATCTCTAACTTGTCTGTTTTCATTACATGAAACTGTAGATTAAGGAATATAAACATAGACAATGTAACATCCATCAGCCTCCTGGATTTCAATATCAACCCACAGTACTGACAGTTTTTTCACTTTTCCCAAATATTTATTTTGTGTCATGTAGACTGCAAGAATTAACTTTAACACTGTTTTCTCTATTCAACTTACTGCTTTAAACATTTATATTACAAGCCAAACACATTCATGTCAACTGTAAGTTCACCAAAGGGTTAACAACTGGATTGGTATGAAGGACATTTCCTGAGGAAGCTTCTAGAAACAAGTTTGAAATAGGTTAAAAGAGTTATTTTACTGTTTGGTACATGTTACCTAAAATCAATTTTGAAAACTGTTTCTCTAAATTAAAAAAATATGCCTAAATATTCAAATTCAATCTAAAGTAAAAACTATTATTATGCTTGTTTTTCAAAGTAGTTTTTAAAACATTATTGAGCTGATCTAGTTTTTGAACATTTTTTGACCTTGAGAAATTTACAGTATTCAGCTAAAAACGTGTTTCAACTTAGAAAGGATAATCTGCCTTTATGAAGAAATTACATTTAAAATACCTTCTATATTTGATAATTAATAAATGTTTTCTTCCCTATTTCCACCGGAGTTAACGTTTCTAGTATTCCAATCAATAAAACAGCCTAGACCTTTTGCTGGGTAAACAGGTCCTTTTACTGAATAAATAACCAAATAAAACACATCAAACCTAAATTTAGGAACACTTTTGAGTAGACATACCTGCTTCTATCTTTCCCTAAGAAAAAATATCTTCAAAATAGTTAGAATGTAGAAAAAAAAAGAAATAAATCAGTCCAAAGAGAGTCTTCATCTCCTGAAAATAAACATTTACACTAGAATTAAATTTAGCATACTTTTCTTGTTTCTGTCACCCCATATGTGCATTTTACAATGATGACAGTAATAACTAATTGATTTTGTCTTACTTTCACCCGACCATGGCAGAAATGGTGATTAGAGGAACAGAACAGTGCTCAGAGGTACAGTTTAGGCAGATTTTTTTTTTAAGATGTGCTGTTGAGGGGATTAATATGAAAGACACTTGTGTCCTCTGTTTAAACAAATTATATGCTGTTACTGACTAAATATAACTTGTGTCAAAAAAAAAAAAACCCAAAAAAAACCCCAAACAAGTCCAAAGGGAGCATCTGGGATCTCCACAGACCATCCAGCATCTTGGTGGAAAAATCATCCATGTGATAAAAAATTATGATAGTCTATTAATTTTTTAAAAAGATACGCGTGCTTCACGTTCATTTCCCCTGGGAAACGTGGAGCTGATTAAACAGGAGAAGTCTGTGGCAGAATGGAGAACTTTGATCAACAAATGAAGGCAGCTGGTGAATGCATCCATCCACATCACCGTGCTGTGAAAGAAATTTGTAAAGTCAGCTCCAGGAGGAGCATAATCCTGAGCAAGCAGGCCTGCTTCCAGGGTCTTGCTCACTCTCAGAGACCATGTAGGACAAATGGAATAAATCAGGCAATATGAGATTTAACATCGGTCTTGACTGGCTTTCTCAAGGGTCTATCCTAACGCTGTAGTGTTCAACATCAGACTTAACAATTTGGATCATAATGTCAGCCTATTTACTGATTATGCAGATATAAAAAGTTGAGAAACACTCTAAGTATGTTTAAGGTAAAAGTATAATCAAAAATTACCTTTCCAAACTGAAGAAATAATCTGGGCAAAAAATAAGGGCGGGATAATATGCAACATTCTATTTTCATGCAGAAATCAAGGGCAAATAGAGGAAGGTGAATGGCTAATTAGTCAGCAGTTCTTCAAGGAACATCTGAAGGCTGTAAGAAGGAGGCAGTCATCATATGACAGCAGACAGTAAATTCTTCATTAACATTTATAAGCTGCAGCAGAGCTCTGATATACAGCAAGTCAGGAAGCTTAAACTCTGTGCTTCCATCCCACTAAAGCATTCAGCCTGGACACAAGCTGATGTCGAGCACTGCGCTTCAGTAAGTTGACCTAATTGAAGAGAAGAGCAAAAAGAAAGATGTAGAAAACACATGAACAATAAAACAGAAAAAACCCAACTGTTTTTGATGCATCTACAAAAAATTCAAGCGAAATATATGGTAGCAAGGTGTTGAAAAAAGAGAAGAACTAACCTGTGCTTAAAATTTATGGAGGCTAAGACAAGGAATGCAGAGAAAAATCTTGACTGGACATGAGGAAAAAAAATTAATAATACTCTTAATTGCCTTAAAAATTTGTTCAGTTTCCATCATTAGATATCTTTCACAAGTAGCTTAAAAGCATATACCCAAAAGACACTGCAATAATTTATCTTGCCTTGGGTCTCTTTTCCCTGGATGATCACTTGAATTCCTTTTTAGCCCTGTTTTTTAGTGATTCTACAACTTGAGAAAGCTTCCACAAAGATAATGGAATTTTATTGCTACCTGGCTTTTCAGCAGCTAAGTCTCATTAAATTTAATTCTCTTTCTGAATTCATAAAGAAAATTCTGAAGTTCCCATGGGAATTTTGCTATCTCCTAATCTTTTTTTTCTGCAAATACCCTTTTATCAAAGGATTCCTACCAATACATTCAATTTTCTCATGAGATATCTGTAACTGGTAATATTGTAGAAACAAAATATTCTGAGGCAAATGAGAACTAGGAAAGGTCTTTCTGGAAGTCAGAATTCAGGTGCTGATACTGTAGTGGTTTCATTATCTGTCATAATTGTAAAACGTGCACCTGACTGCAGGTAGTATAAATGATAATGTGTTTCTAAATAGGTTCTTATTTAATTTTTTTTTGGTGGTTTTTGATTGACTACATGTTTCGTTGTGTACCTCAGCATGGGAGATACTACTGCAATCTTGTAAAATGTAGACTTTTGAGCTCAGGTATGAACTGAATACCTTCTTAATGCTTGAAGCTGAAGGCAATGGAAATTATTATGTAACTATGATGATACAATCTGATAATAGAAGCAGCTCTTTCGTTCTCAGTTAGTTCATCAGAAGAGGATAATTCTTTTTTTTTTTTTGTCATTCTCTTCCTCAGCTTTTTACTTCTGCTACAGTTTAGAATGCTACCTCTAGAGAAAAACATGCAACTTTGAAATTCATTGTCGTAAAGCAGGACCAAAGGGTATTTATGATTAAAAGCTTAAAGTGTGCATATGGATATATCAGCATTATGACTGAAAGGCATCAATTTTCATTGTTACTCCAGGCAAGTACTCACTGAGGCAAGTCCTTTATCACTCAGTTTAATAAATTTAGTCTGTAACCCATCGGTCATATTACGTAGCTGTGTTTGAAAGGTATAGGTATTGCTGACAGCACGAGGAAACTAAGGTGCACAAGATAAAGTTCTGACAAAAAATTCTCATATGTTAATAAAGGATTCAGCACTGGGAAGGGATGTGGAAGCTGTCTTGATGGATTGAGTCAAAGATTTCTTAGTGTCAGAGAACCATCACTCATCCAAAGTAATCAGGGCTGGACATTCACTGACTTTACCCACTTTAACCCAGCTGATGGTGAATGCAAACTCAAAGATTGGGCAAATTGTAACATGAATATCCACCATGTTTTCATAACATAATGACCTATAACTGCTATTAAAATCTTGAATATATTTGAAAACCTGAGGATTGCTTCTGTAGGACCTCATCTATTTATGCAGCATCCTATTGTGAAGAGACAATTTCTCTGGTCTTACAGTTACCTTCCTTTCACTGAACTGTACTCAGTTGTGCTTTTACCAGCTATTACACTCTTAAGGTTCAAGTAACTTGATGAGGATCATGAATTAACCTCATTATTGAGTGGAAAGACTTAGAATTTGCAGGTCACGTAACATCTACCAGCATTTCCTCTGGTAGACATAGATAGGTAATTGGGTAGTGGTAAACGTCCAGGAGATCACACAAGATTTTTGGAACACATGGTGGTCTAGTACATGAATCAGCATAGGATTCAGTTTAGGGCTGGTTATGTGCAGGGCCAAGAACTGGACTTGATGATCCTTAAGGGTCTCTTCCAACTCAGGGTACTTTATGGTTTTATGATTCTGTGTGTGAACGTGTGTAGGTGGGTGTGTGTTTTGTATTCCAGGTTGTAAGAAAATCTTTATTGCCCATGGTATCTATAAAGCTATCATGTTCAGGATATTTCTAAATTTGTTTTATACACTCAACAGACTGAAAAATTTGGTTTCAAGTTTGCTGTCTACTGTGCATATGAAGCCTCTAACATTTTATGATAAATTGCTAATTGACCCAAGAGAACATCTCAATAGTTCAGTCTGTTTCAGTACATTATTCTAGGAGTACCTAAGGTCTCAGAAAACGACTGATTCATTGACTGCATGTATTCTCAGTTGATTAAGTATGCCTGGTAAATATTCATAGGATATTTTTGTTAATATACTGTATACTATATCATCTTTTCAGTTAATCACATTCAAACAAAAATAAGGCAATTGCTTTTAATTTCCTTTTTTTTTTCCCCTGTGGTTAATTGCCTAAAAAATTCAGTGTGTGACTAAAATACAATGCATTCATTAATAAAGCCATCTCTCTACAACGAGATTATGAGCCATCAGATCACATAGTGGTTTTCTTCACAGCTATAAAGCCATAAAATGGTCTTTCTTTTTTTTTTTTTTTTTCCCCTCCCACAGGTTTGATTAGGGTGTCCCAAAGGACACTGTGCTTCAGAGATAGCTCTGAGACTGAATCTCCCTTTGTTGCTTCATGGCTTTTCTACAGAATATATTTGTTGCTTGTTGCCCACCTCAGTATCTAAATACAGCAATAGCTCTAATTCTCTTCTGGCAGAGAACAGATGTTAACTCTTAGTTAATTTCTCATCAGGTTTTGAAGAGCAAATAGATATATGGTACAGGAAGAAATACACAGAGCACAGGAGGAATTATATTCTCACTTCATGCCCTGTATGTCCAAATTTTCTAAATAAGCCAACTGTAAATGTTCAGCAAATGCGATTGCAAGGTCAGTAGTCTAGAAAGTGGATTGGGCAGTCTTCATAAACCACAGTGAGCAGAATTGACCAGCTGATGTGGTGCCACAGAGGTGAAAGGCTCAGAACGTTGGATTGTCTCTAACCACAAAAACTTTAAGCAAAAGTCAGTTTTCCACTTGACTCTTTGATTAACCATAAGTCATCAATTGTTATTGCACACTGTGTCAAAAGCCATGCTGACTGCTCCCAGCCACCTTTATGCCTTTCATATGCCTGGAAACTTCTTCCATGAGCCATAGGCAAATTCAAACACTATAGAGAAACCATCTGAAGTGTATGTCTTATCATAGAACAAAGGTCTGATCTTCTCACAAAACGAAAACAAAAGGTTTTTTAGTGAAACAAACAAATTTAAACATGTCATATTTTCCATGTGCATCCTATTTAGTTGGGTGAAAGCTTTGCCACAGAATGCCAAATCCTATGTTTGTACTGGCAGGGAGGGTGAACACTTTGTGCCTTGTGCACAAGGATGCAGATTGTGGTCTTTAGCAAATACTGCATCAGAACAAGAAATATGTGTGCTGTTCCCCTTCCTGTCCTCCTTTCTTCAGGATAGAAATCAATAAAAGAGGGGCTAAAGCTTATTGCAGTGGAGCCCTTCAACACTGCTCTGCCCTGAGAGAAGTTGTCCATTATACCTGTTCAGTTTCAGTCTACCATTACACTTCTGCACTTCAATTTAAAATCAGCATTTGAACCCAGTAGTAGATAAGCAATGTGCTCCAGCAGGAAAACAATTTCATCCAAGTGTTTCCTAACTCGGTTAAACACGTTCAAATGGGATTTATTTTTCTTAGGATATGGGTTTTTTTCTCCCCTTAGAACCTTGATTTAAGATGGTCACAGTCCTCCCTGAAAACAGTTTTAAGTAAACTTAGGCTTAGAGAAATAAATGGTTGGGTTTATTGATAAGAAGAGAAGCTAGAACTATTATATTTAATGCTAAAAAAAAAGCTTTGAGAGCAGTTATAATCCTCAGTCTTGAGAGATCAATGAAATCTTAACAGAATGAAGTCTTTCTGGGGACAGACTCTAATGCATTTTCCTGTTTCTCAGCTGACCATTGCTAGAGAGAGAATATTGGATTAGGCAAGGTGTTCCTATGTTCTTATTCTTCACTAACTGCCAGGAAGAGTTACTGTTCAGCTAACTGAACAGCAAGAGGGATACAGATCCTGAGAGAAGGGGCATACTGCCTTTATTATGCGTTGATGTTATGGACATACTGATAAATTTTCCTCCCTTGCAGATCTTGAACCCATATGCGTGTTCTGAAGAGCATCACACTTATCACACTTGTTTGAAGAAGGTTTTTAATGAATTTTTTTTATTTTGTTAAATTTTTGCATCCTTCAAAATTTATGTGTACAAAAACATGCATTCTAAAAGAGAAAATAAATGCACTTCATATTACATATGCCAAAGATTTTAAATCAAATAAAATTAGGTCTGTCGCACCTGCTCATAGATTTTCTGATTCTCAAAAGGAGACCAGCAGATTCCTTTTTTCCAACAACATAAAGCTTTGATTTCTGTAGACTGACAATGCTAAAATTATTTGACAAGGAGAAAAAACATTGTATTGTATATGTTTTCAGAGCCATGTGATGAATTGTAAGAAAGTTCTTGTAGGTGTGTTGAAATCAAAGCACAGTGAAGAAATGTTGAACAAAGAAGTGTTCAAATGTTTGAACAAAGAAGTGTTGCCTGTGAAATATTAGGCCATCATTCTGAATCTTCCACTAATTTTCAGTGTTGCCTTGAGCAACTCACCTAAATCTCCCTGTTCAGGGTTGTCTTTTTAAAATTGAGATATTCAATTTTTATTTTCTGTTCTATGGAGACATCTTTGATTAATTACTATCTGAAAAATCCTCTAAAATGTAAAGGGTTCTGTAAGTATGATAGGTTGTTTAAAAAGGTATTTTCATGCATAAATGAAAGATTTCTCCAGTCAGTAAACTTGCTAGAGGAATAGATTAAATGCATAAATGAGCATATTCAGAGGGTGTAAAAACAAGGCTAGATATAACTTCAAGGAGGAAACTGGAGTATGGATGGGATGGGTGGCAGAGCATCACAGGTTTCAATATCAGGCATATTTATGTGCATGCTGTAGATCTATTAAACTGCCTTAGGAGAATGATGTGGCAGTAAAACAATAAAATGTGATTGGACCAAATTAGGAGTGGTGTCACTATACAAAAAGAAGGACAGTTGCATTATGGAGGCATATTTTGTATCTCCTAAAATCAGGAATATAAAGTATTGGAATACAGCATTGTCACTATTGTATCAGGAACCGTGCTAACAACGACGCGAGACTCTCTTCAGTCTCAGAAGGCAAAGGGAGCAATCTTTATTTTTGACCATCCTTTTTATAGACAGTTCTGAGGGAATGAGACATGATTGGCCATCAAACCAGCACTTCACCATCATTGGCCAGTCAGAAACAACATCCCTCAAACATTTTTACAAGTAAACAACAATTTGGACAAACAACACCTGCAAAGACTGTGTCTCATCTTCAAGGGCTGTTTTGATTCCTCCTCACAATTTCTCAGGCCAGTGTGAGAAAGTTATGTGACTTAATTTCACACAGACTCTGCTTCTGCCTGATCTCTCGCTTTCAGCATCCACACAGTATCTTACTATAATGAAAATATAATGAATAGAGGGACAGAGAGCAAATTAAGATAATATCCCCCCATGCTAAACCACTCACCATGATATTTGAAAAGCTATGGAAGCCATAAATTTTTTAATAGGGTCTGTAGCACTAGGAGGGTCTGCAGCACTAGGAGGGTCTGCAGCACTAATGGTTTTAGACTAAAAAAGGGTAGAATTAGACTAAAAATAAAGAAAAATAATTTACAATGAGGAGGATGAAACACTGGAATAGGTTGCCCAGATAAATGTAATAAATGCCCCATCCCTGGGAACATTCATGATCAGGGGAGATGGGCCTCTGAACAACCTGATCTAATTGCAGGTGTCCCTGTCCATAGCAATGTTGGACTAGTTGGCCTTTAAAGGTTCCCTCATATCCAAACTATTCTATGGTCATATGCTACAAACGGCAGAAAATTAAAAGAATCATTAATTGCCACAAAATAATCTACTAAAATCTAATTATTGGGTAAATACACAAACACAAATCAAACAGGAAAGAAGAGAAATCTTGAGACTTAAGAAATAAAAATAAACATTTCAGCAAAGGAAACTAGTATCTATTTAGATCACATAGACAATTTCATGTGGTAGAAAAACAAATACAGAAGATTTATGGATTATTGTGAAAGAAGAGGCTCTCTAATGGCAGTAGATTATTTTCTTTCTGCATTCAAGGGTTCAAACCAAATTTTTACTGGATATCTATTCATTATTGCCCAATACTATAAACAAAAATAATATTAAATTATTTGGAAAAAAATGTAATTTTAATGGTTTGGGTGGAAAGAAAAATTGTAATTTTTTTCCTTTAAATTAATAATTTACTTTCAATAATTTACAAATCAAAAGTTGTAAATATCCATTATTTCAGATGATTTATACCCATAAATAGTCTAAAACTAAAGAGTAAAACTCAAAACAAAACTTTTCTAAATAACTGAAATAAAGTTCTATGGTAGATTACATCATGTTTTTCCCAAAGCACCCAAGATACATGTATATTCAATTATAATATTCAATGTATTATGTCAATTTAGCAAAGAAACAATAAGCATTTTGTTGTTGAGAGCTTCGTGCAGCTGAGAATGATAATACTGTTTAAGAGATAACAGAGATGCCGAGTAGCTGATTAGATGATATATTTACAATGTTGAATCTCGTTTTAATCATACAATTTACTTAATATAATGATGAATACCACTAAATGACTCTTAGGAACAATGAGATCTATGAAGATGCTGAAAGTGAGAACAAATTGTCATTACCTGCTCTTCATTCTGGTACCTCCTTTACCCAGCGCAACTTTGATTTCTAATTAACATTTACCATTGAGGTAACGTTAGCTCTGGCAATCTGAACACCAGCACACTCAGCTAGACCCTAATAATTATCTCTTTGGCTGGTCTCTCACACTGCAATATTTCTTAAGCATCTCATCACCTGAGAATGGATTAAGGCTCTCCAGAGATCTCCCCAGCTGATGACATGGTCACCCCCAAGGACCAAATCCCACGGTGCTTCAGCAGCAACATCAGCCCTTCTTGATGAACAGCTTGATCTTGTGTTTGTCCTGAATTCACTTGTTAAGTCTCTCCAAGGTCTGGAGAATCTTCTATAGGTGAAGGAATCCCATTCCATCAGAACTGGCACCAACATCAACTTACAAAACTTCCTTGTGAAATCAAGCACTGCCTTCAATCCTTACATGACCCATTTTTCTGTAAAAACTATTTTATTATGTTTGCTAGGCCCAAGATTGCTTTGTGTTCATACCACCTTCCAAGACTGGAAACTGTTAAGCCATATTCACTTGAGCACCCATTTGAATGCTTGCAAGTTCCCCGATACAGAGAGGTGAGTTCTGTGTTTGGAGATGAGACAGCTGACAGATATTTGACAGAGTTGTGTTTGTGGCTTTGATTTGTTTACCAGATTTTTGAAGTCAGGTGATCTTTCAGGAGGACATGGAGTGAAATCATTTTCATATGACCATTATATATGTAGGAAAATATTTGTGGTATGGAAACTCACTCTAAGTAGAAAAATAACAAGAATTGTTTATGGTACTCTAAAAAAACCCAGACACCAAGCATGCAAATTAAAGAAAGCAGCAAACAGAAGGTACTGATATTCTATCTCTCTCCATGTAAACAGTTGAGTATATGCCTAGAATAAAGTATGCAAGGCCTCACAGTATTAGAAAAAATCTTGACACATTGGAGGAAATTCGAGGAAAAGCAACATAAATTATTGAGGGGCTGAAAGGATTGACTTACGGTGAAAGATTAAAAGAAATAAATATGTATAACTTGCTAAGCAATGACTGGAGGGGGAAAGGGGGAAGGGAGATGTTAACTGTCTATGTACAGTTGAAGGCTGTAAACACCAAGAAGAGAAAGAAATTATTTAAGGTGGCCTTAGTGTATAGCCAAGTTTAAATAAGACCAACTAGAAATTAATGATGGTAAAACTAAACCAGAAATAATAAAAAAAAATCCAAAATCATAGATTCTTTTATAAAGTGGAAGATTTCTAAGAGAGATATAATTGTTTGTGTTAGCAGTCTTCTTATTTGGTCAGGGAATGAGACAAGTATATTCAAATCCTTCTTTTTCCAGAAACAGAAATTGAAGTTTTCCAAATTCCCAGTGAGTTTTCACACAGGTGGTACTAGCTTTGTGCTGGTCTCTCTCTATCTGGTCTCTCTCTATCCTCTCAGTTCTCTCATGGATTTTGAATGTTCTTCTCATTCAGAATGAAAATAAATTTTGAAACATTTGTAGGGAGGGAGCTTTGGTGTTTTGTTTTGGTTTGCTGTTTTTACAAAATTGATTTGTTTTCTGTCCAGGCCTACAGTAGATAATTTACCGTAGGAAATGGACTTGCACTTACAAGGTGTATAGGATTTTCACTGGCAGGTTTTGATAGTGGGGGAGCTAAGGGGGTGGCTTCTGTAAGAAGGTGCCAGAAGCGTTCCCCTTTTTCAACAGAGCAAATCTCAGGAGGCACCAAGGCACATGTGCCACTGGCCAAGGCTGGGCCAAGTATAAATTATAGCAATGGCTCTGTGATAAGTTATTTAAGAAGAAAAAAAAAGTATTGTGCAGATGAAACTGCACCCAGAGAAGAGCAGGGTGAGAATATGTGAGAGGAACAACTGTGCAGACACCAAGGTCAGTGGAGAAGGGGTGAGGGGAGCGTTCCAGGCACTAGGGCAGAGATTTCCCTGCACCCTGTGGTGAAGACCACAGTAAAGTAGTTGTCCCCCTACAGCCCATAGAGGTCCACAGGGAAGAAGAGATCCACCTGCAGCTTGTGAAAGATCCAACTCCCAATCAGGTAGATGCCTGAGAGGAGTTTGGGAACCTCTGGTAGGCTTGTGCTGGAGAAGGGCAGAGATCTACAGATCCATGGAGAGAAGAGCCCTTCCTAGAGCAGATTTCCTGGAAGGACTTGTGATGCTGTGGGGGATGAACACTGGAGCAGTCTGTTCTTGAATAACTGCACTCTGTGGAAGAGTGACCCACACTGGAGACTTTTGTGAAGAACTGTTTCCTGAGGGATGAACTCACACTGTAGAAATTAATGGAGAACTGTCTTGCATTGGAAGGACCCCATGCTGCAGCAGGGGAAGGACTGCTCTCCCTGTGCTGAGACAATGTGTGATGACCTGGTAACCCCCATTCCCTGTCTCCCTGAGATGCTGGGGGAGAAGATAGACCTCAGAAGGAGGGAGGGATGGGGAGAAAGTGTTTTTAGAGGTCTTATTCTACTTCTCATTATCCTGCTCTGATTCTATTAGCAATAAATTCAATTAATACCTCTAATGTGAGTCAGTTTTTCCTGTGATAGTATTTGCTGAGTGATCTCTCTGTCCTTATCTCAACTCATGAACCCTTTGTTATATTTTTTCTGCCCTGCCCAGCTGAGGAGTAGAATGAGAGAGAAGCTTTGTGAGTGCCTGGCATCCAGTCAGAGTCAACCCACTGTGGCCTTTTTAGAGGACTGAAGTGGGTTGACCTTGGTGGACACCAGATGCCCGTCAAGCATGGCTGAGTGTGCTCAACCATTCCACTTCCCAGGTAGATAGAGGAGAGAAAATAAGATGGAAAGCAACTTGTAGGTTAAGATAAGGCAATTTACTAAAACAAAAGAGAAATTTTCTATCTGCATTAGCAAAGAGAATAAAAAAGATTTATTCTCCATTTTCAATCAGCAAGAGATGTTCAGCCACTTCTCAGGAAGCAGAGATTCAACATGTACGGTTGTTGCTCCAGAAGGCAAACACTGTAAATAAGACATGCCCCACTTCCTCCTCCTTATCTTAGCTTTTAGATCTGACAACACATGGTATGGAATAGATTTCTGGTTAATTTAGGTCAGCTGACCTGGTTATGTCCCCTTACCAGAATCTTGCCCACCTCCAGCTCCTTGTTGGGGGAAAATGTTGAGAGACAGCACTGATGCTGTGCCAGCTCTGCTTATGAGAAACCAAAACACTGGTGTGTTATCAACACTTTTGCAGCTATCAACGCAAAGCACAGTGCTGTTAGGGCTGCTGTGGGGAAATAAACTCCATCTCAGCCAGACCCAATACACCAGCAAAGGGATGAAATGACCTAATAAGCTTATTTCATCTGTAATACCTATATTTATGTGACAATTTTTTCAGGAAAACAAAGG
The DNA here is from genome assembly GCA_008694505.1 of Cyanoderma ruficeps. Taxonomy (NCBI): domain Eukaryota; kingdom Metazoa; phylum Chordata; class Aves; order Passeriformes; family Timaliidae; genus Cyanoderma; species Cyanoderma ruficeps. Next base: position 15,194,707 of record VZDJ01006028.1, read on the forward strand.
CTTCATACTCAGGCAATGATCAAAAAGCTCACAAAATAAAGTACAGGGATAGAATGCCAAAATAGCCTTACAATATCAAACTTCCAAGCACTTGTTTTTGTGTTTCTTCTGCTCTTCCTTGAAATAGGCTATTAAATCCTTTAAAATGTAGAACTACTTGTAAATCACAAAAACTCATCATGTAATCATAGATTTGTTTAAGTTGGAAAAGACCTTTAAAGCCATTGAGTCTAAAGGTAACACAGCACCACCAAGTCCACCAGAAAACCATGCCCCTAAGCAGCATATCTACACATCTTTTACACTCTTCCAGGGATGATGATTCAACCATTTCCCTGAGCAGTCAGTTTCAGTGCCTGACAACCTTCTCAGTAAAGAATTTCTTCCAAACAACCACAGTGAACCATCTTACTGTTGAAGACTGAGGCAAAGATGGAATTAAGTACCTCAGTCTTTTTCCTCAGCCTTGGTCACTGCATTTCCCTCCACATCCAGTATAGGATGAGCATTCTCCTTGGCCCTCGTTTTCTTTCAAATGTATTTATAGGAATATTTTTTATTGTCTTTTAAAGCACTAGCCAGATTAAAGGTTTGTTGGGCTTTGGCCCTTCTAACGGTCTCCCCCCATAACCTCATGACAGCCCCGTAGTCCTGAGTTTCCTGCCCTTTCTTCCAAAGGTCATAAACTCTCATTTTTTCCCTGCGTACTAGCCAATGCCCTCTGTTCAACCAGCCTGGTCTTATTCCCTGTCAGTTCATCTCTTGGCCCGTGGGGACAACCTGCTCCTGTACCTCCAGCCTTCCTGGATCCTTTGTCCTTCATCACTGCCCCCCAAAGGGCTCTCTCCACCAGTCCCCTGAAGACACCAAAGTCTGCCCTGTGGAAGTTCAAAGTGGTGAGACCCACTGAGAGGTCCCTCTTTTGCTGTTGGAGTGTGTCCCTGAATAATTCAGTCAAATTACCCTCCAATACAGTAGGACTGCTCAGTGATGCTGTCAGACTGATCAGGCACGAGGGCCTTGGCTTTCTTGAGAGCTGACAGACAAGTCAAACACTAAAGAAATCCCCTGCACTAAGGGTTGAGAAAAATCTCACCCTTTCACATGACATATGTATTTTTAAAATTCCATTTGTCGATACTGAAGAACAGATAGAGCCATACATATATAATGAGATCAACACTGAATAAGTCTTTAGGTCACTGAAAGAAAGCTCTGGGAAAATGGCTTGGAAATTAACTTCACATTTTGTTGTTTTTTTGGGTTTTGGTTGTTTTTTTGTTCTTTTTTCTTGTATACAGGTAGGTTGTCAGCTAGCTTGGAAACCTGAAATAACAATTTCTAGTAATAGTGCATCATTCACCATATAATTTCTTCAGACCAGGGATTTCAGGAACTGCTGATGGAGAGTTTACTTTCAAACAGTATTAATGGCCTCTATTATTTTTGCTTACTAAAGTGAATTACTGCAAAATAATAGGTGTGACCTGTCCAGGGCTTTAACTGAAAATATTTAAAGGAGTTTTTCTTGTGCTCTTTTTCCACCGTTAGTAAATACAAGTTAATGATCCTCCTACTCATGTGCCCCAAACCTCAAAGGCAAATGGAAAGAGTCCCAATTTTAACCTGTAAGCACAGTTTTACCAGCTTACAAAAAAATTTATGTTCAGCCTGCCAATGTAGTGAATCTCTGTGTAAGCATTAAAGCAGGGGAGAAGATGCTTTTTAGCTGATATCCCATATGTATGAAAGAGTTCTAAATGTCCAGGGCAATCCTGAATTGCTGGATGTTGTGGCTTAATCTAGTAAATGCCAAGCCATATACTAAACTCTCCGGATGTATCAATTACTACAAAGTTATCCTTAGCACATCCAAGTGGCAAGCCAGGTGATGTGTCAGAGTGATCAGCTGTTGGTAAGTACTTCAAGCTATTCTAACATTGGAATAAAATTTAAAAAGGCATCTTCTGTGAAGAACAGTCAGTTTTGTAGGGGAGAGTGTTGTGACTTAACCCTGCCTGGCAGTTTGCTCAAGTGGGATGGGGGAGAGAATCAGAGGTGTACAGGTGGAAAGACTTGTAGGTTGAGCTAAAGACAATTGAACAATTAAAGCAGAAGTTGCACATGCAAACCAGGCAAAATAAGGAATTCATTCATCACTTCCCATTGTCAGTCAGGTGTTTAGCTACCTCTGGAAAAGGGCTTCATAATGTGCAAAACATACTTGGGAGCACAGCATATGCAAAATGCCCAAATGCCCCCTTCCTTCTTCTTTCACAGAGCTTTTATTGCTGAGAATGATGTCGTGTTGTGTGGAATATCTCTTGGGTCAGTTGGGGTAATCTTTGCCAGCTGTGACCCTCCCAGCTTCTTGTGCACCCCCAGCCTCCTCACTGGCCAGGCAGTGTGAGAGGTAGAGAAATCCTTGACCCTGTGTGAGCACTGTTCAGCACTAGCTGGACATCTCTGGGTTATCAACACTTTCCAGCACAAACCCAAAACACAGTCCCATGCCAGCTGCTGTGAAGAAAATTAACAGCAGAGAGAAAGGAAGGAACACAACTCTGACTTGGTATAAGTAAAACCTTCTTCACTACAAGGGTAGTCAAGACTTGGAACAAGTTGCCCAGAGACATTATGAGGTTTTCAGTGTAGAAAGCCCTGAGTGAGCTGGTCTGACCCCATAGCTGACCTTACTTTGAGCAGGGAGTTGGGCCAGAGAACAACTGCAGTCCTTTCCATGCTGAATTATCCTGTGGTTTTGTAGGGGTGGCTGGATTTTCCAGTCCAACAAAGGTAAGCCCAAGAGCTCCATCTCCCCACATTCAGCCTAACAAGGCTCAACATGTGCTCCCAGTAGACATACAGACAGAAGTAAACAACACATATATAAATATACACATGGCCAGCCACACAGATCAACACAGACAGAAGCACAAACGATATTCCATATTCATGCAAACACAAAAAGTACCAACAGTCTCATGCTGTTCTCTTCTCCGTCTGATCAGGATAAATGTCCATTAGTGGAAAGATTATTCACATTTATAGACATATATACAGTGTGGATCCCTACAGGAGCTGGCTTTGGACAATGTTTATTTTGTGAGTCAGTAGCCTGAAAGCTTGAACATTTCCCTAGTGATATTTTGCATCGAAACTACAACATGATTAAAATGCAATAGAAAACTACGTACTTGAATGTTGGATCCAAAAATCTGCATTAGTGAGCTGGGATTTGAACATATAAAGAGGTAGAATTTTAGCATTAAGCCTTCTAGGAGAAAAAAAAAGCAAAACACAAACACCGCCACAGTAAAATAAACCCATTTTCTGATCCTGAGTATTGTCTTAGGAGGAGTGAAAGATAGTACAGGTTCAGGGTGCTTGTATCCTTTATATTTTGCCTCATTTTTAACACTTGAACCTGAATGGTGCTGAACTCTTTTTTTTTTTTTTTACCTGAAAGTTTCTCCAGCAGACATTCATATTATTTTGTAGTCACTGTTTCAGAATTCTGATGCATTTATTTAGCTTTCAAAGCAAATTTGGATCTATTCCAGATAGTTACTGAACAGATTCAATGCATGAAGGTATTTTCCTTTAAAGTCTATCAAGATGCATCTTTAAATGATTGCTCTACATTCAGAAGACTCTGCTGAGTAGATTCCATGCTCCTTATGAATCAGTGTTGTTAATTATTGCAGTTTTCTCACAAGTCTTATAATAGTTGGTAATGACTTTAAAGATATTATTCTGGAGTCAAATAACTGCATGATACAGCCTTCTATATTTTTCATGAGTAAATTTTGAAACTGAAAAATTGGTTATGGTTTAGCTTGAAAATGTCAGTAGTAGGTAAATTTCGAAAGGTTTGGAAAGGATATCTATGTGTGAAACTGTATCAATATATATCTGTGTGTTTACATATTAAAATCCATGCTGTATTTCCATAGGCTATAACATGAATATGCATACATAACACGTCCATATATATTGAACATGTTCTAGCATTAGCTGGAAGCTGACCTGTTCTCCCAGGCAACTGGAGACAGTACAAGAAGAAATGGCCTCACCCTGCATCAGGGGAGATTCAGGATGGACATCAGGAGAAATTTCATCACAGAAAGGGTTTTTAAACCTCGGAATGGACTGCCCAGGGAGGCTGTGGAGTCACCATCCCTTGGAGGTGATCAAGAAATGGCTCGTCATGGCCCTCAATGTCATAGTCTAGTTGACAAGGTAGTGAATGATCTTTCAAAGGTTGGACTCAATAATCTCAGAGGTCTTTTCCAACCTAAACGATTCTGTGATTATATCTCTGTGCTAAGATGTTAAAATTGATTCATTAGTTTTGAACCTTTTGATTTTTCATACCATAACTGCAATATATGCTTTCATAAAACAATACATTATCTTACAATTATGAAACATTATGCATCCCTAAAAATCAACAGAGGCCTATTTCTCAGTTTCACAGAAGCCATTTTACATTTCATGGCACTATAATGGTTCATTTGGTGGACAAAACTTCTCTTTATTCTCATTTTTAGATCCCTTTAAAGTGCCACAGATGTATAATCTAGCCTTTCTGTGACCAGGAATCATAGCCAAGACTGTCATTACAAGAATCACTCTGCTGGGACTAAGATCACTGTCTGGGACTAAGCTATATTGCAGGACTCAGGACAAAAACAGAAGAGATATTAGATATGAGAATTGTAGAAGAAACCTTTAAAAATGTAATTTCCATTATTAGAACTGACTGGCAAAATTTAAAAAGTTCTATTTACTTTTATTAAATATTGATAAATCACTCAGCGATAATACTGGAAGGCATAACTTAGCAGTCAATAAGGAACATATCAAGACTCTGAAGGCTTCCAGTCTAAAATCATACTAAAGTAAGGCAAGAAGGAATTGTGTGTACTTCCCAAGTGGCTGCTGAGAGGGACACTAAAGCAGGATCATCACTGAGTTATTGACTGCTAGTCACTAATGGAACAGGAAAAATACTCTAAATTCCCACAGATTTTGAGGGCAGCTGAGAAATTGCTGAAGTACCACCCATGCCATACACAGTTGATCAAGCTGAAGGTAGCAATTGTTCTAAGGCATTGACTAAAGCAGCAGAAGTCAAATGAAAGATTTCCTTTCAGAGAGGTTGTTTAGGACTAAAGCTGGTTCTCCACCTTCTTTACAGAGACACATTGCTAAAAAGAGACATTTCTGCATTCACCAGAATTCCCTGCAGCAGGGTTAGTAGGAGTCCATGGTTTCAGAGAGCTAAGATCCCTCTCCAAAATAAAACATCCCACCACTTTTATCATGGGTATGAAATGCAAGCAAAGACAAAGCACTAGAAGCACAAGGCAAATACAATAACCACTTGATCAGAAAATCTGCTTAAATAGCCCTGCAATATTTAGCACCTTGCCATAGCAGGAAATCCTACATTGACAGAGAACACTACCTGGGGATGATTTAAGTAAATTTATAGGAAAGAAAAATAAAGTCATGACCTGTCTTTTAATCCTTCATGAAGTTTCTCTATCATCCTCAGTCACACACCCAATCCAAAAGAAATACCGTGCCATCAAAATAATCAGCTCTAAAGTCTATGAGATACATGATTTTCCCCTCCTTCTAAGGATGTGACCTCCCTACCCTTAATCATCTTACTTATGAGCTCTCTTCTGTGAGTGACATACTGTTGTTAACGCTAAAACTGCAGCTGATTAAATCTCAGCAGAAGCAACAAACAAGTTTTAAATCTCATGGACTCCAGAATAAGCACCAAAGTCAAATAGGGCTGTTTTGGACTCCAGCTGGTAAATGTTAGATCATAACATGGAACACCAAAACTTTTACTTTATGTCTCAGTACTTCATAATGTACCTACTTAGTAGTCAAAAGTCACTTTCTGTATCAACAATACTCCTTACAGATTTTCTTTAAAAGCCCCCTGCCTTTGAACAGTCTAGTCTTTTCCTAGTCTAATTACACCAAGTTCACATCAGCTACTGGCACTGAGGTGTCTACATCCTTCTGGTACATTTTTCTATTCCAAAATCTTAAATGCATCATTATAATTCTACTATGCTAAAAAAATCAGTAACAAGAGTTTTTCAGCCTACTGTCAAATTCATATTTTAGGGTGGTATTGAAGAAAACTTTCTTGATTATAGTAACATAAATTCTCCAGACAATTTATGTTAATTTTTTTAATGGAACGGAAGTTTGGAACACAGTGATTATTAAAGCAGGGAAACTCATCCAGCCTCCTTTTAGATTAGATAAGGAAGTCATTTTGCTTAGAGCAACAAATTTGAAATCTCCTAATTTTCTTTCCCATTCATGTGACTGTAGCAGTTTAGATAAAACAAGCAGTTAAAGCAGATGATGAGTATCAGATCTCAAGTTAATACAAAGTAAATTGAATTCTGAAGTATCTCTTCTATTTGCAACTTTGCTGCAGGTGCCAAGGTTCTCTTTGTGAACTTTCTTATTTAGCAACATTGCAGAGGCCACAAAGTCAGTTAGAGGGAAATAAGTTTAAATAAATATCTTTCAGCCTGACAGATTTTTCTGCTCTTAAAAATTCTGAAATACATTTCAGATTCACATATAGCTTATAATGAAAATTCAAGTTATAAATGACCACTACAATTTTCCTTTCCCAACAGCTATATCCTACTTTTCATAACTGGCATACATACTCCAGGGATGCCTCCTGGAAGAGATGCCTTAATACAGCCTTCTTGTGCACAGCCAAAAAGCTTCAGCTGACATCTCTGGGTTTTCAATGAGGCCCTCCTTAAAAACTGCACATCTGTGCTCAGAACAGCTAGATTTGGGATCATGCAGAAGAATTTGTGCAAAGTCACTTGGTAGGGAATCATAAGGCTGGTTCTATACTACTCTGTATATACTCTGTCTATACTACTCTGTGAAACTCAGTGGATTCATATCTGGTGACAAATTAAAATTACCACATTTCTCTTTTCTCTTCAAGACTCACCAAAAACACTTTTGGAAAGACAATTAAAAAATTAAGAAAATTCTCAAGGTACAATATTTATTGGCTAGAAGGTCATTCATGAGTTAGGAAAAGCTCTGAATTTGACTCAGGTGGAATTTGGGCATTCCCACACACACACTCTGTTCCTTTTATCCTTGTTAGTCATAATTTCATTCACTTTATTCACATATTGTAATTAATCTGTGGGTTTGGACTGTTTGAATCTGGTCATATTCTGACATTTGGCTATGGGAGCTGTATTCAAACAATGAATAGACCAAAACTGGGATTGCAAAAACCTGCAGAGACAGAAAGGAAGAGGGATCTCCATCTATATGATCTCTCCAGATGCCTCATTCCTCTGCTGAGAGATCTCCCTTCCATAATATTCTCTTCTCATCACAATCACCATGGTGACAATCATATGTATCCCTTAGTAACTGAATGACCAAGTCCTGTGACTGGATTCTCCAAGCCATGCAGCTTTGTTTATGTTTCTAGAAGTAAGAAAAAAGCATGACAATTTTGCTGTCTTAAGGGAGAGTGCATCTGAGGGAAAGGCATCAAGAAAGCAGACTAGGCTCTTGAGAGTATTGGTGGATTGACACTGACCAGGAAAGCCTTCACTTGGTCTCTCACTTGCTCCTCACAAATCTCCATGGGGAAGAGAATGGGAAGAGCAAATATCAGAAAACTGCTGGGTGGAGATAGACAGTTTAATAACTGAAACACAGATGAGCTTGCAAGCAGAGCCAGATAAGTAGTTCAGTCATTTCTTCCCATCTGCAAGCAGGCGTCAGCCACTTGCTGGAAAGCAGAGCCTCAGCACCCAGAATGGTTCCCAGAGAAGACAAGCACATCAACCCCAAAAGTTCCTTTTTTTCCTCCTTTCCTTGGCTTCTATTGATGAACATATTATCTGCTATAGAATATGCTGTTGGTCAGTTTGGATCAGCTGTCCACCTGTGTCCCCTCACAGCCTATTCACTCGGGGAAAAAAGAAAACTATTATTCTGTGCAAGCACTGTTGCAGAATGGCCAAAACAAGGTGTGCTATTGACATTATTTTAGCCATGAACTCAGGACAGCACCATACAGGATGCCATAAAGAAAGTTAACTCCTTCCTAGCCAGATTGAGCTCTTTAGTTTACAAAATAGTTAGAAAATTTAAAATGCTAGGTTTCAGCCTTGCAGCAGGAGCTTGATTATGTGTGTTGCTAAATTATTCAGCTAGTCACAGTCTTTTCAGCCAAAACTACTTCTTGAACAGTGCCTGGCTGCAGCTCAGAAGTAAACGCAACCAGGGACCTGTCTCAATAGGCAGCTTGGATGCAGTCACTGAGTTTTGGAGGGAAAAAGGTTGTAGAATTACTCATGTGGCCTCAGGGCCAGATAATGAGTCCAGTTCTGATCAGTTTTGTAAAATAAACTTTATTTTAAGAGTTGTCTTTCCTTTTATAGTATGTAAATATTTAGATTCAATTTTTATTTTTAAAAACCAAAGATTTTTAATAATAAAACGAACTGAGGAGGGAGACATAAACCACTTAGACCAAAATTTACTAGCAGTGTACAGAAAGCTACCCTTAATTACCTTTTGTCACCATTATACATGGTATTTGCATTTACAATCTTGTTTGAAAAGGGCACTGTCACATATCTTTGCCTATCTTGTTTGATTAATTGCCTCACTGTCAAGATGTTAACCAAGGATTTTGGTTCTCTGTTGTCCTGTCATTGATCTAATACTCCACAGCTCTTTCTGTTAAGTTAGTATAATTTTCTTCCTAGGCAACTTAAAGTTGCTTCATTAGTAAGATTCTTACATCTTTAGATGCAAAGGGTGACATATTTTCTGAGATCAGCTGGGAAAAAAAACAGACTATTGTTTGGACACACAGAAGTGTAAGACCTGTAATTCTACCTTGCAAGAATAATTTTCTTCCTTAAATACAAAATTCAGGTGGTATCTTTGTATTGCTATCTTAAAACAAAAAACTAAAAAACCAAAAAACTAAAAAACAAACAAACAAACAAAAACAAACAAAAAACCCCATACAACAAAACCAAAAAACAACAAAAAACACAAAACCCTCAAACTTAACAAAAAAACACCCCAACTCCGCACAAATAAAAAACCCTATAAACCAAACCAAACAAAAAACATTTAAAAAACAAGTAAAAAAACCCAAAATTATGAGCAAACAAAAAAAAAAAAAAAAACCCAAGAAAAAAGGTCATCAAACCAAACAAACCTAACAACAAACTCCACCTTACCTGAAATATACAAATCAGATTTGATTTAAAGTATTAAAAGAAAAAGACAACAAAGATTCAGTCATTGATAATGTATTAGCCTTTTCAATTGTCACTTTTTTATTGTTATTATTTATTATTCATGAAGTAGCATCCCCATATTTTGTTAAGCACTGTGCAAGGAGAGTAAAAGAAAAAATATTCCTCATACCAAAATCATTAAAAATCTAAATGTTCCCACAAAGTATGGACACAGGGCTTTCTGTAAAGCTTTACGTGCTGAAAATGTTGCTATTTAGTCAGGAGTTTTCTTCTGCATTGTATTCCCAGAAAGACAGAATCAATTACGAATTCTTGGTTAATCCCTTAAGTTATATGTGAAGCATGCTAAAGATCTTTAAGTTGAAACCTTGGGATCAGCAGTGATGAAAACATTACTAAACTAATAACAGTAATGGAAAAATGCCTCGGCATTGATGCTGAGGAGATAATCTTCCCTTTTTTTTTTCATTTTCCCTTTTTAATGATTTAACATGGAAAGGAAAATGTGCTTCTCAGAATACAAAATTAAGTGTTTGTCCTTCAATATAGAGGATGAGAGTTTAGGCTAAACTCATTCCCATTTCCCACCTGCCCACTGTTGGAGAATTTGAGCTTTTCTTCTGCCATGGGAGACTAGAGAGTAAAGAATGCACATTTGTGCAATGACAAATTGAAGGCAGATAGATCCACCACACCAGGACAGCAGAAAATTGCCATGGATGATGCAGGACGACCTGTAGAACTGCACAAAGCAGCAGCACCTGACTTACAGAAAACAGGGAAAATAACCTTCTTTGCTAAAGACAACACACAGCAAGAAAAGGGAAAAAACCCACATCACTATAAAAATATTCTGGCTAACCCTGGGCATGTCAGAAAACTTGTGTCTCTTCTAGCAAATGAAGACAACTGAGCCAGAGATTTGACTCTCCAGCTGACAGCCTTCATAAACTTTGAAGAGTGATGAATCTGAGATGTAGGTGATATCTATGATGTCGCCCACAACAAGACTGTCATTAATTTAAGTATTTTATAATTTCTTTTTCCCTTAAAAAGAAGGACAAAGGTTTCAATCACAGTCCAAATGTTGCTACTATTTTAGTTTGCTTTATACTGCCTCCCTATTTAGATAATTCTAAACACCACAAAATCTGCTGTTGTTTGGATCTCTTCAGTACAAAAACTATAGCCATATTTTGAAGTGAGAAATTTTCAATGGTTGTCTTTAAAGAATTGCATATAGAACTCAGATAGCATTAATATGTAGGGATAGTTTAACTGAGTCAACTTGGTCCTTCAAAGACATTTGCGAAATCAGAGTTCCTGAGTTATGTATTCTGTTCATATAGAAACTCCACAAAAAATATTAATGATTAATACAATGTGAAAAGATGAGAAAAAGGCAAGTTCCATATCAAATATCCGTATTTTTCTCCCACAGCTTCAACTGTGCAATCAAGTTTATCACTTTTCACATTCCTATGACTTTTCTGTTATTTTTAGAATTTCAAGAGATGTTTAGTGACTATTTAATTCTTCAGTGATTAGAGACCACTTTACAGAATAGTATCTGTAAACAAGGTTAAATTTAAAGCAAGGAAAACCATGTAAACAAACAGAAGAGCAACAATATTTTTGATAAAATAACTAAATTTTCATGGAGGCAAATAGCAATTTTCCTCAGTTGTGTACATGATACAAAAATTAATGCATAAATATTCTCAAAAATTCTATTCACTATAACATAATCATCAGATTTAGCTCAACAAAGACAATTTTTCATAAGCATCTAAGAGAATTAAAATCACAATCTCAAAAATATAATCACCAGCTATTTAGAGTTTCTGAATTTGAAATCTCATTTGGAACATTTTTTATTCTGTGGGAACTTCTTGAGCCTTTGAGTAGATAATTACTTAATCTTCCATTTAGTTAATGAATCCAGTATCACTTGCAGCTGAACTGTAAAAAGCTGCCATGTATAAAGATATTACATCACAAAATCCCAGAACAATTGATGTTGAATGTTCCTTAGCAGATCAGATTGTCCAAAGCATTTGGACTAACAGCAAGTTAACCGGGGCAGGTTACTTGGCAGGTTACTGTGGCCAGTCAGGTGTTAAACATTACCAGAGGCGGAGAGTCGACAACATGTCTGGGAAACCAGTTCCAGAATCTGTCTGACCTCCCAAGAAAGAAAGTGCTTTGTTATGTTTGCATTGCATTTCTGTATTTAAATTTGTTCCCATTGCCTTTGGTTATTTAATTGGGCACCACTGAGCTTGGTTGTATTCTTTGCACTCCCTGATCAGGTTTATGCATTGCTGAGACTCCCCCTGAGCCTTTTTTTCTCCAGACTGAATAGTCACAGACCTTTCAGTCTGTCCTTGTAGATTGGTTGCTCCACTACCTTAATCATCTTCCTGGCCCTCTGTGGACTCAATCCAGTGTGCCTATTTCTTTTGTACTGGGGTGCCCAGAACGGCACCTGTGACTTCATACTGCTCTTTCCAGGGCTCATTAGAGGAGAAGGATCACCCCCCCGACCTGCCGGCAATGCTCTGTTTTCTGCAGCCCAGGAGGATTCTGGTCTTCCCTAAGGCTGAGGCACATTTCTGACACATGGTCAGCTTGTGGCTCCAGCAGGATACCCCAGGTCCTTCTCTGCACAGCTGATTTCTGGTCTAGCCCCAGATTTTATGGTTGTAGGGAGTTATTCCTCCCCAGCTGCAGGACTTGGCATTTCCCTTCATTGGCGTAAGGAATATTGATGCATTTCTCCTGCCTGTGGAGGTCTCTGAACAGCAGCACAACCACCTTGTCTACCAGCCATCCCTCCCAGATTTGTATCACCTTCAAACTTGCTAAGAGTGCGCTGTGTGCCTCCAGCCAGGACATTAATGAGAAGCTGACACAGCCCTGGCCACATTATCAACCCCTGAGAAGACCAAGAGTGACCATCTTCCAGTGAGACCCTGAACTCCTGACCACAACACTTCAGGCCTGGAACTTCAGTCAATTTTCAATCCGTGTCACTGTCCATTCACTAACTTTTACTTCATGAGTTCACAGATGAGAATATCAAGGGAGATGGTATTCTAAGTAAGATCAAAATAAACAAAACCACTGAACTCCCCTCATCCACTGAGCTAGCAATTGCATTTTAGAAAGCTATCAGGTCGATCAAACATCATTCCCCTTTTATAAATCCAGTCTGATTGCTCCCAACCGCTTTGTCCCTCGTGAGCTTGAAAATCATTTTCAGGATTAACTGCTTGATGATGATGACCAGCCTGCAGTTTTCTGGGCCCCCCCATCTTGACATTCATGAAGATAGGAGTGACATTTGCTTTCTCCCAGTCCTTGTGAATCTCTCCTGGTTGCATGATCTTTTGAAAATTAGCAAGAGTGCCCTCACAATTATATTGGCAAACTTCCCCTGCACTTGTGAGGGCATCACATCAGGCCCCACATTCTTATTTGTGTCCAGGCTATATGTTCTTTGTCCTGATCCTCCTTTACAGAGATATAATCGTCTCTTTAAAAGTCAACTGTCCTTATCTCTTTTGTGGCATAGTTAAATTTAACAATCTACAAGTTTTGTTATGTTGCCTTCTCCATCCCCTGCTACCTCCTGTGTTTGTGGCTAAATGTCACAGGTCAGGTTGTGTCTCTTTAGGACAAGCATTAATACATTACAGTACGTTCCTGCTTTGTGAGCTTTGTGGCCTCAGTCATGTTCTTTCTTGATCCAATTCCACTGAAAAGATTTAAAATACATAGTGACTATAATAGTCCAATAACTTGAGACACACTGACTGGACAAATATCTGCCATTGAAAAGTCTGTAAAACAAAAACATGATGCCTATAAATGGAGTGAGAAGGCACTGTTATTGTTTTTGTGATGAAACTGCAGAAGTCTAAAGAGAGATGCAAATTCAAAGATGGTTCTGTTCTTGAATGTATACTTCTCTAAACATCTGCATATCTGATTTTACTTTGGTAATCCTACTGCATACATAAAATGAAAGAAGAAAAACCCCAAATACAGACCACATTGTTATTATCATATTGTCATGGTTTGAGGGGAAGTGAGTTTTTCAGGAAGCTGAAGTCAAACTAATCAGTGGCTTGGTTTGGATGTTGGTACCTTTGTTGACCACTGAGAAGTTGGACACGCTTCTGAGGACACAAGGTGTTAAAAGCAAGGACTCGCAGGAGCACTTCTTTTTTTCTGGCTCTGCTTTCAGCGGAGAAGCATTTCTCCTCCCCTGCCCCCGCTGGGCGGGGGAGGGGAGCCAGGTAGGCCCGGGCCTCGGTGGGGGGAAGAAGAGAGAACGAGACGGGAGCTGAGTTAGCTTATCTAGGATAAAGGGGTGGAGAACTGGAGAACTTTAGAGGTGCCTTCCGTCCTCTGTCTTCCCCCTCTTCCCTCTCGGCCCGTCTCCCCGCTCCTCTCCTCCTCCTTAAGGGAGACGGTGCCGGAGCTGCGGGCTGGTGTGTGGGAGTTGCCAGAGCCTGCCTGCTGATACTTGAGCCTGTGGCCTTGCGGAGAAACAAAAACTTTTAACTCTTTTTAAGGCAGAAAAGAACTGTTTCATACACTAATTTCTCATAGTTAGTAGTTTTAGAAAAGAGAGAACAGCCTGGGAACATGATGGTAAAAGAAAATAAGAAAAGTCTTTTTTGATTGCCAGAGATGAAGAGGAGTAACCTTATGAGTTAGACTTTTCTTGCATAATGTAGCTATAGACGGACCCTGACTCTCTTGAATATAAATAAAACTGTATTTTGAGTAGATGTTTGTCTGATTCAAAGCTAAAGACTTTGTGACTTGTTTCTAAGACCCTCGGCCCCTGGGGTGAATTTGGGGGGGACTGCTGGTCCCAATGTAAGAAAATGGCTAGTTTTGGTACTTGGCTAAACATCTTTAAAAGAGCTTTATCTAGTTTTGAGTCCATGAACAGTAGTAAGAGCACTGGACATAGAAAAAGAGTGTCACCCTGGTAGATTTTCTGGGTGGGGCCATGGGTGACATAGGAACATAAGAAAATGGACCTGTGTTCCTTCTGAGACATCCGTAGTGTAAAAAAGACTCCTCTCTCTTTGAGTAGATTGAAAATTGTTTTTTTAAAAAATGATGATTTGGATTGGGAACCCAGAGTTGTAGAAAGTTTAAGCAAGTAGAGGAAAGTAATGTTACTAGTGTCAACTGTTAAAAGCATGAAAAGATAGAAATTAGGGGGAGGAGAAGAAGTGTTTTAGGAAGTTTTTTTTCTCTGCCTTTGAGTGTTTGGGTTTTCTTTTTTTTCGTGTCTATTGTCTGTTGCTATGTAAGTTAATAAATTCTCTTTTCTTTATTTCAAGTTTTAAGCCTGCTCTGTTCTTGAGTTTTTAACCACATCTCACAGTAGTTTATTAAGAAAAACATACACTCATAGGTGCATTGGCATTTGACCAGCACCAACCCATAACACATATGTTCCAGATTTATTTCCTTTGGAGTTTCTCAATTCAAACATGCTCCATAGCATATGCGAGAAAAGTGAGTGGAATGAAAGCATGAAAGTATAGAAAGTATAAAAAACTACAAGCTATATATATTTGGAACATTGAACCATTCCAGCCACTTCTGGTTGTCATCTGTTCTATTTGTCCATCAGAACTGACTTTAAATTTACTTTTCTTGCTCTATTTGTTTGTAAATATGACCGTCTTACAAAACAGAGAGATGAAATCTGCACCAAATTGACATCAATACTTTCCAAGCCTGTGCTAAAAGGCCCACATTTTGACCTGCAAATAAAAGACAAGTATTCCCCTTCAGACATCCAGATATCGCTCACTTAAGCCCTTGTTTCCATACTATCCATGTGTCATTTCTTCCAGGCTCATTGAACAAAACAGGAATTTCTGTTCAGTGCTAGAATAGAATTCAAGTGGATGTTTATTAGCATTGTCAAAATATCCATGACATCTAATTTTTTTCTTTAAAATATTTGTCTTTTTTATTATAGACTTGTCACCAAAACTGGCAGAAATAGTCTCCCTCCCAGCACTGATAACAGTTGTGCTGGGAATACCTTAACACCCTCAGGCAGCACAAGATTTCCAAAGCAATTTTAATACTGGTAAACTTCAGGTGAACATCCAAGCCATTAGGTATAAAGCTGACACATACACAAACTGAAGAAAGCTTAAGATTTATTATTATCACACTGTTCCTGGAATGAGAGAACTGAAGGTTTATCTGAAAGGTACTCTTCCTGCCAGATGCTGAAGTGCAGCAAGCTCAACAAACTTCAACTGAAATCAATATGGCACCAGAATAGTCATCAATCTGCCCCTTACCTGCTTAATCCAGGCCAAGATTTAGACAGACTACATACATACATGCACTGCATACTAACACAAGTGTTAGTGTCTGAAACCTGGAAAACCAGGGAGAACTTTTCTTGTGTCTGGGGGGAATGTCTCTAGCAAAGAATGGTGACTTTACTTTCCCTGTGGATCTGAAGGGAAATACTGTAACTTGCAGTGGAGAATCTGAAAAGGCAGGACCTTTCAGGCATGACAAATTCACTGAGTCCACCCAACAGGGTCTCAGTGGAGGCTGGAAGAAAGGAGGGGTTGCTCTGCCATCTCCTTTGGGTATGATTCATTTGTGGTACCTCTCATTTTATGGTGATCAGAAATTTTAGAACTTCCTCCAGTAAATAATATATTTTCTTCTTTTATCTGAAAAAGTTTGGAGCATGTAGAATTGTTAAGGATCACACCCAAAAGGAACATGTAGAAGAAAAATTGAATTTTGAGGACAGAATGGTGAGTGATAAGAAAATAAAAGAAAAAAGAGAATGAGTCAATGCTCTGTGTGTATTCATATGGGTTATCTTAACAAACCCAACTGTTGATTTCCTTTGTTCACACATCTGCTGTGATGCCTGCGAAGTTTGATTTTTGTTTTAAGAAGTTAATGTTTCATGACTGATGTTTTCAGCAGAATTCATGGCAACTGATATACAAGGATGGCCTGAGACTTAACATATCTTTATACTGACAATCAATGCCATGCATTGCCTGGTGATTAAAAGGAATAAAACTGTTTATTCTAGAGCTTAAATACATCATTAAGAAGAAGTCTTCTAAAGCTACTCATTAACATGAAGATTTGGCCATCTAATAGGTCATGGTTTATTCCCCAGTTTTATTGTTCAGTATCACATGGTCAAAATAGCTGACAACTCACAAAACTATTTTAATAAGGACAGTCACTATTTTTATTTTTAATTCAGGGGAAATATTTTGATTAGCCTGATCAAAATATTAGGCTATGATAGCTATCATCAGGCTATCATCATCAGGCTGATTATTAGGGTTAAAATTTGCAAATTATTTTTAGGAAAATTTCTATTCCCAAGTTTCATGGTGTTTTCAAACTTTGTGGGAGTCAGCATCCTTTTAACTATTTCTTTTTTCTTTAAAATACTTGATGCTTGTCTCAAACCAGAATGATGGAGAAGAAAAAAATCCATCATGACCAGCAGACTTTAAAGGATTGTGAAACACAGATGACAGCCTGTGTTATGTAGCTCTAATTGTTTGGCTTGAAACAACTCAGTAAGAAAATGAAAATCCATTCCTTTTCAAAATAAAATCATGTCATGAATTTCTGTGGTACTTATCATAGTAATTGTGAAACTTCTATGTGCAATTAATGCCTGAGTGATCAGTTTTAAATCCCCTTAGATCACTCAGGTCTACAATTAGCAGTGGGTTTTTCTGGTTTACCCATTTTTTTTCTAGAAGAATGACATTAACAATCTCCCAGCAACAGAATCTGGGATTCCCATTTGGAAAGATGCTGCAGTCTCACACCATGGGCTTCTTCTCCAACAGACCTTATTTTGGAATCACTGGGAGAATCACTCTGCCTTTAGCATCCCAATGCCCTCTATCCTTAGCATACAAAAACCTCAAACCGTATATTCAGCAAGTATAAAGTTAGTTGATGTCATTGTCTTCAAAGGTTTTATTTTAACCAGCCAAAGATGTTCACTCACATAACTTTTTTTTTTAACTAAATATAATAGTATTATTTTCTGTGGTGAATTCTGTCCTTGATTTCTTTATATGATGCTGCCATTCAGTTCTACAGCATCGATAATTAGTGTCAGGCATGGAACATTTGACAACATTACAAAAAATCTGAATTTTAATCTTAATGTGAAAAGGTTCTAAAGAAGCAACCTGCAAATGCACAACAAAAAAATTAGTGGAATAAGAATTCAAATAAATGAAAAAATGTAAGACTTTTAACCCCCATGGTTTCAGTAAATACAGCAACCATGATTAAGGAAATCAGACTTTGGAGAGCTTCTTAAAAAATAAATAAAAAGAGAACAGCTGAGAATGATGAAGGAATATCAATGAAGGAAATGTGTGAAAACCAGATAAGGAAAAGGCAGCACCAACACAAAATTATTGGCAATAAACTAAATCATTTACAAAGGTTATATTCAACACCCTTCTTTCTCCTCCCCACTCTGCTCTCTCAAAGTGTAACTAGTTGGCTGACACACTGAAGATAGAAGTTTTGCAAATCATACATAAATTACTGATATAAAACAGTTCAGATCATAAACAGGATGAATATGTCTTCTAGTCTGAGACCAAATAAGCCCATATCTTTTGAAGTGACACTCCTCTTCCAGTTCTGTTTCACTTATAAATTCAGAAAGCTGCCAAGATCAACGCGAACCATTTCCGATTTGTTTTTGCATCAATTCCTGCCTCCTTTTTTACAGTTGACCTCAGATGAGAAATATTGTCTCCATCTCTATTGATTACCAGAAATTATTTAGCATATTTAGGCTTTGCAGTCAAGAACCTGAATAAAAGTCCTAAATTTTTTTGAGTCTGGCTTTTGGTGAGTTGTCTTCAGAACACATTGATTTTACATTCACAAAATGAATGACTGTGATATTGGGGTTGAAAAAGAATAGGGTAATTCCTACAGAAGTGAAGAAAATCAAGTGTCAAATTACAGAGGTAATCTTTGCTCTATTCAAAGCAGATGAATCCAGTTTATATGTTTCATTCATTAACAGATCAGTTAGTGATTATTAATTAAAAAATACATTTCTATGAACAAATGATTGGAACTCTTCTGGTCTCTGATATATTGAAAATAATGAGAGTGTAGATTATACTTAAAACCATCATTGCTTTGCCAGGGTGACAGATGACTTTGGTAGTTTGGGTACTTAGTAAAAGCGTGGACATTTATCTGAAATTCATCCAACAAATGAATTTCTTAAAAGGAAACATTACTCTAGAAATGTTTCACAAACATGTTCTCCTGCACTGCATGCAGCCTTTGCAGCACTCAAACTGGTTTCAAAGATGCAGAGACAATGAAAGCTCCACTCATCACTGCTGCCTTTGGTGCAAGGTCTGTAGCATCACTCCAGACTGGAGAAGACTGCCCTGTGCCTCCTGTTTCCAGCATTTCTCTGAAGTAGAGTCTAAATACAACTTTTTAGGTCATCTTCAGACGTCCTTGAAGCATGCATGATTTCTTACCTTCCTAGGGAAGGATAATGTGGCCTTAACTTGTATTCCCTATAGGTAAAGGGTTTATTGAAAGTCTTTTATGGCTCAAGACTTTCCCTCTGTTTGAATAATGAAAAATAACTATTTTGAAGTTAAGATAGTGACAGCAAAGTGTGCCTCTGCTCAAGCAGATGACAATTTTGCTGTCAGGGGGGCAGAATTTCACAAGTAATGGTCTTTTTAACAAACAAATTAGAGTTCTTATTAATTGTTAATAAACTGATTATTTTCACAATATATAACAAACCACATTGAAGGCATATCTTTGTATCCTGGATCAATGTCATTATAAATTAATTATCATTTTGTTTCCTAATCTTCCTAGATAACAAAAAAGGAATAGATAAAAGAAATTAATAATATTGGAAATAATTCTTTATTACATCAGTGCATCTCCACTGGATTAAAGACAAGTACCTTGGCATTAAAATCAGGTTGTGAAATGCAGAATCAAGTCCTTTGAAAAAAAAGAATTAAAAATCCAGAATTTTAATTATATTGCAGCTTTATCACTGACCGTCCTGACAATAGACATCCTCTTTAGTTTGGCTCAGTATTTAGTTGTTGAATACCCACATAATCCTCTCAGTGATTTTTCTTTTAAGCAGCGCCATTTGAGCTGAAAAAACCTGTTGTCATATGCTACCAAGAGCAAAATATAGCACTTACTGGGAATTTCCTGTTTTCTAACACAGTGATGTTGTGGATATAATGGCCTATAGACATAATCGAGTCAAGTTTTGTAGGCTGATATAAAGCTTTCGTGATAGGAAAAATAATACAGGTGTCATGGGTTGGAGTTCCATGTATAATATCTCAGCTCAGGAACTCTTCAGGTCTAGGTGTTATCAAAATCATAATATTTAGAGGCAAAGCCTGTATGTGTTTCTTCCATCTTGACTTCCCACATGCTTGTTTGTGGAGGTGCACTGGAGAGGCAGTGATTAGCTCAACCCAGCTAACAGATATGGATGATAAAGGGATAGGGAAATCAGGCCCTGGTGCTAAATATACCTGCAGACCTAAGAAGGTGTGTCCTATGAAACTTCCTGAGCCAAATGGACAGAAGGTTTTATAGCCAGAAAGACAGGTCTTTTCCCCACACAATATCAGTTGGTCTAATCACAGTATTTCACTTTCAAAGCACCTTACAAGCATGAAGCAATGTTTTAATAAAGAAAATGTAAGTCTTTTCTTGGTCTTATTTCTGTGTTCACAGCTTGGTAGGAAACCCAATAGTTAGGAGTAGACATCTCCTCCCTGCATCACTCCAGTCTTAAATTAATTCAAATTATAGTACCAGCATTCCCATATGCAGCTTATAAATTCAGTCCTACAAGTCTTTATCAATATATCAAGATCAGAATGTATTGTTAGTCTGCATGGGTGTTGCCATTCTCATCTCTATAATCCCTAATCAAGAACACTTAAATTTCTTAATCCACTAATACCTGAAATCATGGTAGGTTTTTCCAAGAGGAGACAGAGGAGAAAAATTCTGTTTTAATCAAGTAGCACTTTTGACACTTGTAACTGAGATACTTAAACACATGACCTTGAAAGCTAAGAATGAGAAAGGAAGAAGAGACTTAGGGCTAGAAGACATGGTCCTGCTCTGAAAAAAAAATAGAAAAAAGAAACAGCTCTGCAGACAAAAAGAAAGTTTTGCAGGGGAGTTACTACTCATCATCTATTCTCAGTGCAGAGCAGCATGCAAAAGGAATTAAAGAAGAGGAGAACAGAAAATGAAGAAACAAAATTAGAAGTCCCGTGGCATCTTAATAACAAATTATTGCAGCTTTTCTAGGGAACAAAAGCATCAATACTGTATATGAGGAAAGTTCCAGAAGTTCGATTGAGGTGACACAAATAGTACTTGGAATAACTTAGTGATAAAACTTATCATCTCATTTCGTTTGCCTTGAATCTCCTCTCCAGCAATGAATCTATCTACAGACCGAGAGTAAAACACAGTTGCAATTACCTGCACCAAACTGTGCTCTGTTGAATCTTTGTTGACAGGGCAAATATCTGTAAACAGGTACAGTCTTGGTGATAGAAAAAGACAGAAAATTTCCACATCAGTGGGGAAAAAAAGTGTACTGTTAGAACTCCTGTGCTGAAAGGATATCTGCAGTCATGGGGGCGGTAGGGATTCAGCCTCAAAATCCAAACAGCGTTTACATGTAAACTCCTGGACTACATAAACTCAAACTGATTATGCAAACATATAGAGCTATTTCAGACATTATACACTGCCATCAATACTTCCACACTCTATAGGAACTTTTCTGCATCTCAAATGGCAGTGAGCAACTATTTTTAGGCAGCTGAACAAGACCTAAGTTTCTCCCAGTTTTTATCTTTGCTCTAAAGCAGTGATATCCAGCTCTTTAGCCTCTATCAATGTTATTTGCCCAGAATGCGGTCCTGTGGTCAGATTTTCTCTAGCCTCCAACTGTTGCTTCAGAAGAATAAAGAGCTCTCCTAACTTCCATGCCATACTGTGTAGATGCCTCAAGCCCTCAGAGGCCAACCAGCAGCAGGGACTCATATTAGGCTACAGAAACCCACCCAAGAACCTCAGTAACTACACTGGAACCTTAATCAAAGAGATTACATCTAAACACCAACACTGTGAACAGCTAAATTATTCTGAAGCTGTATCTTAATGCTTCTGGAGGTTTCTGTGGTAGATTTTCACAAGCGTCACTCTTGGGATAAAACCAGTTTCAGACTTTCTCACCCTTCTCTCCACTAATGATTCTGTCTTCACATTGAGAGTCAACTTGGCTTAACCTCAATGGCAGTTATATACAAAAATAGACATAAAGAGTAGTAATTGTGATATAAAAGACAATATGCCTGAAAGATAAATGGAACCTTAAATACAGGAAATTCATTTAATAATGTCACTTGTCCAGGTAAATACTGGAGACTCGATCTTTTTCCTAGCATAAATAACTGAGCTGCTCACATGAGAGAAATTTATCTGATATCCTAAATTCAGGTTATCTGGAGAATTGCTCTGTAGGGCAGGACAAATGTTTTTAGACAGTTGTCTTAAATCAGTTGCAAAGTAATTTGGAATTTAGATCTCTTGTTGCTGTTGCTAGAACCTTTGACCCATCCTTTCTTTTTTTCAGAAATTATTTGTAATACCTATGTAGAAACAATTCTTGAATGAAATTTCCTTTTTTTCTGCCCAGATTAAATACAGATACTTAAATGCAGTATTTCAAGACTTCATGCACACATAATGCTTCTCTAAAAATTTAATTTAATTTGGTCACAGGATTTCTAATTTCATTTCCTATAGGAGAATATGTTCTTTCTTCTGATTTGGAAGAGAATATGTCAGATTTAAATATTGACTGAACTTTTAAAACACTGTAATTAAACAGACTAATACAAGAAATATGTATTCACATCAATAAATCTTTATTATAGTGAAGACATTTTTTTAAACCAGTACACCTTCAGAATAAGCAAAGCTGTCAGCAGCATTTTGTCAGATGCTCTGGAAGAATATCCAGCTTCCATCCTATTTCTTTATAAAAACTACAATTTCATGGGATCCAAGTTTGCTACTAGCTAAATTACTTTTTCAGACCTCAGCTGGAGCGTCTCAGCTGTACGCCCAGGATGGCCGCAGGGTCAAGAATGAAGGAATGCTTCCCAAGTCTGAGGAATGAAATAAAACCTCCATATAACTCCATTTTACTCCTGAGGATAAATAATCTTCTGAGACCAGGGTCCCTCAGGGTCAAATAGGTCTAATCTAATTCTTAAGAAGATCCTCACAACAGGTGGGCTCCTTCTCCTATAATCCTATTCTGCTCGGCATTAATAACCCCGCCACAGCTGGTTTTAGTTCCCCCCACACTCAGGTGTCCATTCATCATCCTCTGTGCTCCTGCCAACATCCCAGAGGCAAGAGGGAAACAGAACTGGTCAAACAGCAGAAAGCACTAAACTGTGATAGATTGAGGAGAAGAGAAAGGTGAGAAAGGAGGGACTGGCTCAGTCTTTTAATGTGATTCCAGGATCCCTGCTGCTTACAACACACATATCCTGCTGCATAATGCAAGTGGCCTCATACACCATATTAAGACCATATGAAATATCTGTTTGTAATTCACAGTCATACTTAAATCTTTGCCTAAATTATGGCCTCTTAAAAAGTGAGTAATAACCAAGCAGACACCAGGAGAAATATGTCTTAATTATTTTAGCTCATCCATAACCACTCTGGATCTCTCTATGCCAGCTGCAGAGGCAATCATTTGGAAACTGCACTGTTCAATAACCTCTGCATATCGCTTTCCATTAAGATATGAAAGCCTAAGCTATCTACTTACGTCAGAGCCTAGGAGTCAATGCAACTTTAAATTGATGCTTAATATTCACAAATCCTTGTATTAGCATGCAAAAACATAAACTGTTGGGGTTTTTTTTCCCTTCTTTTTATTTATTATTTTAGGTTTCTTTTGAATGCAAACAGTTTCCTCGCACAGGATGTAAATTATTATTACAATGAAAGCAGCCAGAAGGACAGAAGCTTGGAAATGATTTCTCCTCTGAGCAGTAGGAGATTGTTCGGGTCCTGCTGTTTTGAAAACCTTCTTCCCCCCACGCAGGCTACCCTGTGAAGAGAAAGCCGTTTGAATATTTTGGCAATCAGAGAAAGCCCCAACATAAATTATGGATACAGAAACTCAGAAGACATTCTAACAAATAGAATACTATGGAATCCATTTTTCAGCCACCATATGGTGTCAACAGAATGCCACTTTGTTTCTTTTGGGTAGCAGCTCATCATTAAAAAAATAAACAGGCTGGGGTTTTTGGTGAGCAGGGAATCTACAGTCATTATGTAGAAAAAATAACAAATGATAAACTGGCCTAATGCTTTACCATCTCCTTTTGTTAGTGCATATACAAAGGTATTTTAGTTGTTTCTCTTTTCAAGAAAGCAGAGGAGGGTCTGTCTGTCATTAAAGCTCAGAGATTTTAATTTTATGATATATTTTCAGGTGTGGGAAAAGTTGTTCAAAATATTTTATAACATTAGACTTGTTGCAGGTAGTTTAAAAGTTGGTTTTTTAAAGTTAAACCTTGTCTCCTTCTTAGTAACACATTTCATGTATTTCCCTTGTATCCTGGAAGGTTGCAATCAAAGATGATATCAGTTTTGATTTTTGATGTTCATTTATGAAAAAAAAATAAAAAGGTGTTTATAGAAGAGTGCAACTACCTCCTAACCCAGCAAAGATTTTGCTTTGTTTGGCAGGTTTTCCTTCTTAATATCATCTGATGTAAACCAAACTATTTTCTTCCATTAGAGCAAATTTGGAAAACAGATCAGTTTTCACCATAGTTCCACTGGACATTTTCTGCACCTTACATCATTTTCCACTCTCTCCAAACTAACTCCAAATTAAATTAGGTCAGTCTTTATTTTCTTCTATTGAAATTAATGCAGCTTCTCTTGAAGGGCTACCTTGAACAAGCTCCAGAAAAACAATCTGTCACTCTTTTTTCCAGGTCTTCTTTACTCATATCTTTTGCCAGCTATCCTGCAGTCAGGACATGAATTGGATCTTTGAGCTTGGATTTTCAGCCTCATAATGACAATTAGCTCTAATAGAGTGCAAGGTGACAAACAGAACAATATGAATTTGCTGCAGATTGCATTTTTTGAATGAAATAAGTCAATGGTCTGGACAGGTACCAGTGTATTATGATTGGAGTCAGAAGTTGTTACACTTAATTTCGTCTTCCTATGCCAAAGTAAACACCCTTTGAGATATCTCTTGATTCTTTCATTGGCTTTTTCAGGCTCTACAATATTGTCACATTTTACGTATTAAAACAAACAAAAAAAGGCAGAAATTGAATAAGCTGTATTTGCAAGCTACCAAAACAATGACCATGAGTCAATTTACAATCATAGGAATTTGCCTCTGTGCAGAAAAATACTTATTTGTTTACAGGCTCACATGTCTTATTCTCCCCTTATAAATATTTCTCTCTCCCTTTCCCAGGTGAGAGCAACAAATTATAAAGTATGCATAGCACGTTCTCCCCTGCTTCAAGTTAGTTTAACATAGCACAAGGTTTGTGTAATGATCAAACAACATCAGAATCTGTCTCTACCTAAAGATCACTCATAAAACCAGCAAAACTCAAAAATCAACGATAAGGAATTAAAGATATAAGAATGAAGTCACCAAGTTTTGTGTTAATCCAGCATTGTCTTGCTTTCAGCTGGGATAGAGTTAATTTTCTTCTCAGTAGCTGCTATAGTGCTATATTTTGGGATTTAGTATGAGAATAGTGTTGACAACACATTGATGTAGATTTTGCTAAATAGTGCTGACCCAAAGTCAAGATCTTTTCAGTTTCCCATGCTCTTCCAGTGAGGAGGTGCACAAGAACCTGTGAGGGAGCAAGACCAGGACAGCTGTCCCAAGCTGGCCAAAGGGATATTCCATACCAAGGAACATCATGCCTGGTCCATAAACTGGGGGGAGTTGGGTGGGAGCTGCCAGTCGCTGCTCAGGGATGGGATGGGCATTGGCCAGAGTGTGGGGAGAAATTGTACCGGGCATCACTTGTTTCCCTTGGGTTTTATTTCTCTCTCTCCTCTTCGTTACAGTGATGATGATGATGATGATGATGATGATTATAATCACCACTATTATGATAGTATTATTTTTATTTTCATTATTATAATATTTTATTTCAACTAATAAGCTGTTCTTCTCTCAATCCACAAGGTCTTCCTTTCCTTTCCAATCATCCTTTCCAGCAGAGGCTGGGAGAGGACTAAGCAAGAATAAACGTGACTCTTAGTTTCTAGCTGGACTAGACTACTACAGGTATTTTACAAGCTAGGAATGGAATAAACCAACTAAACCATTTTCCTGAGACAAATTTTCCTGGAATGCTTTGTCCAATAAATTTTCCAATCAAGTTGTAAAAACTATTGACTATGTATGATTCCCGGTAGGGGATCTATAATTAGCCCAAGATATATCACAGCCAGGAATTTTTTTTCTTTTTCTCAATGGGATAGTTTTCCAAAAAATGACCTTCAGTAAGTTTCCATTGTTAGAGTAGATCTTTGTCTTTTTGTTGTTGTTGTCATTTAATTTAGTCCATTATGTTTCTTTTTTCCCTTTCTTTATTCTTTCAAATGTGAAAGCAAATAAGTGAAAAACAAAATCAAACATGCTAGTTATAAGCACAAGACTTTTTATTCACTGTCTGAAATTCATACAATTCAGCTCTGCTTGTCTGGTCACAGTTGTCTTTCTTCCATTTATGTCTGACTGGATAAGTATAAATTGGAACTATAAATAGCTGTTGATATTTCTTATTTGTATAACACCATCAGTATGACAGAGATATTAAAAAAAAATGTTATCATATCTTTGGCTACATGCAAGGGTGATAGCAAAAAATGACAGAGCCCTGACAATTTTGTTTGGATTATATGCTGGCATACAGGGAGTGCAGCAAGATTTCCCCTAGGGAAATTCCCTGCTGTTTGGTAGAGGTGGAGATAAATGTAGGGAAATTCTGGAAAAACAAGCGTGGCAATGTATTTATATAAATATGAATCCATTAGGGAATTAGAGTTGGCTAGGCTGGGAGTGCTTGGAAGTCTGATATATCAGTCCAATGTAAATCAAATCTTTGCTGAATTAATTTATTCCTTAAAAGCACAGGTGCTAATGGGTAATCCTTACACACTGTTAATCACTAACACCACATTAGCCTTTGGTACCCGTATCCTAAGTCAGGGATGAGTGTACACCACCACAGCTGTACTTGTAGTCCCCGTGGCTACTTCAGAGCCACTTGATTAAAGAAGTCAGAATTGAGTCAGACTTAGGTCCTTTCACCCTGTGACATTGCTGCTATCGCCCCCCTCCCAAAAGGAGCAGTCTCATTTGCCTTATCTGCTCCTTACTGCTTATCTTGGGTTTTGGTTTTGTCAGTCATCTTCCCTGTATTCAGTAGGATTATCTGTTTGCTATTACTTGAACTTTACTTCTCCTTTGTGGAGCAAATTATCACTGTTTGAATGACTCCTGCCAGCAGCTACATTCATCTTCCCTTGCCTTGACTATTTCTACTTAAATAGTTATGTAAAATGTTTAAATTTTGTATCTGACTGTCTGTGACATCACACTGCTACAGAATGCCTATAGAATCACAGACAATGTTTTGGGTTGGAAGGGACCTTAAGGATCATCTAAGTCCAATCCCGCTGTGCCACAGGTACAGACACCTTCCACCAGAAAATGCTGCTAATACACTTGTTCTCATTACAGTATTTTAGAATATTCTTGGTCAGGTTCAAAGGAAGCTAATATTGACTATGTGCTGATCAGACATCTGTTTCAGGAACAGAGGTTTTAACCCTTCTCAAAGAAAGATGGGAAGTATTAATTTCATAATTTGACCTAAGATTCCCTATTCAAGACATCTAGTCCTGACTGAGGATCCAAAGTTCTGTTCTGTAGTGAATAAGATTGATCCGGAACCAGTTGCTACCCATTAGCAGCAAAGAAAACCAGCATGATTAGGCTCCCTAAAAAGACAACTCAGGGAATAGAATAAAATAACATGACATGAAGTCAGATCTTGTTCTTAATCATGTTCTACTAATTTTTTTTATAGAACTGAGCAAACTTTGGAGCAGATGCAATTATTTTTCAGTAATAATAACTGTATAACAAATCTTCAAACAGCTCAAGGCATGTTTTTTAGATGATGTACAAAGCTGTAAATATTGCTGTTAGTTTACCATTTCATAACTAATAAAAATCCCTGTGCCTTATCTGGCAATTTATGATGTAAAGAGAGAAAGAAAAGGGTCTTTATGTGGCTACTACACTCTTTAAATTAATTTTTATGGTGCTCTCAGAAAGTTATTGTTATCCATTCCACCAACAGAGAAATGAATCATGGATAATGGGTAAGCACCTTTGTACTGTTTACAAGGTTTCAGACTTTAAAGTTTATATCCTGGTAACAGAGTATATCAATTTAATTAGGTGCTTTGAGTAATTTACCCAAGTAAGTTGTTTGGTGATAAGTCCTTAGTCCTCAATCTTCTTCTGATTAAAAGGATGATTAATCTTCAGTTGCTTAAAAAGCTTTCAGCGACAAAGGATCCAGCCACAGGTTTTGCTGATGTTTCCTTTTCTATTTATATTCTGAGCATGGGAAGTAGGTGGAGATGAGCTGCCTGGCACTTTGTTTTGTTGGAATATATTCAGTATTCCATAATTGCAAAATTTCCTCATGTCATGCTTCAAGGGTGGGCAGTTTTATGTTATTCCCAATTTTGATGATATGCCAGTTGGTACAGCTCAGTGAGTTTTGGAGCACTGTAAAATTGGAGTTCATGGAACAACTGGTTTTCATTTCAGTCCCTCCTTTCTCATAGTCTGTTGCTTTCTCCTTAGTTCTGAAGTTCAATCTTTATGTGAAATTGTAGCTCTGCCGTTCTCAGCATCCATGCACACACCATTATATAATCACTCCATTAATAATTGTGGATTTAAAGCCTCTGATCCCTTTTGCTCTCCCTGGAAGAATAAACACCAGCTAACTTTCAGCCCTCTGCCCACTTTGTTTCTTAATGTTGGAATTTCTTTGGAATTTCAGCACTGGTGTCCTTCTGCCCTAGAAGTAGGACTTGCAGCTTGAAATTTCCTAAACAACCCCAGAAAGCTGACGGGAAAGCAAAAATCATCACTCGGGGCTTGTGGAGATCATGGACACCTCCCTTAAGTTTTTCTGGAGGCTGTCAGAATGAGAGGCTTTCCCAAAGCTAACTTTGGGTCTGTCCTTATTTGAGAAACCTCTCCATAATGGTGGCATGTTCCAGCCAAGCTTGCAGACACCAGTGGTGTATTTGCACTCCTGCAGTCATGCTGCATGTCCCACCAGTTGGACAGTGCTGTATGTGGCACTTTGCAGCACACCAAGGAATGTGCCTGTTCTGTGGGATATGAGGCACTCCCACCTGTGCTGGCCATGCTCAATGTGTAAATGTAAATGATGCCTGGGGAGGAGGGGGGATACTTCTCCCAATTTCTTCATAATCAGTCAGATAGTAATAGTCAAAAGTTAGAGTTACTTGCATTTTAAAAGTGATGGCAGGAAGACTGCAGCTAAAGCCTAAGCATCACACTCATGTCACTTTTCTCAGGGCTTTAAAAATGTCTCAGAGATTCCTCAGTTCAGTTATAGTCTGGTTCAGTAAGTTGAAGTCATAAAAGTTTATATTTTCATACACTGACTAGACTGGCTCTTATTTCATGCACTACATTTTAGCTGAACCACATTAATTTAACCCATGTTTGTGGCTGGCCATATTTCAGACTGCCTTGGGCATGCTACTTTACCAGATGTAAGTCAGCAGTGAATCACAAGCAAACTTTGGTCTGGCATTACTTAGCTTGCCCTCAGGTTAGTGGCACTGCTTAGAAATGTGTCTTAAAGAAAGTTGCCTAAAATGCTAGCCTGAGCAATTTTAACTTCTCTCTTTTGTATAACACTGCTCTAGGCTTACAGCAGTAATTACATCGAGCAGAAATACAGAAATACCTGCTGCCATGCTCACTTTCTGCACCGTGTGACAGTGGAAGGTCTGTGAATCTGTTTGGGATTTTATAATTTGTTATTTATTTGGGGGCATTTAACCCTGTTGCTCTGTATCTTCTCCTCTCTCTTTTTAGCTCATTGTTCCTATTTCCGTGTCTCACACAAGATCCTCAGGTCCTCCTTTCCCACTTCTCTCCTTTTTCCTTACCCATTGTTTATTTTTCTCCACTGCTAAGCTTTCCCTTTTTGCTTTTCCGATGCCTTCCTTGCCCTCATTTTTGGCCAGGTATCGCAGTTAGCACACACCCAATATTTTCAGAATGAACAACTATCTGACAGGATACCTCTGACCCCAGTTATCTCCATTAATTAAAGATAAGTAAGAATTACCCAGGCCACAAACCTGAAGGCTGCTTCAAAATAGTCTACATTTTTCAATATCTAATCCAGAAGTGAGTGCAGCTCTTGGAGAGAGACAACTGTGATTTCAGAATATAGTGAGTGTAATGATGATGTAACATCTATGCTAAGCTTTGCCAAACAATCCCTCATTACATTTTCCTCTCATTTACTGTGTTTATCGTAGCATGCAGAGCATGGCAGAGGATTTACCTGATTTAACATCAGCAAGTCCAATGGGATCAAAACACTGTTATCCAATGTTTTGTTAGTTTCAAGCAGGTCAGGGGGGGGTTAAACTACCTGAGCTGTCCCTTCCATCACCTCAGCTTGGACTGTTTCCTGTAAAGGAAACCTACACAGAATTGCCTTTGATTAGCAAAACTTGTCGAAAATTTCCTGCTTTCTGAACCCCAGTTGAGCACATATTTGCAAGGATGTATAAAGAACCGACTTTGCATTAATCCAATACTTTCTCTCAATCAAGGAAGTAAAAGTTTAAAATCCAGCATTAATTCTTCTGCATTAAGGTATACTGCAGTCACACAATCAAGGAATCACAGGATAATTAGGCTTGGAAGAGACATTTTGGAGAGCAGCTCTTAGGTCAGATCAGATTGTTCTGGGTTTTATATTGAAAACCCACAAAGATAAACTCTGCACAGTCTCTCTGGGCAACCTGCCCCACTGCAAAACAGTGATTAAAAAAGGGAAAAAAAGGCAGAAAATATAAATAAGTTCTTATTGATATCAAAATTTGAACGTCTTAGGGTTTGTGTTTATTCTCTCCCATCTTCATATCACTCTGTGACAATGTGACAAGTTTGGTTCCATCTTTGCACTTTTTCCAGAGCTGCCCTCCAAATCCAGAATAGATAGGTACATGGAGATCTTCCCTCTCAAATGCAACTCTTTTTAACTTTTCTCTTACTCATCTTTTCCATATTAACATTGTCATTAAATTTTTTCTAGTCTTCAGACTCTTGATTTTAAAATTTTCTTTTCTTCTCTTTCATGACCAATAAACTCTTCATAGCCAGCTCTTCTCATTTCAAAAATCTCTCATAAGAAAGAGAAGAGTCTTGTAAAATTTTTTTGATATTATAATTTTTTTAAAAAGTTGTATTATGTTAAAGGTTACTTTTCTCCTCACCAGTTGTCATAGTACCTTTACACTGATAGATAAATGATATGGTAAAAAGTACCTCTCCCTTCAAATGTTTCTGCCAATCTTGTCATTCTCAAAATTACACAGATGAAGAAGAAATGTAAGTTATGGTTTCAAATGGCCTTTGAAAATATTAGTGGTCACTACAGTTGTGGCTAAAGTAAAACCTTGCTCAAAGGGCTGTGTAAATATTTAGACCCTTTTTGGTTGGGTTTGGTTGTGTAACCTCTATATACTGACTATACCACTGACATTCAGCAGAAGCAATAAAAAAAATAATTTTCTTCAATGATATTTTTTTCTGATCAGTTTTCTAATCTTCAGTTTTTAAAGTAAAGGGCACCTATACCTAGCACTCATTTTTTTCTCTTTATAATAATGTTACTTTTACAGAATCAAAGGGCCTTCTACCAACTCTGGTCTACAGTTAAAAAACGGTCAATAGTTCTGATGCACTTTCTAGCTCTTTCTGGCAGGTCCATGTCTTTATATAGCAGTGACTTTTATCCACATCATATCTGTCACCAGTTTTAATCTCCCTCAGTGATTTGTATTTGGCTCTGATTCAGATTTAGGTTGTGTTTTCTACTCCTCTGATAATGCTATTCAGTTTTAGTTATGTTCATCACTGGCACTGCCAGGTATTAAAAAACTAATCCTACTATTCTAACCCCTTTACCTAGAGTATCTCTTTTGCACAGGAAGCATCTAGAAGACTTCTCTTAAAATGCTGCTTTCCAAAAGGAGTGCTGACATCCCTGGGTTTAGTCAATCCAGCCTGAGAGGATCCAGTGTGAAATCGAATATCCTCAATATGTCCTGCCACTAAGAACTCATATACAACTTTCCAAAATGAGGAGAGCAAATGGATGTCCAAAATATTGTCATCCTCATTGCCAAAGGACCAAAAACATCCCACCATATTGCAACTTTTCAGTGTTACCATTTAAGAATAAAGGCTTTTCTGAAGCCGTCCTGGCTTCTTTCCATTCCTACCACAAATATATGTTGATCTACTTGTATGATCCCAGCATCTCTTCAGTGCTATACAGAGCTGTAGGCACTGGAAATCATTTTTCATTTCTAGTAATACTATTTGATTCAGTTTTTCCTGACAGTACAGTTTCACACTTAAATGAAATAGATTTCATTTATCTGACCAGCCTGACTCATAAAGAAATATTTTTGTAGTCTTAGTATCACATTTTAAGAATACTTTTATCTTGCTCTGTACTTTGTGTACTTATTTATCTTCTTCTGGTTCTTCCAAGCCTTTTTCCTTTTTTGAACATCCCTGGAAAGTTTAATCATTCACCACTGAGTAAGGAGACATTTAAAGAGATCAGCTTCTAATTCTGTCGAATCTGGCCTAGCATACAAAGCAACAGGTCAGTGTCCTGGGAAGAAGCAGGTGAGGATTTGAAGCAATCTTAAACTGCATTGGTCCCAAGACCAGATTCCAATGCCTTTTACCATTTACCCCAAAGTCTGAAAATTGAGGCCATTTGTTGTGGTCTTGGTGCCAGCCTATTGCTTTAATATCAGGAGGCAGAGAAGGGGGAAAAGGGATTTTCTGTACTGTATGGATTTTTCCCCCTAAAAATATTCTTAAAACATCCCATAACAGCCTAAGGCTAGTTCCTATTCCCTAAAGCATCCCTTGAGGATTTCCCTACTTGTGGTAAATTACATTATTGTGTTGTGAGCTATAAAGGAGCAAAAGGGTGAAGAAAAGTGATTGCTGCTCATTGTTTGGCCTGTTTTCCTTATACCACTGGCAAGGGTCAGAAGGCAGACTCTGAGATTCAAGAGAATTGTTAAATTATTGTATTGCCCATACAGTTTGTTTGCTGCACAAGGTGATTTGTAGAATCAATGCTAATAAACAAAACTCTGTTCCTTGATTACTCTTTCCTATGTAAGGGTTCACTCTCAATTTAAAAGGAAATAAGGATGTGGTCATAGACAAAAAGGTCACACCACCAATTTTATTTTAAAAAGTGCAACAAGTCTTTGCAATGAGGAGAACTGTTGCAAGAAAGCAACAGACAATTACTCAGCCAAACAAAACAGAAACAAGAAAGAAAGTCAATTTGTTTACAAAGTCAGGGATGTGACCATCCTCTAATAAAGTCCCTTTCCAGCAATAGCCTAAAGTCATAAAGCTTAGAATCTAAGATAAAGGCCTGTGATAAAATTTAGAAACATTTACAGCAGGAAGAGGACAAATTAAATCCTAGCAATTTGCAGTGAAATATTACATTTTGTTAAAATAGAAAATCTAACTTCCTCTCCCTATAATTTAAAATGAAAAAAGAGAAATGCTAAATAATAAATTCCATTAATTACTAATTTAAAAAGAAATAAAGATGTGGGCAATTAAAATATCCCCATAAAAAAACAAAACAAAAACTAAACCAAAATCAAACCAAAGACCAAAAACAATACAAAAAAAATCCCACGAACCCAAACATGGTACTAAGAGTTGACAGGTCAGCTGACTGCCTGTTTCTAGTAGATTTGTACATGTGCCCATCCTTGTTTAAATCTTAGGCCAATTTATAGACTTGGACGAGATCCCATAGGGTACTGGACACGTTTGTGATGGACATAATTTTCTTCCATGTGGTCCTGTGCTTTGATTTTGCGACCATGTGCTTATAACACACCAGGCTATGGTGGAGCAGCACTCACACAGCGTCAAGTCTTTCCTTTTTTCCAAATCTGTGTATCCAGAAGGTGTGTTATGGGCACACAATAAGCTGGGGAGAGGGGGGGAAGGGGGTGTACCACCAGGAGGGTTGACTCAAATTGTCCAAAAAGATATCCCATGCCATATAAAATCATGATCACCAATAAAAATATAGGGAATAGGGTTTTGAGAGTAAGGTAGACATTGCTCAGAAGCTGGTTGGCCATTAATCAGATTGGGAAAGCCTTTTGCATCACTTGTTGTTTTCCCTTCCCTTCCCTTCCCTTCCCTTCCCNCTTTTAAAACTACTTTTATTTTGCTAAACTACCTATGGGTTCTGTTTCAGTCCTGCTTTTTCCCTGTCCCAGTGCAGGAGGCAGGGGGTGATCAGGTGTTTGTGTGGTGCTTGGCTGCTCCCTGGGGCTAACCCACAGCATCCAGCTGGAGAACAGGCTCTGGTACAGCTGCTTTGCCAGTGGAAGGTGCCTGAGTCAACTTGTTATTCACTAAATTCATATATCTATCTTCAATCCTTGGTCATCTCCTGCAGACAATATTTGGGTTAGAACGGTTGTTCTGACTATACATTGTTGAGTTATTCATGCACAAATATTCTCAGAAAAAGCTTGGGATCAATAGAATCAATTATTATAATTAACTGGAAAAGAAAATAAACACAAGTGATCTAGCACTGCAGTAGGGCACATTTTATTTGGCTATTAGGAAAGTTTTTATCTCAGGATGCAGTTTACTGTCAATAACAATAAGGAAATCAGTCTGAATATCAATATTGATTCAGACTTTAATGGATGTATTTTAACAATAAAATTTGATGCATAAAATAACCTATTAGCAGATGCTAGTCATTATTAGACAACTACTGGAATTCCCTCTATCCTGGGACAAGGTTTGTCTCGCAGGGTGAAGTTTTTTGCCACATCTCTTGCATGACCTTGGATGCATCAGATATGCATTCATAAAATTGCTACTTTATAATGCTTAATAGCATTTTGGGAAAAGACTGTGAAGTGCACAGATATTATGATGATGGAAGCTGTATACATGCTAAAGTGATTGTTTTTCTGTTTGACTTTCACTTCTTTTTTTTCTCCTGAATAATCTTGGGTTCATTTCTAAGGCATTACATTGTTGAAGTCACTGGGAGTTTTGCCGGCAGAGGCTCTAGATGACTGAGTAGGCTCTGTGAGTGATGAGGGACTGTTTGGCAATTACTTTTGAGCTGTGTCATTATGCTGAATATCATCCAGACTCAAGGCTATGTCTGACTCATTAGATTTGTGGAACATTTTTTTGCCACGGTATAACGCAGCATTTACATTCAAGCCACAGCTCTTGCTGTCACTCTACTTTAACCACATTGTATCATGCTATGTTATTTTGAGGAAACACAGTACGATTGTTGAGATATTCAAGGTCTTGATAAGCAACTGATTCAGTACAAACCATTAAAATGTGTACTGTATAATGGAGGGACATGACATTGGTGAATTATTTCCTTTTAAATCATTAACTGTCCATCGGTGAGACAGTTTAATTGAAGCTTTAAAAGGCTAAGCTATTGCTTAGAACTGGTAAAGAATGACAGTCATATGGAAGAGGAATCTAGCAAAATACTTGCAAGACATATGAGGTCCAGAGAATATGCCCATCTGATCTTTGAGTTTATCAACCTTTTCCTCAAAAAAACCCAACTATTTGCTTTTTGTCACTGGGTGCAGAAGTAGTTATAAAACAGGAGATGTTCACCTGTCCAGTTTAAAGAAGTACAAGAAAGTAAATTATTTTATCAGTCCTTATTGAGCCCTAGGGACACCCATCTGGAGCTCTGGGTCGAGATCCGGGTGCCGCAGTGCAAGAGAGACATGGATGTGCTGGAACAAGTCCAGAAAATCTCCACAACTTAGTTAAGGGCTTGGAGCATCTGATGTAAAAGGGGAAGCTGAAAGAGCTGGGACTTCTCAGACTGAAGAAGAGAATGTTCAGGTAATGACTTTCAATGTGTACAAATACCTGATAGGAGAGTAAAGAAACTGGAGACAGGCCCAGTGGTGCCCAGTGGAAGGACATGAAGTAATAAACACAAGTCAAAGCACAGGGATTTCTGTTTAAACAGAAGAAAACAGAGTTTTTTACTGTAAGAGCAGTCAAACACTGGCACAGGTTGCACAGAGAAATTGTGGGCTCTCCATCATTTAAGACACTCAAACGTGACTGAACATTGTCCTGACCAACCTGCTTTAGCTGATCCTGCTCTGGAAGCGATGTTGAACTATGTGATCTCCCAAGGTGCCCTCCAACCCCAGTGGTTCTGTGATTCTTTGACTATTAATGCAAAAGACTTTCTCAATGTCTGTGTTGCAGATTCCCAGCTGCATTGCAAAAGTGCCTTCCCCATCCTCTCCTGTGTATAGCTACTTAATCACTACTTATAACATTAATAAAACCTAGTGAGAATCTAGTTGATTGCCAAAAGGGCTATGAGCTATGAATTCAGTTCCTACTCCTTAAAAGAAGTTCTGGGCAGATATCAAAAACATTTAGCACTTTGTTATCAGCAGCATAATGTGGATGTGGCCAGTGCCTAAAATGGAATGGCCATTTCTGGTAAGGAGAAAGTAATGCTTCTATCTTCGCTCTCCCTGCCACAGAAGAACATCAATTTATGTCAATTGTGCTCGTGGCTTTTATGTTACAGACACCTGTCTACTCTGTGCCAGAGAGACATCAAATCATTTTAATTAAATTTTCTCTAGGGGGAAGTTTAGCAGAGCAGGATGTAATTATCCAGATAGAAATTCTGTAAGAACATTGAACTTAACATCCTCTGCTTTGGTTAAAAGTGTCATTGGATGTTTAATGAAACAAAATGGTCAGGGACCTCTGTTTTACTTTTCATCTAAAGCACAGTACTTCATTCTGAGTCATAAGTATAGATTTAGTGAAGAAACTGCTAACTAATGGACCACCACTGCCACTTCATTTAGCTTTTAGTCCCAGTACAGCATCTTCATGTCTCATTTATGAGAGGTGTTTCAAAGCACCAGGTCAAGCTTCATATTTTAAGGTAACTGAACAGGAACATAGCCATGAACACTAAGATTTCAGGGTATTTTTGTGAGAAAACTATGTTTGTTTTTAAATAATTTTTGCTACTCACAGGAAATTCTTTCACACAGGAGGATGGTTGTCTCTACTCTTAGAACTTATGAACGAAAAGTAAATCTACTTCTCCACTGAAATAGAAAATTGAGGATTTTTTCAGAATTCATTTATATGCCTATCTATAGTTAATTTGGGCTGCACCTTGGGTCGCAAATCGACTTACCTAAGAATATCATTTTGTTTATGCATCTGCAGTTGTCAAGTGATACATGAATTAGGCAAGTACAGGCAGAGTAATTGTGTCTCTCAATGCCAATACAAGGTGTCCTTGAAAATCAGAGAAACCATATTCAGCAAGGAGTTTAGTCTAAAACAGATCCTGCAAAATATTAGGAAATGTGCAGCTGCTCATGTCTTTCTTTGCATTTTTGGGGATTTTTTTTCACTTTGAGACAGTAAATTCAATGTAAGCTTCAAAGGGCACACTCAAATTTAGCAGACCAAAACCATATTATCAGACCTGAGATTGTTGTGATAAATTTGTAAACATCACTTTTTGTTTTGTAGTACTTTCTTGCCATGGTAAATTAGTGGCACTACCCTTACAAGTCAGATCAGATAGTGTCACGGCTTTGGCAGGTTGGAACCACAGAACTGAAGAAAGAAAGTATCTTATTAGGTTAGAACTCAGAACAGAATGTCAGCTAAAAGTGATGCATTCAGCCCATGACTTTTGGAGAAAGGAAGAAATATACTATAATAAAGTGTTCTAGTTTGTCAATTTTGGACCATTAAATTGCATACAGTCCTGAATTGGCTCCAATTAGTCCTCAAACCAGTGCAATTATTAGGGTTTTGGGCTCCCTCTCACATGCCAAAATAAAGTATTTTTCTTTGTCAAGGCTAAAAAATAAAGAAGGAAAAAAACAACAATGAAGTTTACCAGACTTGGAAAGAGAAGGGAATTTGGCATCCTTTATCTTTTCATCTATTTTTTGCTAGACCTGGAAATGAGCAGAACTGAGGTTAAGGTCAGGGCAAATGTTTCACTTATGTGGAGTGGAGCCCCTTGTCAGCATTGCAGTATAGCAGAAAGAACAGCAGAATCACCCCAGTACTTTGACACCATTAAAAATATTTTTTTTTCAGAAAGTAAGGTGTTTCCTTGAGAAAGATGTTCCAGATCATTGATGAATCCCAGATGTAAGACAGGAAGACCTCATCTTATTGTCTTCCTTCCGATACAGTTTTCACATCCATAGAAGTGGATCCTGACCCCTTTTAATTTCATGTTAACTGATGCACAGAAAGACATAAGGGACAGGGGTATTTTTTCAGTTTCTGATCTCTCACCAGAGAGAGATCTCTCTGGAGAACCAGAGATCTTTTATCCTTAGCATGTTCCTTAAGTGCCTGAGCTAGATGAATTACCAGAGTTAAAATTTTTCAATTTAATTTGGGCACAGATTATAATCAATTACAATTAATTCCTATATCAACATTAGAAAGGACAAAAAGAAAAATACATTTTTCTAATAATTCTTCTACATTAATTAGTTCTACCTGTACATGCAAATACTGAAGAATTAATGAAATTTCTGACAGATCCCTCCAAGCTGCAAAGCAATTTAGAAGAAGAAGGGAAGAGAAAGAGTAATGTGGAAAATAACAGCCACCTTTCTGAGCAATAGACTTACAAAATATGTCTGGCAAAGAGATTATCAATAAACATAAGGTATTTTAATACTGACAAAACATTCAAAAGATGCAGCTTATATTGCTGATAAGTAGCAATACTTCATCTCTTTCTTCCCTTCCCATCTAACTTCTGCGCATATAGGAAATAGCTGAACTCTTCAGTCCTTTATATTCAAATGAATGTTTCCCACCAAAATATTTATTCAAATCGGAATGGTAGTGATTTTCAGATTCTCACAGGCAGAGTGGAAACAGAAAGATAAATGACTTTCTCACATTACTTCAGTGTTATTGTTATCATATATTGTGTGATGTTCCCTCATTATCTGTCGGTACACAAATCCAAGCAATGCATAATTTCTGAACCAAAAGTAAAATAGCAAAACATTTTTCAAGATGTTTTCAGCATTTTTAGATTTAGATGAAGGGAAAAATATGTCAAACCCTAACTGATAACAGACATTAAAATTCTGAACATATATACACAATCTTGAGGTACCTGAGCAGACAAACAGCCAAATTCTTTCTTGAGTTCTGGTCTTTTGTTTCACTAAGGTTATATAAAATGGAAAGATCCTAAATTTAAACAGCCATGGATGATAAAAGCTGATAATGCTGATGAAAGGGTGGGATGGTGGGCTCTGTAGTAATGATTACCTCCCTCCACACTGAAAAAACATAACTGTGAGAGGAGGGACACTGCAGCAAATCAGAGTTCTTGTGTTCTGTTTGTGTTCTGTTCGTGTTCTGTTCAAATAAGAACACAAACTTCTTTCCAGCTCTCACAGTCATGGCACAGATATTTAGGTTATGTAACCAACTCTCCAAGAGAGACAACTCACCTGTTGCAGGAAGAGATTTATCCCAATACAATTCCCAAGCTTGAAGTTTTTCTCTCATTTTAGCATAGAAAATGTAGATTCATTCATGTGAGAAGGGGTGGGTGAAAGGGATCAGAATACTATAAAGTTAGGAGATTTCTGAATTAGTTTATAATTTCAATGACACTTTTAATTACTTACACTCTAAGCAAACAAAATAAGAAAGAGATATGAAACCTGAGAAAATATATATGCAAAACAGAAGCAATTCTTAGTCTCACTTTATGAGGTTACTGAAGCACAGATAGGTTCTTCATCTTCCAGAAGTTCAGAAATATATATAAATAGTTAGATCATTGCTAGCTCATAGATTTCATTTAATGTAGATTTATACTGAAATTTTAGGCCTCTAGAGAGTTCCTAAAACCTAAATTTTTATAAAGTTAAAATAGAAAGTAAATGCATTTGAGGATTTCAGAAGAGGAGCCTGTTTGCCTAAATTGGAATTTAAATAAAAGGTTTATATAGCAAACCTACCAATATTCGTGCTGAATACTTAGACTTCCATCTAAAGGAGAAAAACATTTAACAAAGCACCACACTGGGAAATGAAGCTGCAATTGCATGTTTAGAGATTCAGATGTCACAGAAGAACATTGCTGGATCTTATATAGATCAGTAGCTCCTGAACTGACTTCAGAATTAATTCTTGTATTTATGATCTCTCTCCATCCTGGTGTCTAACATGTTTTGGGTTGACTGGGAAAGACAAGTTCTCAATGGAATTCTTTCTGTTTGGCTTCAAAAAGAGCTGCACACATTAAACGTTGGACATTTTTCTGTATTCCTGGGGTTTCTTTTAGCACATTCTCTACTTTCCCCAGTAAAATATGGAAATATCACAGATAATCATGTTTATTTCATGATTTTCCTACCTGACTTTGGAGAAAATGATGTAACATGATAGGAGTCTGTTTCTGATGAAACTTAGAGTGTGGCTGTTCTAAAGCTAAGCAACGGGGCAGATCAAAGGAATTAGACTGGAAGATCAGCTCTGATGAACAACCTTAACTTCAGCTCATCCCTACAATCTGGTGCACTGGTGAGGTCTAAGAACCCAATTTTCTGACTTCCTTCAGTAGAAGTTAACAGGTAAATATTTCTGAATGGCCTTTTTATACATCTAAGATGTGAAATTCCTTCATAATTACCCCCTGTAAGCACAGCCTAAGGGACCAGCTTTCTCTGTCAACTAACAATGCATGATCAATAATGCAGTCTTGGCTGAAATCCTCAGATATCCAGCTGTGACCTGTTTTGGGTTTGTTTGGGGTTTTTTTCCTTTTTTTGCTTTTATTTAACCTTTTTGCCTTCAGCAGTTTTCAACTTTCATCTGTAACTTTTAGGCATCTAAATGCTATATTTTGATAGGGACGTTGGAACTCCCCAAAAAAGCCATATAAAGTACTTACAACTGCAAATGTATCTTAATTTGTAAAGTAATCATTTTATCTGTTTTGTTTTCTTTTTTTCTCTGAAAAGCTCCAAAAATCATGGTAGATCAAGTCCAAAATTTTACAGGAAAAAGAATAACCATAAAAAGAGAGATATTTTCTGTCTTTACTGTGTCATGGTTTGTAATTTTCTTTTTAAATTTTGATTTCAGCAAATGTTTCAGGACCTAAAATAATTTTGAATGACCTTTATTTTTCCTCGATATCCCTTTTCAAAACTATTGATCCCCCTAAGCTAAAAGTAGTTTGCAAAAAGGCCTTCCACAGTACTTTAAGTGCTTTCTATTGACCACATTGCAGAGAA
The DNA here is from genome assembly GCA_008694505.1 of Cyanoderma ruficeps. NCBI lineage: Eukaryota > Metazoa > Chordata > Aves > Passeriformes > Timaliidae > Cyanoderma > Cyanoderma ruficeps. The sequence goes on from VZDJ01006028.1 coordinate 15,235,992, forward strand.
AAAAATCAAAAACAGCCTCTCCAAGTATTCTGATGTATCTGTGACTAGACTGCATGAGCACATAAAATTCAAAACTGGAACTTCAAAATAAGAAAAAGTTAAAATTTCGAATAGTGAAGATTTTTTTGTTTCGACATGCTTCAGGATATTAGGAAGTTCATAATTAAGAGTGATAAGAAAGAAAAGTCTTTCTGGGGAGGGTGTTATAAAATTTAAATTTGCTGAGGTTTCTGGTCTAAAACTTTGAATTCTGCCATGAGCCTGGCAGGATCCAGATCTAATGGGCTATTGGCCCAAATTTGTATGACTTCTGTTATGTTCTGAAATTTCCATTTCTAACTTGAGACATCATGAAAGGAAGCTATGCTACAAATCCCTCTAAGCTGTGTGTCCCTGAACAGGATATCCACTCTATCAGCCAGCAAAGAGTATCCAAATTTCTGTCTCCCAGTGTCTCTTTTCCACAAGTAATATTTCAAGTGATAGCAGTTAATTCTTACATCTGACAGTCTTCATGGACTTTCACTTTCCTCACAATCTTATACTTCAGACTTTATACTTCAGACTAATTCAATTTATCTTGTCCATTTTACTCAAACAACTGAAACAGATCTATGGTAAATTAATGTACTATAGATAATTTGGAATGCAGTGTGAGAATTCAATGCACACCAGCAGTACTTTATTACCTAAGGATATAAGATTTTAATTTAAAAAGTTAAAGGTCCATAAATCACACTCTATCTACACTTGTCAACATTTCTGACAACCTATTTTAACATCTAGAATTATTTCTTTCTTTATCACATAAGAGATTTTAGTTTAACTCCACTTTACCCTAGAAAAGGAATCAGGGAGCTTAAAGTGATCAGAAAAAGGAGGAGAATGTTGAAGAACAGTAAAAAAAAGGACCCGGTACTCACTGAACACATTCTTAAAATATGGTGGGGGTACTCTTGAAGTGGATGAGAAATGAGCAAATAACCTTTTTGTGGTGTTTTTATTACCGAGCTTATGCAGATAAGGCCAAGATGTGATGTATAGGACTGAGAACAGACGTGTGCTGCATGGCAGAAGATAGCTGGTGACAGCACCCCTGACAACCCAAGTTTAAGAAATCCTACTTAATATTCCAAAGCTTGGGGGCAAAGTGATGACCTCATTCCAACTTGGGTCTGTAAACAGCAATTACAAGTGACTAGCAGCAGGAAAATATACGAAGAGACAAATTAACATCTATTCTGACTCCAATCTGGAAGGTAGTCAAGGTTTATTACGTTGTCCTCCTTTCTCTCTCAAGGGCACACTTTAAAGCCTACAGCACACTTTGTGTTGCCATGGCTCTCTTCCTAACAGCTGTAGAAAGCAGGTAGTTCAAAGCCACCTCGCAGATGTCTCCAATGTGTGAGAGTCAAACACAGCCTTAATGTAAACACAGTCTAACACCGTGCTACAAAGGGTAGAAAAAAAACCAAAAAGAGATAAGGTGTGGAAATTTCAGATAGGGAAACAATATATATATTTAACTATTTAAGGCTAGAATCTCAGAAAGTGAAAAGATGAAAGAAAAGCCTTCTCAATTATGCTGCATGATACTAACAGGAGTTCCAGCCTTCAGTGTCTTTTACACTTTTGATTCATTTGCCACTAAAATGAGCTCATACATAGAATTGTTGGAAGCTTTCACGACACCCAAGAGAAGATTTCACAATAATTTTCTGATCTCTTCTGCTTCTCATCCATCCTCTCTCAGCACACCCTACCTCAGATCCTATGCATTTCCCAGCAGCCCAAAGTCACCACTTCTCCCATGAGCACGTGTCAGATGTAGTTGACTCGATGAATTTCTTTTAGTTCCAGCCCCACTTGGGAGGAATGTGTTTATCCCAAGCAAGAGGTAAAAATGTCTTCCAGTTTATAAACCAATTTGTTTCCCTTTTGTATTAAACACTCCAACTGCGAACTGTTTAGAGTCCTGTGTCTCCCAAAGGCAACCATTTCTGTGCAGCCCACCTGGGTTTATTTCTTGACATTGTCCCCAGTTTTGGAAAACAAGCAAAGCAGCTGTATGCTTCTGTCACTGCACATGCCTGCTTTCCCCCATTTGGTATCCTCTCTCAGAGGATACTTTTATAGGCATGTGCCTCTCATACAACATTTTCTGGGATTTTGGAAACTAGAAAGTGGGAGGCGGGACAAAAATATCATAAAAGTAGAGGTACAACTCTACTGGATGTCTCCAAGCATTAATGTCTCCAGTTGAGAAACTGCAATAAAGTGGCCAATGACCAGAGATGCAAATTCAATGCAAATAATATATCAACATTTAAACAACACGTACATCAGAATGATCACCAAAGGGAATAACAGTAAATTAGCCATGTTTTTAACCTACCATTTATATGAACCACTGCTCATTACAGTTTGAAAACTAAAGTATAATTACCATCAGCAAAGGCATGATGGTAAGTGCTTTTTTCACAGAGCATACCCTTTCTCATGGATTATTTTCCACTGAATTATTTTATGGTGGGATTTATCCCACCTTATTACAGCATTTCGGAACTGGGCAGCTAATTTTAGCCAGCTGAAGACGAGATACTTTCAGCAAGCAATTTTTTCCACCTACTTAGGTTGCCATTAATTGGCATTCTGCCATTACACTAGTAAAATATCTTCAAAGGTGATGAATGGAGGGAAAGTAAGGTGTTTAACATCAAATATATATATATAATGCATCAAACTCTGTAAAATTGCTCCAGTCATTTTTTTCATTCCTTTTGCGCAGAGGGCAGAAGGTAAGGACGTTGATATCAGCCCCACTGTGGCTGTTGACCTGATTCTATGTAAAGTTGTTGAAGCAAGGGTTTTTCATTAAAGTAGAAAGAAATTTTCTATTTTCTTCCTCAGCACTCAAGCTCATATCAAATACAAAATTTTTCTTCATAAATTTAAAATTCTACTCAGTCCTAGTTTTTTTCCTTTCTGATGTTCATGGTTTAAATGTGTTTAAATTAAAAGCTGTGAAGTTACAGTTTCAAACCATTGACTCCAACACTAAAAACTCTTCAATATCTGGTATTTTCAGTCTCAGAAAGAACATACACAGTGTGATCAAACTATCTTTCATCATTCTTATGGATAATGTAATAGCCTGAGCATTTTAGCAGGGCTGTAACTTTGTTTCTCCAGCTCCTGAATGTTTTATAGTGTCCTTTTCAGAATTTTCTTCAATTTTAGTACAGTGTTCAAAACATGAACATCACTGCTGACAAAATTTCTGAGTTTTGCTCCAACAATGTCTTCTGCATAAAGAGTTATGAAATTGTGCATATTCTAGACACAACCTTGGTCATTGAAAAGTCTAGTCTTACATAAATTTTTCTAATGCAGATAATTTTTCTGTTTAGGTGTCCCCCTCCTTTAATTCCATGTTTACCAAGCATACTGTATATTATTATTATGTGTATTCTCTTCCCTTTCTGTTTGCACCTTTTTCCTTCCATCGTCATCTCTCACTCTGAAGAACAAAATTTCAGTCAGCAGTTAAATATTTTTTTCATCAGCTTTGGTACTGTTAACAATAATATTTTACTCTCTTAGGCTAGGTAATTCATGTGTCCAAAAATATAAGTACTTTGAATTTGGTGAAAATAGAAGTTTCGTGATGTTGAGTATGTCACCCAATATGCTCCTGTGCAAAAATATAGAAAAATCAGCTGTGACAGTTTCTGTTCTAACCATTATAGGATAGAGTTAGAATAATATATCCTAAATTATATTTAGGATAGTCACCATCATGGGTGTCTTGCAGTCTGGCCTGTTTGCTGCGCTCCTAGATGTTCTTAACTCCTGGTAATCTGATCTCACTTTAATTGTATGTGTGTGTGTTAAGTGTTAGATTTGATATTTGATTCCTGGGCTGATCACAGGATTATGGGTTTCTTTAGTTTGGGTTTTTTGGGGATTTTTTGGGGAGTTTTGATTGGCTGGTTGGATTTTTTATTTGTTTAGGGGTGGTTGGTTTTTTTTGTTGGTTTTTGGGGCTGAGGGGTGGTCTTTTCGTTGGTTTTTGTTTGGTGGGTTTTTTGGTTTGGTTTGTTTTCTTTGGGGTTTTTTGT
>VZDJ01006028.1:15241647-15446363 GCA_008694505.1 Cyanoderma ruficeps
TTTTTTGTTTGTTTTTTTGTTGGTTGGTTGGTTGTTTTTTGGGTTATTTTCAGTTTGGGGAGGTGTTCATAATAGAAAGAATCAGCTAAGAAGGCAAATATATTGGTTACATTTTACATGGCAAAATACCATAATCACATCACAAATGCCACAACCACTACAAAATATAGTGGCCATAACAAAATACCATGGCCGAATTACCCGGGATCTGCTTGAACTCACAGCCTGCTGCCATGTGGAAGAGATTAAAATCTTCCTTAGCTGCAGCATGTCATAAATTCATCAGAAAGCCATCATATCTAGTGGATTGCTATCAGACAGCATCTGGGTGGCCCAACACTCTATCCTCCACAAGTCAGTAGAACATAAACACTAGCCAGTAAATTAGATCGTGTCAATCCCAATTTGGAAATCTATTTTTATCCTACATTCATGCTGTGTTTCCAGTATCAGGATCTCCATGATTTTCTCTTGGAAATCTGGCCTGGTCCTTGGGCTATAAACAACATGAGAATAATTTTTAATAAAATAAGCTAAAAAATATGACATTTTGTTTTAAGTGTAAAACATTTCCTTTTGTGTTTTGATTACCAGAGGTTGAAAATTATATTTCAAAAAACTCATTAATGGTTCATATTAAATATGTTAGCAGTTCATTTTCTGGAGACAATATTTTATAGCATACTATTTTCTAATTTATTTTTTTTATCTGCAGACTGAATGACTGTCCTGAACACTGAACCCTTTGTCCATAAAAGTATGAGATTAGATTTCTTCTTTTTCTAAAAAAAAAGCTCAACACACAGGAACAAATCCTAGGACTTGAAAGTCATATTAGTCAGTGTCTAATGCAATTTTTGGGGTTTTTTTTAATTTAAACTTAAAATATAGAACAAGTGATAATATTCTTAAAAATCTACTGATTAGAACAGAATATGAGAACATCTAACCTTCAAATTAAAAATATGTCCTGTTGGGTTTCCCATGCCGTGCTACTTAATATTTGGCAGCATCCAGATAATAATGCTGGCCAATAATAGACTTCTGCTCAAATGTCTCACTGGCTTGAAGTTTGTTGTTTATTATGAAAGCAAAATAAACCTGATTTTTTTTTAATGTAAAACCAGGCTTTTGACCTAACAACGTATTAATCATTTGGGATAAGCATTTATTTCCCTGCAGCATTTAATGATTTCATTGAGAAGTTAAAAGCTTTGGTCTAGACTATCTGATCAGAATAAGTGTCCCACATGCACCACAGCTGCAGTATTTTTTACATCCCACTCAGGGCCCTACAGAATCAACAAGAGTTTTACCCCAATGAAGAGTTTAACAAGACACATGCATATCACTATTTCAGCAGTACCTATGTTTTTCCTGAGTATGCTTTACTGATGAACGTTGAGTTCTTTTTTTATCCTTTTTTTTAAAATAATAATTGCCTTCTATTCTTTACATAAAATGAGTTTTGCAGGGAAAAGCACTGCTGGTCTGCTGGCACAAGCTGTTAAGAACCAGACATGTCTCTTCTTCATCAGCATAATGCCATCTGCCACAGACAGAAAGGAGGAGATTAAAACTAAGGAGGAAGGAAGTAGTCTTTTCCAACAAGAAAGATGTTCATTAAGTCTCTGGTGATATCCATTCAGTATTCTCTAGTTCTAGTCAGAAAAACAGTCAGACTGTTCAAAATATAATATATTCCTAGAAAAAGAAGTGCATTAACGTTCTTTCCCCTTTGTATTACCATTGATCCATGAGGACTTCTGAAGACTAAGAAACTCTGAGGCTAATGCAAAAAAACCCCACACTTAATAACACTTTTGAGACAAGGAACACTAAAATGTTTTGTGTTTCTAATATTTAAGGGCATTAAGGAAATGTCATTCAGGGCAAGGATAATACCAAGTAGAAGTCAAAATAAACTATGTAAAAGACCTCTCACATGTCTATTAAGAAAATTATAGACTGACTCTTTATTTCCAGATTACCTTCATGAATTCAAAATAATAAACTAACAAACACAAGATGTGGTTTCTGTTTATATCAGGTAATGAACACCACAAAAATATGAAAATTACTTTAATCTTTGTGCATTAAAGTTACACTTACAGGCTTTAACTGAAACAGATCCTCACTGAGGTAAAATATTGTAGAAACAGTCAGAATAAAACCAGTCTCTTAAAATTTACATAATGCAAAGAGAAATTAGATCATTAGATCATTAGATCATAAATAAAATGTCATAATTTTTTCTTTTGTACATTCATGCAGAGAAGCAGAAGGAAGTAAAAGGACCTCCAGTCTTTCCTTGCAATTGCTCATTTTTAAAACCAGAGTATAAAAAAGGTTGGCATTCTTACTGCTACTCTAATATGTAAAAAAACCTCCTCTTGAGCAGTGCTACTACATCCAGAAGAACTGGGCTGTAAATCCAAAAGAAGTAGCATCCATCTTTTCAAGAAGGAATTATCCATCTAGCAAATTCATGCCTACCTAAACCAGTATTTCTTTGGGCAGCAACATCCTAAAGAATACCTTTCCCCATATGCACTGTACAGGGAGCCAAAGAACCTGATAGGATGCTGGACTCCATCTGGGTACTGAGAACATAAATGCTGTGATACAGCCATGGTGATGCATGGCAGCACTAGTATGGTCCCAGGCAACGCATACATGGCCACATAATAGAACTACAGCACATTTAGGCAAAACCATGCCCTGTGTCATCTCTGTGAATTAATCCTTCAGTGACCCTGACCATATAATTGATTATCTCCTTCTAAGTACACACCCTGTCGTTACTGAGGAAGCTGCCACCTCCTTGTGCTATATCTAACAGAACATAAAAACACAAACTGCAACATGAGCAAGGAGAAAAAGCTAAACTGAAGAGATATCATATCATCAATACTGAGAGTGGAAAGCCATATAGTAATATATCTGTCAATACTGGAATGCTCCCAGGAGCATGATTCCTTGTGCTTTTTCAGCACTATCCTATGGCATGTTTGAACAGATTTCACTCGCTGAAAGTTTGGCTTTATACTCAGTTTAAAGCTACCTCTTCTTTTCTTCACACCATTATACTTAATTTCTATTAAGATACTTTAAATGAGGCTCTGCTAATGCTGAGCAGAAGTGATTCTGCTCAGACTGTGGGCTGCACTTCAGTAAAGAGGCAGAAAAACACTGAGCACAAAATACTGAATTATGTCAGTGACTTACTCTTTGTCCATTTATCCCATATAGGTTCTTAGACCCACTCTGTTGATTTTGTCATTTTAGTTTTGTCTCCCAGAATACGCCTTTTATTCATTCTTCCTATTCTTTAAATACCAGATATATGATTCCTGTCTTTTCAGCCCGAAGACATTCAACCCAATGAGAGAAAAAGAGCAGAAATTCTCTCTTTCTTTCTCTCTTTCTTTCATTCTTTCTCTTTTTTCCACTGACAGAATTATTGTCTTTAAATATATTTGCCAAAACACATTTGCTACACTGTGACACTCAAGATGAAAGACAATCTCTCCCTATTCAGCTCCATGAGAGTTCTGATACTGACTTTTCTGTAGCCAGGACATCAGCTGTAGTCCAAGTCTTTCAGTTTTCTATCCAGCACTAAGTATATGTGAGGCGATTTTTTTTCATCTATGTATAACCAACAATATTCAGTGGACATTTAAGAGCAAGCCTGCAGATTAAACTCAGGTGCATACTTACATCAGGTTAGTTACTAATTTGTAAGGCCATAGGAAAAATTTTATCCCCTAGCCAAGGTGATATTATTCAGCATAGCTCATCTGGGACTAATATATCTCAAAAATAATTTATTCCTATAGCTTGACTCTTTCTCATAATCCTGTGTCACATTTCCCTCCTAAATCATTAATGCCATTAACATTTCTTGTTTATTGCTGAAAAGTAGGAAAACACACATAATACATAATCTCCATTTTACCTTTAAATCTCTAAATGCCTTTAAAACTGTAGCCCTAACTGATTTATGTGCATTCAAAATACAGAATGAGCACCTTAAAAGGTTGCTTAATATTCATAGCCATGTACTTGTCAATTGTTTTTAATGAAAAAAATCACAGAAAAATGCTGGGAAATGCACTAGTGGTTATTGTGGGCAGAATTTTTTAAATGTATGCCTTTACTTCTGAGCTATGTGTCCAGGATCTATTTAGCATCACTAAAGAAAGATTGACATTTGGGAACTGTGATTAACTGTTCCTAAAGCTGCCACCTAGTAAGATTGAGTGGATCATGTCTTGAAACAGCTGACTCACCATTAATTTTAAAAGAAACTTGCAGCAAGTTCTAAAGTCGAAGCTATCTATGCTGTAGACATCAATATTATAAGACCTGATTCACAAACAATGCCAGTGGGGCAGGGGGAGCACGTCTGCCTGTGGGGGTTTGTGTCATCCCACACTTTCAGTAGAAAGTAATTGGTGACATGATGGGGTTTGGGCTCCATTTACTCCTTGACATTCTGAAATATACATGTGCAACTTTAACTAATTCCTTACTCCCAATTTTCCCCATAGAAAGTGGGACAATAATTACCCTTCTAAATCAGATTGTTCTAAGGGAACTGGTCCATAACCTGTGCAAAATACTTCCGAGATTTCACATGGACAATTTGGAAAATATTGTTGTATTAACCTGTATGTTCCCTTTCCTTCTGATTCAAATGTCTCTGCCAAACATAGCTTAAAAGCCATTTTTAAAAGGAATCAAACTTTCATTGAAGCGAATTAATCCCGGACTTTGAGTGGTAACAATATCTGCAGAATGTGTTGTTTCGGATAAGTCTGAGTGTAAAGAAAGATGTATTAATGAAAAGAAAACAACTTTTCATGTATGCTGAACAACAAAATATGCAGTAGACTCTCCTTTGTGTTTGATTATAAACGTTTTGAGAAGATAAAGCCTTCTGGCAATACATCAAACCTTCCTGCTTGGTTTCAGTCTATCATCTCCAAACCGAGTACTTCTTTGCAACTTCTCTCCACAGCGGTCTTTAGAATGTCCTTAGGTTTTCCTCCAGGCAATGGCAGCTACAGTATGTGCTGAAGGATTTGTCAGTACAGATATTAATACACCATCAAATAGAGAAATTCTTTTTAACTCCATGTCAAATGCAAAATTATCATCCCTAATACAAGAACTTAGCAGTGTTCTGTATTTTTTTTAATCTAATGCATTTTCATTAATGTAGCTTTCTTATCAAACGTGAGGGATACTGTAACAGACAAACTGTGATGACCTTGGACTGATTCAGCACTGAGCTTTTAATTTGAATATATAATATTGTCTGGGAATACATATTCCAAAAAGAACAAAATGGACCCCAGGAATACCTTTTCTTTTCATTTTACTCAATTAGCTTGTAATTTCTAACTAGTATACTAATTCCAAAATTAATTCTAGCTCTCTAAAAAGTGTTTCATCTGCACATATTTAGAAAATTATTAAGATGCACAAAATATTAACCAGGGTTGAAATTACAAAATTACAGGCAGTACCAGAATATTACTCCAAAAGTACTCTTCTCTCTATCAAGCTTTTTCTCTAACTCCACACAGATGAAACATTACTTAAATTAGTATATATAATTTGCTTTTGCATGAAGATCTTAAAGTATTTCAAAAATAGATTTTAATTATTCCCTTCCTTGTCTTGGTGAAAAAAAATGTTGCTGTATTCATTTCTACATTAGTATTCTAAAACAAAGAGATTTGAAGGATTTGGTCTTTTCTATATTGTGGGCAAATCAGAAACTGACTGATGAACAGTCATGTCTTAGCCCAAATGTGATACAACTTCTGTCACAGTGATAGAGTATTTTCTTGGTTTTTTACATTATTATGTTCATTTTTATTATTGTTATTATTCACAGCATGTGAGTTTAAATTTGCTTCTGATATGCAGCAATGTACCTTCTGCTTTTCCTTCCCCCCCCCCACCCCCCAATGTGCTTCCCTCTCTCAACACTTCATCCTCAAGCAAGATGTAACAGCTTAGAAAAAAGACTTTCAGCTTTAAGCCTGGATACTGGGAACAGGACAGGATCAGGCTTTAGGCTCCTTTTCTCCCTGTTAGAACTGAAAAAGATTCCCATCCTTACAGAATGTACAGCCTGTCCACTTCAGGTGTTTATGAGCCTCCAAATTTCTGTTCCTGCACTAAGCTGTGTGGTTTGCAGTGGAGAGATGGCCAAGTGCTGCGCAATGCCTGCCGGCACAGCCTGGAAAGTCTCAGATCCTATTTCCTCCAAAGGCTCTGCCCCTTGACTCCAAGGTGATTTTGGGCAAACTATTCTGCCTCGTTCTCCACAAGACAGAGATTGATCTTCCTATACAAAGAACTTTGATCACAAAGCCTGGCAAAAAAAGTTAATAACATTAATGGAATTATTCAAAATTGAGTTTATCAGAGTTCTTGGTCTGAATTACCACCACTACCATGGAAAAGTCTTCCCATATCAACCCCTGACCTTCCCACATGCACAGCTGTAAAACACCTTTCAGAGTTTGGGTATTCTGTGATGCACACAAATTGAGGGATGTGCTAGCTGACCAACTTGATTGTTCATGGGACCATGCTATAATTAAGCTTGGCAAAGAAAGTATTAGCAACCCATCTCTCCAGAAACTTAGAAACTCCTCTTTTATCTTAATTCTGGTTTGAAATGGATCTTATTAGTGGATGAGGCTGGAAAGTAAAATTAAAATCCCCTTAACTGCTTTAAAGTTCTGGGAAATTTAATGTAACTTTTTTTTTTTCTCTTTTAAAAGAAACTTGAAAATTACCAAAAAAGGCTTTAGGCACAGTTTTGAGGGGGGAAAAAAGAAACAAAACAAACAAACAAGAATATTTTTAGAATTTTTAAATTTCTCTTCGTAAGTTCTGTGTAGATTTCAGGTTTCAACTTGATACTTGTAAAGTAAAAATATGATCACTCTTGCATAAAAATTTGAGACTACTTCCAAGTTGCTTGTCTGGGGTTTTTCTTTACCAGGTGTAATGAACCTTTCTGTAGTCAGTCAATACAAAAAGAATTTATATTACATCCCAGTTAACATCTTGGACAGACATCTTATAGTGCTCTTGGGTTTAGGTAAAGAATAAAGAATACGTTTCAGATACTAAGTTGGTCAGAGAACAAAAATATTCCTTTTAAAAGAGCTTCCAAGTTATTTTCACATAATATTTTTTAAGGAGCTCCATTGTGATTGTGAAAATTTTCTTGTTTCATTTTTCTTGTTCCTCTCCACAAGGTTTTTTTATTGTAATTCTTCTCAAGCCAAACTTCATTTTCCCAACTGACATTCTGACTTCCAATGATTTAATTTTTACAGATAAAATTAGGAAAATAAATAATTTTGTTGAAAAATTATTCACAATTTTATTCACAAGCCTAAACGACAGCACCAGAATATTATTTGTCCATTAAAAAAAATGGATGATTTCTTTGAGTTCTAATAGATTTTGTGTACTCTCAGTTGCTTTTTAACTTCAGCAAATATATCATCTTTTCCTTTTCCGATAAGTCACGAGTAATCTTAGAAGTACTGCACAGTAGGAAGCAACCTTACAGAAAATGAAATAGGCCTCGCAGCAAGTACATAGAATTATTTGGAATAAAATACAGCATGGTTTGATAAATAGAGATTTGGCCTAGATTGGGCTTGAAGAACAGTGCTTCACTCTTACCGTGGTAGCTGACCTTCTAAGTAACCTTAATCAAACTTTATTACTTCTGCTTTTCTTTTTCAGAGTTTTTCTTCTACTTTTGTCTTAAGGTCAGGGGCTCAGACTCCCTCTATGTCTCTACAGTATTTAGCAGAGTAAGGCTTTAATCACAAATAGCTTGCAAAAACATCTATATTTATCTTTACAATCAAATGATTTATTCATGTTTGGTCTAGACAAATCGTAGTTACTCCTGCATGATGAACCGATATAAAACATAGGAGTTCTTCAGATTCATTATTCTCAGGATAGTCTGTAATTGTGTACTTATCACTAGCAAGAATTAATATTTTATAGTTGCAAGCACTTAAAGTGCACCCCTTCACTTGCTAAAACACTGTGGTTCACATGAACTCAGCTGATACCAAAACATGAATATTAGGGCATGCTGCACAAAGATACAAATGTCTAGAGAACTTATTTAACTTCTGATGTTAAATATTCTGCCTTTGTAAATCTTAGAAGGTATTTCTTCCTAATGTATAAAGAAACAGACAAAGGATCTTTGCATTAATGCAAGGAGCAGCTTGTTGGATAGGACCCTGAAGAATGAGTGTTCAAACACTACTGCGATGGGCAGCAGTTTTAAATCCCACACTGTGAGCACAGAGTTAGCAGAAATGTCAATATGAGCTCCATAAAGCAGAATGCCACCAGTGTTCTCGCTGAAGGATAGGAAAGGGAAAATGAGTTTTTGAAAATAGTCATAAATAATAAAAAATGGTTGGCCTATAGCATTTTTCTTAAATTAACAAGAAGGACTTGAACCCAGTATAAAATGCCTCAAAGAAAACCTGTCCAGTCTTGAGGGATGGGGGTTTTGATCAGGATAGATCAAGTGTGTGAACAATTTTCAGATGCGTAATTTATTTCCTGTTTTGAAAGAAATTGCTTAGCCTTGAAAGGTTTGTCAGGAACATTATCAAGTTTTTTAAGAGTGTTCAGGGAGTTCAGCAGGAAGAAAGCAATACATTCCTAGCAGATCCCTTCCAAACTAAAATACAATTTCATAAAATATTCAGCATCTTTGTGGGCTTATAGTTATACTTATAGGAACTCATTCTCCTAGGATAAGGAACTGAATCTGTTGCATATGTAATGAAGCCATAGGTAATCATGGTCATAACTGAGGACAGAATCCATCCTTCCTTGCATGAAGCTCTTGTGGAGAACAAAAACACAAGGAGCTCTGCAGCATGCCAGAGTTGTTATTCAAATTTATGAGGCAGTCACCAAACTGCACTGCAGTTCCCACGTAGGCTAGAAAAACATTCATGGCACCTCTAAAAGCAAGACCTTTGAGTTATAGAGGCTTTGGGTTTGCTTTTGAATTCTGCCACAGCTCTTACTCCCCATCCCTTTGTGGTGAACTGACTGAGAACACTGCACTAGTCCCACATCCCTACCCCAGCTGGCCCAGGAAGCCTTAAATAGCCTGATCACACTCTGCCCAGAGAAGAGAGGGAGCCTTCAAAAGAAGAGGAGAAATCACTGGAAAAAACAGCCAAAAAAAAGCAAATTAAAAAAACCAAAATCAAACCAAACCAAACCAAAAAAATAAACCCAACCAAAACAAAACAAAAAACCCCACTGCAAGAAGAAATCTGTGAGGGGAAAAAAAGGAGAGGAGGTATTCCAGTCTGGTGCTTGGTAAATATGAGCAACTGCTCATCAGATTGGAGGCAAGGAAGTCCAGCTAGATTATGACCAGATGCACAGCACTGGGTGAATCACTTCCATTCTGTTTCCTTTGCTAATCTTTCCTTTACTGATTTTTGGTCAGATCCAGACATCACAACTGAAATGTCTGACTTGTGCACTAAAAAAAATATTTTAATGAAGTTTTACTCCCCAGCAGTGAAGCACCAGCAATGTCTGTGTCACCTTATCTGCTGTGCTTCACTGTTCAGGTCTTGGGCTTTATCAACCGAGTAGGAACAGGCATCCAGAATCACCCACCACCCCCCCTCTGCTGGGGGATTTCCCCTTGAGGGAACCAGTTTGCATCCAACCACAGGTAGACAAACAAGAGTCTTACAGACTGTGGTGATGATCAGGGGGGATAAGTCCAAACTAATGTGAGAAAATAAACGCTCATTCTGAGTCCAAACTAATGAGAGAAAATAAACACTCATCCTGAAGAACCTGAGTGGCCAGTGAAGGTGATGGAGGCCCTCAAAAGCTTCCAAGACGAGCAGAGAGATTCTTGCTTATAATAATGAAGGAACAGCTCAGGTGAGAGGACCTTGAAAGATCATCTGGTCCAACTTTTCATGGCAAAGGGACCCCACATTATCTAGTGCCCCACCCAATCACATCTTGAAAACTTCAGCAATGGGGTGTCTATCCCACCCCTGGGGAGGTTGCTCCAGTTTTCATGGTAATTCCTACTGCCGGTGTGAGGTAGTCAAGTATCTTTTTACTGCCTCACTATATGCTTAAAATGCACATCTCTCTGGGGTGTCCAAGTCTGGATCCCACTATTATCAAGTCTTCAGAGTAAATATTGTTTCTCAGCATGAATCTGTGCTAATAAAATAGAGTTCTGGTTTCATCTAGGTCCCATAGCTGTTTCTGTAATACAAATAATCACAGATACAAGATTGAGATTCTCAGAAGGGGCTGGAAAAATAGGTTTAAGGCAGTAAAATTTATGTAAATAATGTCAAATAAGGCAGACTGGAAATTGGTGAGGAAAATGGTGAAGAATGAGGTAAGTAAAGGTGGGAGAATGTTATAAAAAAAATCTTTACAAGAGAATGGCATTTGAAGACAGAAAGCTTTACACACATTTCTCCCTGACAGATCCCTTCTGATGAAGAATGGAAATCAGAAAGATCTGATATTGCTTTGTCAGTAACTCAACCAGAAAAATATCATTTTAGAAAAAAAAATTATAGGGAGGAGGGATAGACTAAACCTTAAGGTATGGTCACATGGAAAGAGATTTGTTTTGGAAAGAAATAGTAAATGGCATATGGAGTAACATGCAGTGAAATATATAGCTACAGCATGCTATTTTTGAAAACTGTGTGTTAAATTATAAAGTAAAAACTAGAAAAAAAGTGACATAATAATTTATTGATAGTGTAAGAAACTTATTTTCCATCCACCCATGGTTGTGTGAAGGTGGGTGCATCTTGCCAGTTAGTAATGAAAAATGCTAATAATTCAAAGGAAGATAGATGTGAAAGAGAGACATGAGAAGAAACCTAGAAATTCTTTAGTAAAGTTTATAGTTATTATTCATCCACACACTGGAAATTTTATAAATTGTTCTGCACAGTTCTCTGTATAAAGTAAACATGACAATCTGCCAGAGATAGTCTGCTTTTCCTAAAAATCTATGTACCAGCTTAAGATGTAAGAGAACACAACATATTCATAAGAAAAAATCTCTACGAGAGAAAATCTATATATGTGTGAGTGTAAGTGCATACACAGATCTAGACACGTTGTTGTCATGCTTGCTTTTTTTAATATTTGCTTTTATACAGGCATTGCTTGCACAAAATTGTGTTATGTGCCTTCTGAAAGTGCATTTCCAGGGAGGGCACAAGGGGATCAAGAGAGATATGTAGGAAGTAAAATTGCAGAAAAGAGACAGACGTCATTAATCCATCGATCTGGCTGCCTGGGTCTGCCTTTCTCTGCATTGCTGACTCCCTGGCAGGCTCGAGCCAGGTAGTGTAGGAAGGGCTAATGCAATCTGACTCAAGATCAATACTAACATGGTCTTAGATGCACTGTTTGTGCTTGCCAGGGTACTAGTTTGGAGACGCTACTGGATTATGTTTTACACCTTTTAGCATCTAACAAGCATTCTGGGCCTCTAACAGAAACCAAACACAATTATCAGAAGTCAGAGAAAGGCTGGAGGGCTTGGTGATGTTGTGATAACAGAGTGAACCTTTGACCTCTCAGTTAATAGTCTAAACCTTGCTTAAATTAGTCATGACAGAGGGCTAAAGTCCGCACTGACTTTTAGAGTCTCATGGAAACAAACAGTCTTGCGAGGAATTCAGGCATTTCTAAAATTTGGTCTTCGAACTGCAAAGCAATTAGACATGAACTGGGACTCTAAAGCCTGTTGCTGTGATCAGTTTAGGCATGCAGGCACACAGCAAGCAGCATCAGTCATGTTTGTGAGCAAACTCCACGGGGATGCTGTGACTGCAGACTCCATCTTCCCCATCCTCAAAGAGACCTACCCAGCTGGTGGCCTGAGCTGTTGGAAGGCAGAGTGGGATAGTACTGCTGCCATCCATCCTCTGTGTGAGTTGTGGATAAAGGTCTCCTGCCTCAGAAAGCAAGCCCAGGTCTCTCCAAAAGTGCTGAATCCATCTGACAAACAGAAGAGTCTAAACCAACTTAGAATCATTTAGTGGCTGTAATATCTGTTCACTACATAGATTAAGAGTTACAGCTCCCATTTCAGCTACAGGATGCCACACAGACATTATGGTATGCAATAATTTCAGATAGCATATTTATACAGAGCCATCTAAACTCCCCAAAGCATTTCACATGTGAGACATAGGCAAGCATTATTTCATTCACTAGCAAAATGAAGTCACCCATTCATCTGAAATGCTCTTCTGCACTTCAAGTATGTTAATCTCTAAGCAAAAGCTTTTTAAAAAAAGGCAGGGAAACCTTAGGAAAAAAGGGCATGAAATGTGTAATCCAAGGAAGATAAAGATAACAGACTTGTTTACTTCCAAGCACTTTCTGATAACATGGAAAAAAAATCATCTCTAAAGGAAAAAATCCTTCAAAATTTATGTTCTCTCTGACAATCTATCAAGATTGTCTGCTTTGTTTATGTGCATTTTGCAGTCCTCTTTCTGATTTTTAAATTATTCAAAGTAGGATACTTTCATCAATTCGGACACTTGAGAAAATCTGTCCTGTTCAGGTTTTCTCTTACTTTATTTGGAGATCAAATGGTCAAAGTGCATGGACAGAAGTCCTCCTCCAGATTCATCCAGAATGCCTCCATCCCCACAGAGATTCTGGTGAAATTTGCCATCCCCATCGACTCAAACAGATCAGAGCTGATATAGGAAATTAGCAGCTAACACTGCTTTGTGCTATGGGAAGAAGTCATAATTTGCCATGCTGCTAGAAAAATAGAACTCAATTCAGCACCATAGGACCCCTGTCAAGGACACAGAACTATTATACCATGTGCTGTGACATTATACAGGAAGGTTATTACCCAGTGTCCTAGGTTTGCCTTAATTGAATTTTTGGTAAGGAAAAAAGGTCAACCACAGAAATGACCGTCTCCGTAGAAATATTACGACTTCCTTCGTGCCTGATAGAAGCAATTACAGAAGCTGGACACGCCTCTATAAACTATATTTTAGAGAGGACAAAACCGGGGAAAGTTCTCTTTTTGCTTCCTGTTTTTTTTTTTGCTCTGAGGGGGTTCCCCCATCCTCTTAGCGGGAGGTTAGGCCGGGCCCACACAGCCTGGCCGCTGGGATGGGCGGGTGATGGAACCCGGGCGGGTGATGAAACCCGGGCTGGCCCCGCTGGGGGCCGGGCCGAGCCGGGCTGCGGTGCGACTGCCGAAAAATCCCACCGCCACTGAGCCCCATGCAGCCCCAGTGCAGGGCCCGGCCCCTTTCCGGCCGTGAGCCGCTCAGCCATCCCGCTGGCGCCGCAGGAAATCGTGCGGCTAAACCCAAAAACAGCTCTGCCGCTCATGCAGAGAAACAGCCCCCGGCTGGAATTGAAGGCGGCAGGGGCTGGAAAACCAGCGTGCAGCCAGAGGGGCCGCTGCCACTCCGGCCCTGGCCCTGAGCCGCAGGAGCCGAAATTAACACCGTGAGCAGCTCTAGGGCCGCTGCCCGGCACAGATCATGTGCCCAACAGCGAAAGGCCATTTCCTAGTGTAAGGCCTGGGTAAGATTAACTCTTTCAGTGATGTAAAAGTCCATTTAAAAGCACATAAACCTGCACCACTTCTCATCAATCAGAGAAAAGGAAAGGTGAAGGCACGTGAAGAGAACAACACAGAGACGCCAACATAAGTGAAGAGCCAAAGCCCAGATGGGGAGGAGAATGAGGGGATGCCTTAATGTTGGGCTGAAAATCTCTTGTAAAGCGATGGTGTCCATATAGTTGATACATCAGACTTTTTTTCCCTGTAGCAATGGAATACATTGGGGGAATGTAGCGTTCTAACCACAGCCATGAGCAGAGGCACCAGTGCTGAAGCAAGCAGATGTCGAAGTAGCTGTGATTTGATGAGAAGCTTGAATAGTGAGAGATGAGAGAAATGAGAAACCTTGCCTCAGGGGTAGAAGAAGAAAACCTCTGTTCCTAGAGATGAATGAAGAGAATTTTTGTTTCTATGCTAGAACAGCTCATCCTTAAAATTGCGCCCCAATAACCTGAGATGACCCATGTTTGGTAGTTGTGGGAAGACTACCAAATGTGGGAGGGAATTCGTGATTGTAGATTTCCGGGCAGCTGCTCCTCCTGAAAATTAAAACCACGAGAGAATTGGGTTTTTGTGGAAAGGTCTCCATAGCATGGCAGGAGAAATTCCTCTCTCTAAGTGAACTGAATATTATTTTAGAGTGGTAAACTGACTGAAAATACCAAGTTTTGTCTCTTTACATCATCAGTGGGAAAATAAAGAGGAGTTGGGGGGAGAAGTGTTCTGAAGGTTTATTCTGATTTCTTACTATTTTTCTTTTAGTTCTGTTAATAAAGATTTCTTTATACCCTTTAAAGTTCTGAGCCTGGTTTGCCCTCCTCCTAATCCTTATCTCATAGCAGAAAATGAGTAAATAATTTTAGTGGGTGCACAGGCATTTGGCCAGGGCTCAGCCCACCACATGAATTGGTGCCATGAGTCAGGTTGGTGAACCAAAACCACTACACCCAGTAAAACCACAGAATTAGGCTCACCAGAATCACTACATGGACAAAAAAAAAGTTAAAATTGTTGTCCATTGCTTGAATCCACACAATTGTTTATACATGTTGTTCCTTCCCTATTGTGACTGACTTCAACATCAGCATTTCTCAATTCTTTCCTACCTAAAAAATTATTACCAGAGATGCAAAGAAACAAGCATGAAGCACTGATGAGTCTTAGATAACATGGAGTATCTATGCCGCTGTTTTTCCTAATAACAAAACAAAAGATGTGTTTGATTTAAAGAATATTAATATTTAATGAGAAGAATAAAATGCTGTACATATTCTACACAGTTCAGGAGTTTACAGATACCAAGTTTGCCCAGCACAAGCAAGGCAGCTTTGTTTCTCTTTAGAGCTCAAGAAGGCGAAGGTCAGATGAATCAGAATATGGAACATTTGGTTCCTCATTGGCCTCCCTGGTGCTTTTTCCTCTCAGTGCATTTCATTTTCTTGGCAAATGTGTGTGACATATCAGTAAGTCATTTTAACTCTTCTTCATGCCCTACTATTTCTGTTTCAAGATCATTAATAAAACAGCAGCTTGGAAGGTGGCACAACAGGCATTCTAGTATGTGAGCAGGTAGGGTGGCTGTCTGATGGGGTTTTTTTCCATACTATTAAGTGTAGTCAGACTTCAGCCTCATAAATAAGTAGAATGTAGTCTATAGGGAGTTTCTCATATATATATATATATATATAAAAAATATATATATATATATATAAGAAAAAAGCACAGTATGCTTCTCACTGACTAGCTATGTGCTATTGAATCATCTATTAGAGAAACTTTACCCTGGAAATTCAGGTCTTATAATTTTAAAGTTTTAGAATGAAACCCCCTCAGGCTAACCCAGCATAAACAATTAGTTGCTCCCTGTTAAACTCCATATCCATAACAGTCCATTTTGAATGTTTCATAAGGTACACTAAGGGACATCATTAGTATGTGAATTTCTTTCACAAAGATCACAATGAGGGCTTTAGGAAGAGAATGCACATATCCAGGGAAGACTGGCAGACGGAACGTCACAAGCTGCTCGTGCTGAGTCAATTCAAAACCAAGAGAAAGCATTTGAGCCATTTAACTCTACTTCTTTTGATCCTCAAATCTCTACCTTCACATAATCTTATGAGTAGTTTTCTAAACCCAATTTAATATCCTATCTTGATATTCCCTACTGGGTCTTCGGATTATTTCTTTAACTGGTTTTTTTTTTCTTTTATATTTTCCTTTTTAAACTTTTCCTTTTTTTTTTCTGTGTGTGTATGTGTGTGTGTTATTCTAATATGAAAGCATTTGACTTTTTTGCCTTTTAATCTATTTGCTTCCACCATAGTTCAGGGCTATCCACCATACAGTTTATTTCCTTGTCTATCATTATAGTCAAGTCTAATGCTGCTTCTGATCAGCTTCATTGGCTGCTGCATCCATGAGGCTATACTTGAAATAGCATGAAATGCATACCTCCTCCTCATTGATTCCTAGCTCAGAACCCAACTCGGAAACTCGAAATCTAGGAATATTTACCCCACACACACCCTTTAGTCACATAAAGAGATTCTAGGGACCTTAACAAAAATCTTTACCTGCAGATAAATCTTGAACTTACAGTAATCAATAGTTGGAATTCCAATAATTAATGAAAAATAAGATCTGTTGAGGAAAAGATAAATTGAACCCTTTTGTCAGTTAGGTTGAATTAATGCCATAGCAGGAAAAATAATTTACTTTAGCTTTGCTCCTAAATAGCAAGGATCATATTTGAAATAGCAGAAAAATTCAAATACTAAAGATTATCCATGTTCCCTAAAATAACATACTTAATTGTTATGACAAAAAGCAGAAAAAGAGCTAATGATCCTTCAAAGGACAGAACTGTACGGTCATCATAAAACATTTTCTGTCTTACTCTGTATGGGCTCAGGTAATCGTGAAATCCAAGTGTAATATTTGAGTCACAAATTAGGAACTTTGTATCAGTCAGGAATTATTCTACTCAAATGCTGTGGCAATTTTTTTAACCATGCATTTACCCCAAAAGACATAAAATAGTTATTTATCAGTAATAATTCATAATTTTTCAAATAGATCAATATGTGGTGAAATCTGATCCAATTTTTGTGGAACTTTCCACCAGTAAAAAGTTCCAGTGAGGAACAGAGCAATGCAACCCATGAAGCCTCTGTCAGCTGTGTTCTTTTGTGCATTTCATCACTATCGTCCACTTTTAATGACTTCGGATTTATCTGTGACATGAGTAGTACTATTATAACAAATATCAGTAGTAAATCACAACTTTTCCTATTTTAGGTAGAAGTTTTCTGTGGACATTCTTATTTCAAAATAAGAGTGCTTTTATATAAATTTAGCTAAATTGGAAGGGAATCAGATTTAAATTACATCAAAATAGTGTCAGTGCACCAACTCAAAATAATGAAGGGTGTGAATAATAGCTGATTTTTCATTTGGTTTCATTTTAACACATAGTGTTCTGTAGCAGAAGCAGAGAGGGCTATTTTTACAATGCCTGCCTTGATGAGAGGAAATCAAAACTAGGGGAAAAGGCACAAGAGTAGGAACTGGGAAAGGGATATTCCTAATGTGCTGCACAAGAGTCACAACACAAATTGGTGTCAAGAGTATGAGTTACTATTTTAGTTTACTAATCTCAGTTCCCACTAAGATTGCTTTATTTTTGCAAAGTGTATATATGTATATAGCTATATATCTATATTCATACTTCTAAATCTATCCCAAAGGGTTCAACATTAAGCAAGACTTTAGTTCAGTTATACTCGGCAGGATTACTCTCTTGTTTTTGTAGTTATGTCTATGACTGTGATTTGCAGAATCATAGCAATATCAGCATGTTTTAGAACTCAGTCCTGATTACACTAATGGAAGAAGAGCTAAGGTCAGACAGGCTTGGTTTAGGTGTTGATCTTACTGACTTTTATTTTCCTGAAATTTCAATTGACTTTTTAATATTCCTAACATTTCAGATTTTTTTTAGTGTCTAGTTGCTGAAAAGTCATGCAATTCTAGTCAGCAAGTGCCTTACAGATTTTCTATTAATTATTTTCAATGTATCAGTTTAAAATATAACTTTGTGATATTGGATCACATTACATATAGTATGTCACATACCCTATTATAGAAAATTCTGGGAAAACCAAATTGCATATTTTTATTATTTTGTATGCATGAATAAAAACTGACATTTCCTGGGGGAGTTCTTCACCCAGAGACCCCGAGATACCATCATGTTAAATGAAGTCACAGATTCCCAAGTTGTTAGTCCAGCTTAAAGCGAATATTTCAGCATCCAACATCAATCTGTGAGACTAAAACATAAAATTGTCTTTTAGTTAGTAAAGGGAAAGCTTATGAAACCCAGGAATTACTGGTTTGCATTTATTGTTGCTTTTCCAAGTTTCATCATTATTTTCTTTTTAAGGTGAATGTTCCTAAATTATTAAGCTAGCAAAAAATGCTGATTTCAATCTCAACTTTGAAATACAGCATTGATAAAGTTAAGTCTCTTGTAAATCTGTCACATGCTTTTTTTTACAAATATAAAAATTGACAATTAAAGTGTGCATTCTTTGTTGGTTCTTTTTTATTTGGGTTTTTTAATTATGTGCAATTGTTGGACTATGTGTATTCAAAACTGATGATACTTCAGGAAAAATAAAACTTTATTGACAGCAATTTGTTGTTTCATCAGTGTCCTGAGGAGACTTTGGTATGGTAAGAACATTTAAAATGTCTTTTTGGAAACAATCTAATTTAAGATAATTTTATAACTGTAGAGAACAGGTAAAACTAGCACTGAGTAGCAGAAATTAGGCAAAGAGGAAAGAACCCAAGCTGTTCACCTATCTGTAGAAGTCTGGCCAAACCCAGGAAAATAATTATATACAACAGAATGTTCTCAGTGCTAAAATTCAGATTAAATACCATGCACATGCTGTAGGTCTGTCTGGCTCCAAATCTTCCCAGCTATGAAAGTAAAATTCATTTATTTGCTAAGAGCTTCCCATAGAACTGCTTTTTGACTTTCTGCTAGTTTAAGGAGAAAGAGAACAGGAGAAGTGAGGGAAAAAAGACCCAAGTATTGTTAATTGTCACTTCTAAAATGAATGGCTGCTTTCCCCCTAAGAAAATTTCCTAGGAACAGAATCTCCTACTACATAATATAGTATACTACACACAGGGGCAGTAGCTGCTGCAAAGCAACTAATCACTGGGATATTGATAAGCAGGGTGTGAGAGAAGAAAGAATGATACTAAAGAAATGAAATCTGCTTGAAAGCTGTTCACAAGAAATGGAGAACTAACATAGTACCTTGGAAAACTGAAACCTGGAACTGGAAAAAAATTACCCAGATCATTGAAACTGGCTCTTTGCAGTCATGTACATTCATTGCCTCATCCAGCTTTGGCCAGTTCATCACTGTAGCTCTACACCAAGAGATTTTTTATGGACAGCTACTAAAATGCAGTGAGGAAGCAGCCTGAAATAAAAAGAGGTCTTGGAGTCCCAAGCTCCAAGAGCCAGAACCCCAAACACATCCTCATCCACTGAAAGAAATCACAGCAACTTACACATAAATCCAGGACATAAGGAAGGAAATGAAAGCAGTGTACAAATGCCAGACAGCCAGTGACACAAAAAGAAAAGGTGTTAGCAAGAGTAGTATTCATATCCATATTCCTGAAATAACCAATAATTTCCCAGGGGAAAACCCCAACAGGCTATAGGAATATAGAATACACTAATACCTTTAGCTACTGCTCAGTTCTCCTATCTGTGTCCAGAATAATGCCTGAAATAGAGGAAAAAAATAGTGCTGATTGTCCCATATGATACAGTAGGCATCTATATTTCAATAAATAGAAATCTAAGTACAGTAAATAGAAATTTATAAAGCAAAGCATATGACAGAGTGAATCAAATTATAATTTTTATTCTGTAACTTGTGGGAAAACTTCAATATAAAAAGAAGAGGAAGGAGAAGAATAAGGAGAATATTCAACTTGTTTGACAAGTGGGGTCTTTTTTTCAAACATAACCAGGTAAAACTAAGTAAAATAATATTTTTCCTGGAGAAATTCCATTGTAACAGTACTTAAGGCTTTTTGTTCATTTTTGCATGAAAGAAAATAACAAGGTGAAGACCAGAAGTTCTCAGTGAAACAAAATTCTCCATGTGAAATATTTTATTTTCAGGTGAGATGTTTTCTGTGAGCCAGTTCATGATTAAACATCATCACCCATGACTGCAGAACTTGCTGGAGGCTGTGGTTCAAGAGCCTTTTAGCCCAGCTCTTGGCTGTAACCTGTGTCACCCTGCTCTGCTGTGAGTGAGGCGGCAGTGGAGGTTTCCTATGTGAAATGCCTGCCTGTCTATACTGCTGCCTATATCTCTATGTATGACAGTTTTAAACTGTATCATTATGTTGTATCTAAATGAAAATAAGGTATCCACAAGTGACTTACCACAAATGAAAAATTATTTATGTGTTATCAGCCAAACAAGACTATCAGTTTTAGACTGCAATTTAATCTTGTTTCATATTCTCAAGCAAAATTTCTCTGAAGAGAGAGAAAGCCTGAAAAAACCCTGAATTGTCTGAGCTATCACATTCTTAGATTCTTGCAACAGCTTATATGGTCTTTCAAATTCTGTAGCTTTTTGTTATCCTCAAAGTTACCATTATATTTAAAATGCCATTAAATCCAGGCAGCATTTCTGAGTTAAGCCTTTTCTCTGTCGCAATTGTCCTCTCTTTAAAAATTAAGTTAATATCTTTCAATTTATTAACACTGTCAATATTTTCCTTTTTGGAATAAAAGTATTATAATTTAAAAATTGGTAAAACTGTTATCGAAACTTTCTACTTCTTCGCTACTAGGTTCACAATAAAAAGAAATGTGAAAAGCCAAATTGATCCATTAACACTTCAAAAGTCTAAGCAGTGCCAACAATATATGTCACTCAGTCATTTCCCATTTATTAATTACAATGACAAAACCTCAACAGAGGATCAAAAAGAGGAAACTTTTGATTAATTGTTAAACAAAGATCTTTTAAAGGTCTTTTTTTCTTAATATTTTAATCTCTAATTTTAATTTGAGCCAATCTAATTTCTCATTTTACTGAAAACAAAAAATACAATTTTTTCAATGCAGCAACACACAATCATCATTGCAGACACGCTAGCAGGCACAAAGACAATGTTAAGTAAATCAGCTCTTTATGCTCAGCTCTGCTGGGTGTGGCTGAGATGAGTTAATTTTCTTCATAGCACCTTGCATGGTTCTGTCTTCTGGATTTTTGACCAAAGTGGTGATGATGATACAGGAATTTCAGCACTGGTTGGAAGGTGATCAAGTGGTCACTTTCAGTTGGGATTTACCCAATTCATCAGTTGATCCAAACCACCAATTCATCTTTCATTATTTTAAGGGGGATGTTTTATGGGGTTTTTTAGGATTTTTTAATGCAGAACCTTCCATATGAAACATCTACAAAATGCAATCTAAATTAAAGTCCTGCTCTATCAGAGAATAGACAAATGTGAACAAAAGACAGAAATTCAAAGAAAGCTAGTTCATACCATCAGAACCACACATCCCAGGTTTTCAGTCAGAAGGATACATTTTCTGCATTACTAAAAAGCTCCCAAAAGTTAGGGAATGTCACAGCAAACCAGATTACAGTAGCAAAGTTATGGTTAGGAGTGGCAGACAATACAGAAGAGGAAAGATCACAAACTAAGCAACCCACAGATAATAGAACTTTTGTGGCATTTGCAAATAATAACCTGGGCCTTTTTTTTAAACCTTATTTCTTCATTCTAATTTATTTTTATTCAAATATATTTGAATGTGTACGTGTTGAGTTGTTAGTTATAATACTTTCTTGCAGTTTGAAGTTTTAGCATTTTCTTTTATACATGCAACTCTTCCTTTTCATGAAAATTTTCCTATCTTTCCAAACACATACTGCCCTAGTTTTACTGTCTGAAGGTCAGTAGGAGCAATGAGGAATTACACAGCACATCTTTACAATGCTAGGGAATGCTAAAATGTCCTCCTCCTTCTTTCCATTTGAAGTGCCATTATGAAATGTTATTCCCAATTCTTCCATTTTGTTTTAGCTTACCACAGTATTCTGCTCACATAGAGGGTGCGCTGAGACCTCCTTAGATAATGATGACATTCAGAAAACGTACCTTTTGTTTAGCAGATCTACTACAGAAATATTTTCAGTATCTATAACTATGTGGAGGCATTCTGCATATGCAGGCAGATTTTTGTTCTTATTCATCTCTTCTTCTGCTCTCTCATAATCCAAAACAATGTCAGGCAAGCAGTTTATTACCTCCACATTTCTGCAGCCTTCCTCCGAGGTCTCCTCATCTCATAACACTTCTCTAACAATCAGCAGACAACTTCCACTTGTTACTTGAACTATTAGGAGCCAACACATTCCATTTGCTTAGTTTAAGAGCTAGAATACAAAATACTTTATTTATTTGCCTGGTTTAAGGCATTTCACACAAATATCAGACTTGGCACTTAGTCAGACTCCGGGGACCATGCCTAAAAATTAAGTAGCCAAGACAGGCCCTTAACTGGGATTTGGCTTATTGAGATGAAATGTGGCCATTGGCAATAGTCCAGATTCCTCACACTTTGCAATATTTGTTAAAGAACAAACAAACAAACAAACAACAAACCACCAAACAAAAACCAACCAAAACACAGTTTAGCTGGCTTTTAGCACATATGGAGAGAGCTCCAAAACAGCAAGAACAAGCCGTTGCTTTGGAATAGATTTTCTGGTTCAACTAGGATTTTACTTTACTGTAAATGTAACTTGAGCAAATGTCCTTAAGGAACCTAGGGGAAAAAGAATGTTTACAGTTAAACTTTTATATTTCTTTACCGTCATTTTAAAATGCTGCATTTGTCAGTGTACTGCTTCTTCCTCAGTAACTTGGGAAGGGCAGTAATGATTCATAAAACAAACTGCTACTAATGCTCTGGAGGGCATAGACATGTTTTTGTATTAGTTTTGTAATTTCTTCTAGATGAGGTAGATAAGCCTTTAGCTTCTATAGATACAAAATCGGATATTAAATATTAAAATTGCCAGTAATTCTGTAGCCTACTGTGGGCAGTTAAACTGTGGTGCAGGTTTTAATGACTATCTTGATTTACTTACAGATGAGACTTCTGGTAGGTGAAAACAAATCTTAAAAAAATTACTCCTTCAAATGAAAAAGTAGAATTAGATTTCTCTGTTTAACTTTTTGTAAACCTGAGAGACATTTCAAAATGGCATTAGGCTAAGTCTCTTAAAATTGGTCAGCATAAATTCCAGTATTTGGGGGTATTGCCTATAAGGGTGGGGTGGGAGTTTTTGGTGTGATTCTTTTTACTTTATTTTTACTTAATTAGTGTGATACTAAGCATTTCCAATTTGAGCTACCACAGGGACTTGGTGAATGCTGCAATTTAAATGTGTCATATCTTCATTCTTTTTCAGGTCTAGCCTAATTTTTTCCCTACTTATTGTATTTTTTGACATGTAGAAAGTTCCCTTCCTGGATTCAGAGGACGGGACAGGGAGGGAGAAGGGGGCGGGGGNCTCCACTGGTTAGTATTCAGGCCACTCAACTTAGGAAATAAGAAATGTTTCATTTTTTTCAGCAACATGTAACAACCATTTTGTTGTTTACTATTTCAGCAATTCTTTAAAATTATATCATTCAGAAATAACTTTATATGTTGATCTTGAGCTCTAATCCAGAACAAAAAGAAATTTCAATATAAGGATTTTTATATCATATATACAAACATCATTATTATATAGTCAAATGTGTATCAATATTTAGGAGGTAAGAAGTTTTTTCTTGAGCAAAAAACCTTCTTCTGAGATTTTCACAATTATCTTATGATATTTGAGAGGATAGATACACCCAGCAGGGAACACAATGTAGGTCCAGGTCCTTTCTTACCTTTTCATATAGTTCTGCTATCTGTTACAGCATTGGGCACATTTGCAATGATATAATCATTTCAATAAAGGGAGTTGTTCCCTTGTAACTACATAATTAGGAAAAGTACCATATCTAACCGATATCATCATATTAACACACTATCAATGAGTGGGCAGGGTCTATTGGAGCATGAGTCTGCATTTAGATGTGGTTTTGAATATAGATGACTCCAGAAAGGAGAAATATATTCCCGTCTTTTCCTCAGCTGTCCCTTACTTCCTCAACAAAGACAATCACCAATGGAATCTTTGGAAAAAAAGGCCTCATGTCTGGCTACCCCTTATTAAAACGCTGTAAGTGAAAACCCAGTGACACTCGGACTACTATCAACAGTGATGGCTTGTTTGTATTATTTTGACATAAGCATAGTTTAGCAGGCAGCTCTAAGGGAGCAGTTAACTTCTCCACATAGGGCACAGTGATGTTCAGATTGTAACACCTCCATCCAGCTCAGGCGCAACCTGAGCCTTGGCCAGACTCTGTGCTCATCCTCCAGCTGCTGATAAAGGTGAAACTTCTGAGGAATTATTTAGCTTCCTTCCAACTAGACAGCTAACATCCCAGTAGCTGTGGATCCTTGGTAACTGGGAATTAAAATTGCACCCCAGTATGGTATGAATGGGAATTACACTTCTTGTGGGCAACTGTCAAAACAGTCCCCAAAAGAAACTACTTTATACCACCTTCTGCATCCTTTGACTGTGTCCAACCTGCAAGACTTTGAAAGGTAGCTGCTCTAGAAGCTGTGTGCTCCTTTTGTTTAGATTTTTTTTCTCTCTTTATTATTGATCTTTTCTTTCAGGTTTCTCTGCATGTTTGTTGGTCTTTTGCTTTATATATTCTCTTTGACAGACTGCAGTACTTTTTTTTCAGTGCACTTATTTATTTTGTTTTCTTCTGCCTTTCTGTTTGCTCTTCATCTCCAGTCTCCTGGAGATGCATAAGAGACTGATCACAAGAAAGTTTGACTCAAATTTTCCAACATGCAACAGGTGAGGAGGTTCAAAATCAGGAAAAACTTACCTTCCCATTGGTATTTAGAAGAGAAACTGAAGCAGTTTAAGCAGACATCTTCAGAAGAAAATTTTCTTAAAGTATCCTTGACTTAGATTGATAGATATGACAAGTCTAGGAGTTTATAATGTTGATAAAATTAAATTGTATTAGGCTCTTCTGCTCCATAAATCCAACTCGCACTCCCTTGACGTGGGCTGACTTTAAAAAAACAAAAATACTCTTCACATGCTCTAAACATTCATTACTTCTTAAACCTGGCTTCTCTTTGTAAACCTTTCTTTTCCTGGTGTTTTCTCTGCTTTTGGAAAGGTTTCATTAAAAGAAATAAGCATACACATATGAAAACCTCCAAACCCTTCTATTCATTTCCTTATTATAGCATTCAAGCTCTTTGTGGCATTGTGCCTAGCTTGTATTACCAAGACTAGGTTTTTGCAAATGAAACTCTTTCAATTAGTGTTTCAGGAAGCAATTAAATTGTCTAAAATATATTAATGAATACATTGAAATCTGGAAGAGTACCCTTTTTCTAATACTTCCATTATTAATGCACCATCTGTTTTGTTTTGTTCCCTCACTAGTGAACCGTTTCAGTAACCTCATGTCCACAGAAGACAGTATTTTCAAAAAGCAAAGCCAAGAAATTTAAGCTGTTAAGCAGTCTTAATTATATAGTATACATTCCAAATAATTTTACAGATACAATAATCAAGGATGACTTTTTTCTTCTCTTTTTTGAATGTTCTGTGCGGCAAAGTTCTCTGAACGTTTGATCTCTGTTTTCTTGCAGCAATAAAGACAATTAAATATTTGGCTTCAGCATCTGGGGTTATTTCTATAGCAGTCGAAGAAGCTAACTTTTGCACAAGGACACATACAATAATGAGGAGTAGGGGCATCTGAGCTTTCATTAGAGAAAAGGCTACAGACATCAGATGTATTTTGGGCATTATTTGTGTAGAGTACTTGAAAGAATTTGAGCTAATCGAGGTAGGGCCATGTGTATCACCATCTGTAGAGAGTATCCATAAAATATCCTGAGGTGATGACTTAAAAAGACACATGAAAAATATTAATTCATTCAGACTGCCAGAAGTATTTCTTTCTGTTTTAATGGTAGGAATCATCTCATTTGACCTCAAACCAAGCTAAAGTATCAGACAGTTTTAAATCTGTTCTAAAAGGCACAGATTGCTCCCTTATACACCAGTGGCTCTTTTGTGGGGTGAAACGAGGTGCAGGGTGAGATGATGCACTGGATGCCCTTACAGTGAGGGGCAGAGCAGTCATCGCCCTTTCACTTGAGTATCGAACAGGTAATTTCTGAGGATCAGAAGCAACTTTAATGTTTCCAGTCTCACGGTAGCTAATCCTGAATATGCATTTAGCTGTGGAGATCCTGAGATGCATTGCTTCATTTCCTGGTTGTATTAGGAATGCAATTGTTTATAAAACTAGTAGTTTGCAAAATCTCTCTCACAACAAATTTTTGTGGGCCCCCTGCAGTTTCTGCAATGAACATGAGTCATGTCTATTATGCAGGATGAAGGCTCTTTCCATTAAAAGATGAGGCCAGTTAATGGTAGAGGGAATGTGCTGGGCTTTCTTTGGGAAGAGCTAGAGCTTAGACATGAAAGAGACAAAATATGTGCCATTTCAGAGGGCCAGCCTCAGTGTGCATTTCAAACCCAAGCATTCAGAAAGGCCAGAGGTGATGTGCAGCAGGAAGGACTGGCAGTGAGGGGTATCATTTCAATTGGCCCCTCTGGTTTCTTGGGTTTAATGCCAAGGAGGGAGCTTCTTATAATTTGCTGATTTGTCTGCCAGCTGAAAGTCCCCCACCCTTCCCAGGAATAATGAAAGAAACATGTAGATTATGTGTGAGGGGATAAAAGGAGGCGATTGTCAGTATGAGGGGGTTTTTTTTATCACAGATTTGTGACTGAAACATCACAGCCAACTACAGAGTACAAACCCTATGTTCTCAGGTCCTGCAGGCTGCACTCTATTTGTTACCATTTTGTCATTTAAAAATTAGCTTGGGTGCATCCACCTGAGCTGCATTTAGGTCCAAGCCCTCTAAGAAACCTCTGCTCAGTTGATTTGTAAGAGCTTGAAGAGAAAAAAAAATTGCATTTTTTGTTCACTTTAAGGAGGCTTTTTATTACCCAGGCAGAGTGAAGGGATCTAGTAAAAAAGAGACTTAGTCCTTAAATTTTAAACATTATATAAAAATTTAAATTAGTCTCTATTCTTCAAATTGTTGTCATTATGGAAAGGTCAGAGATGATGAATTGTTTGTTGCTGCTGCAGATATAATGTACTGTACAGTTCTATTATTTGCTGTTGAAGAAAACATGATTTATTGTATAGTGTCAGAAAATATTTGCTCCAGGCCTGCAGTATATGAAATATATAGCCTGTTTTCAGCCATGTTCCTTAAGGCAACTACTATACAATCCTCTGAGGCTAAAAGGGAGATCTTTCTAGTAGTCAAAATGATTATTTAGTGCTTTGGCAGGAACACTATGTCTTCAAAATAGTTTTCACAGCTACACATGAAATGGTTTAATTAATAGGAAAAAAAGCAATAAACAAAACATGCAATAAGTG
Source organism: Cyanoderma ruficeps (assembly GCA_008694505.1). Classification (NCBI taxonomy): domain Eukaryota; kingdom Metazoa; phylum Chordata; class Aves; order Passeriformes; family Timaliidae; genus Cyanoderma; species Cyanoderma ruficeps. Next base: position 15,269,063 of record VZDJ01006028.1, read on the forward strand.
GCGTTTCAAAAGCTACTGACCTTTGCAGTTGTTTGAGGAGACTTTCTATATGCTGCAACCATAGCCACATGTTGGGAGCCAGTCAGAAAGTCAGCAAAAAATCTATGGCTTCTAATCACAGATAGAAACAAGATTAAACACTAACCTGTATTTAAAAAAAAAAAAAACAACAAAAAACAACAAAAAACTATGTAGAAACATTTTATTCATTTTAGTTTCACTTTTATATTTTTCCTTTTCCAAATCAGAATGAAAAAGCAGGAATAAGAAAAAAGAAATAAAAACCTAAATTGTAATCTTTAATTGAAATTGTTTACCTCGTTTAATAACTTTTAAAGTACTGCATTTAACTCAAAGTGAAAATCTAGAAGGTGAATTGAAATCACGAACTTGGAGATTTTGAAAGAATGCGGAAGGTTTTTTTAAAGAAATTAAGTCTAACCACTTTTCTGAAAATGTACTCAGTTCCAGAAAATCAGTCCTTTCTGGCAAATGAATGTTGTCAAAAACTTTCCACCCTGCTTCAGATGTTTTCTGATCTGTAATACCATAATTTCATTTCAAATCATCATTATTTTAGCAATGAACATTTTGAAAAATAGCATCGTAGTCCAGCCTGTGTCACAATACCTGTTTTGAGCAACAGGACACACAGCCATTTTAAAAATGGACAATTTTTCAGGAAGGTCTTTGAAGTAGGTTTCAAATCTTTCAGTCTCTACTGCTAAATTCACCTTCACATATGAAAAAACAAGAACAGAGTTATAATTACCTCAAGGCACTTATTTTCAAAGAGTATCTGGTGCATTGTATCTGCTCAACAGGAGAGTCTCAAAGAGTGCGGGGAGACAGTGTGAAAAGAAATGTAAGGAACACAAGAAGCTGGGAATAGTGGCATGTGCATGAGCACACGCTGAGAAAGGCAAAGAGACATCTTTCCTGAGTATCTTTGGAGAATTATGACATCAAATTCTAAAGCACTTTACAAAAACGTGGCAAATTCATCTCAGCTGGTATCTCTGTTAATGTCAGTGGAGTTACAGTGGGAATGAATTTGTTCCAATGAGAGCATCACAAGGAGTACACTACTGTTAGACTGTTACTTTGGTTATTAACTCGCTTTCCTTTCAGTGCTAAAGAGCATAGATGGAGCTTCATGGATCTATTTTTAAACTATGTAAAGTATTTGCTGCACAGATCAAAGAAATATGAAACCAAACTTACCATGGCACAGACTGGTGGAAAAATGGGCTAGACTGAAAGAAATGTCTTTGAAATATTCTATGGACCCAGCATGAGGCCTGGTTAAAGTTGTATAGCATTCCATTTGAAAGGTCATGTTCAGAATTGGCTTATAACTTTGTAAAAGGGTTACTTTTCAAGCTGAAATTGTTCATAGTTACTCTCAGTGAGACACTTTTTTTTAAGATAATGAGCAAAAAAGGGGAAGTGATTTTTAAATTTTACTTTTGATTAATTGCCTTCAGTGCATACGAGAGCAGAGATTGAGCAGCTGGTGTGTATCGGTACCAAGAAGGTGAAAAATGTGGTTCAAGCAGATGAGAAATCTGTCTCCCAAAGTGCAGAGAATGACTTGGGAAGCTCTAAATGCATTAGAGAAAATACTGGGACTGAAGAAGGGAAGAGTGGTGATTAAACCTGTGAACTTCTTTCTAAATTTTGGGGAGTTCCTCCCCGCCCCGGATGCTCTTGGCATCCCAATATCAGCTTTTCCACAGTGGATTTTCATTCTTGGAGATGTCTGAACAGTAGTCTGAGTCTGTGGTATGGAGTGAGCAGGAAAAGTGGTCCCAGGCTGAATGGGGCAAAAGAAGGCCCATTTACACTGTCTGCCCTCAAGATCCGACTTGCACAAAATAACCCCTCATGTCTATGCACTGAGAAAGGTCACCTCGGTCCTGCTTTGGTAGCTCTAATTCTGATATGTCAGTGGTAAATTTTGGGCACAACCCTGGCTAAGAGTGCTGAGCTAATCCATGAGGTAGAAACTGCTCTGACATCTGCCTCCCCTGAAGGTAGTGTGGGTTTCCAAGGTGGGCTCTGGATCAGCCATGCAGTGAAAAACACACAGCCAGTGAGGCTCACACAGCCTGTGCCAGATGCTGAGGTGCCATTCATGCAGGGATGCATTTAAATAGAAATGAATTTAGGGAAAGGATCTTCTCCCCTAGGTCCATGAAGGTTACCTGTTGGACAGTCTTGAGGACACAGCTGAGGCTGTCCTAGCGACAGTCAGCATCTCAGCCACGATTTATGTGCTGACGTGATGGAGGTGCTTTGTCAGCAGCTTTAGCACAAAGTGAGAAAGGATAACGATGCTGTATCAGATACTGTCCTGGCCCTCCATCATTCCAGATGTTTGTCCTCCTTCCCTCTCTGACTTCCCTCTTCCCTAACCCTGGAGACACAGCATGCACCTTTGCTGCTCCCACAGTTGCCCTCTCATTCCTCATGCTGCTCCTGCAACAGATGGAAACACCACTTGCTTGTCTCCTGGAAGAGGGACAGGAGATTATCTCTATTGATATTACAGATGCCTCTTTCATGGCTTTATTTTGGATCAACCACCTTGTTCACCTACCAGTGCAGACACAATCTCAGGCTCACCTCTCTCCTTCCTCTCCTGTTTAGCTCTGTCCTGAATTAGCTGGAAAAGGGCCCTGATTTCTGCCCCATCCACCTGAGAGGAGAGACAGTCATCCACAGGTGCCTCCTCAGTATTGCCCATTTCTGGCACCCGCCCCCCCCCTTGCCGTAGCCTTTTTGTGTGCAATAAGATGCAGCAGTAAACAAAGAATAAGCTTTGTCTGTTCAAACACACTAATAACCAACCAGTCAATACTACCCTATTCATTTATTAGAAACTGAGAAAATGCCTGTTACCTTTTCAGACCCGACTACTGCGGGTGGTGGGTTTGTTTGTTTAGTATATAAGAAGATATTGATCAGAATATTTAGCCAAAAGTTAGAATGCTCATTGTGAAGCGTTGCTGAGATGTGTGGCTTTACTGGGCTAATCTAAAGCAAAAATTATTAAAGTCAGGTCAATAATATGGATTGCTCCCTTCTTTAACATCTTGCTCAAAGAAATACAAGTGAATTTATTTATATCCATTTGTAATATAGATTTCTGCATCCATCTCTAATATAATAATATTTATTCTTGTGGGAGTTCAACTAGTAGGTTTTTCCTTATATTTATTGTCATTAAAAGTGTTGAATAATTTTGATACATAATTTTGTGTGTATATCCTGTGAAATAACGTAATAAAATCAGTGTTTAAGGCTCTTCTAAAGCTTTGAAGAACATTTAGAAGGAAGATGTATTATGGGGTTTTGACTCACCAAGCTTGGGAAATACATTTTCATGTTTCCCATCAATATTCCCCCTTTCACTGTATATCAAAAATGGATTTCCTCCCCTATAGATTTCCAGTTTCCTATGTAAATGTTTGTCTGCATTAGACCTTCACACTTTGTAAATCATATCGTACTTGTACATTGTGTTTTGTTTGTGACAATAAGCAGGAGCCCTGTGCTTCCTTTCTCCAAGTGAAATAATCTGTACTTTGGTAATTTTGTTGACTTCAGTGTGTGCAATTTTTGTTCGAATAAGCCTATGGCAACTTGCATTTATATTACTGCTCAGTTACAAAACACTCCAAATGCATTATGAAAACTTTGAAGGTACAGAAATGAAAGATCATTTGCAAGGAGAACATATACAAAAGGTCATATTTGATGCTTAGATAGGATTGATGCTTCCCTGCATCCCAGCTGCTCCTCTTCTGAGCCATGGAGCTGTATTGATAAGACACACTTATCTTTCTTGATGGTAAAACTGTCCTGCTTTCTAGAATCAGTCAAGTACTACAAAAACCAGTGGGGTCTCCCCAGAGGCATGTCCTCATGTCTAGTTGTTCATATTTGTGTTTTTCAGCTGTCTCACACAAGCATAGCTTCCACATTCAGGCACATTCATCACTTCAGCATTAGGAGGCTTATCACTTGCTGTCATAAGGTGATCCTCTGACAGATGCTCTGGCATTTTCATCACCCTCAATACTGTTTCCATTATATCTTGTATAGGTTCTCTGAAGGGAGATGACAAGCACATGTGGAGACGAATTCTTTGAAACACCAAGTAAATCCCAGTCTTTCTTTTCAAGGACTATTGAATATTTCTAGTTTATTTGAAAATGGGTTGTGCTTTCTCAAGAAAAAATTGTGTTAATTTTGGGAGGGAGTAGATTGTAATGGTGGTGAAGTTTCTTATCCATATGTATCAAGTAATTATGTTAATTTCACAGAATTTTAGTTCATCACACTATATTTATTTACCACTCACCAATCTCAAGACACTCTTAAACATATGCAATAAATTTCACCCATGCATCTGTTTTTTATGTAATTAAAACATATCACAGAACGCTGAAGGATGATGTGTCCATGGTCCTACCAAAAACTGGAAAGCCTCTTTCAGGAGACCAATTGTACTTCATATTATATTGCTAATAAATTTATCCTTTCTATTCCTCAGAGCACTGACAGCCAGTCTAGAGTGGTTTGAAGGGGCAAACTCTGCAAAATAATAATGTGGTATTAGAAAAGCTACTTCTTCCTATCTTCTTTGTAATAACCTTTCCTGTTCAAAACTAGGTGAAGAAAAAAACACTTGTACTGTTATTTGCCTTTATTTTTTTTTTTAGTAGCTTGAACTATTTGCAATATCTCTGTTATTTTCCTCTTCTGAAAGGAGGGCATAGAAAAGCATATTTATTGTACTTTCTGTCCTAAGTTAACCGCAGGGCTTGAGGTTTAATATCTCAGCACTTCACAAGTCTCATGTTTACATCTGAGAGCTAGTGAAGTTGTAGATGGTATTGTATGATTTTTCCAAGGCTGAACGAGTTTAGCAATTCCTTGAAATTCTGCAGCATATGTTCTAGCGCAGGCAAATCCTTCCATCATGTACAAGAGCAACATCAATTATCTCTATGGAAATAGTGACTGAAAATCAGAATATAACGTATTATGTATATGCTTCTGTAGGAGTGAATCTGGTACCTGATTTGCTCAAAAACCACCATAACCATCCCACAGTCCTCCATGGTGTTGAAAGGGAGGTTGTTTTAATGCTCATGCACTGCTCTTGCCCCTCAGTGTGAGGATGTTTGGTGAACATGATCTTCAGGCAGTATAGAGCAGCAATGTCAACACCTGTGTGCCAAGCCAGCTTATGAAAAAGTGCAGAAAGAACAATGTTCACAAGCTGAGAACAGGAAAGCAGATATAGGGGTGGAGGTGTAAACTGTGTCTTTTCAAATTAGGTTAGAGTCAAATGGTTTGCAAAGGTCCCAAGACTGCTTTTGTACTTGAAGCTGGTCACTGACCTTGTGTATGGGATGTATGACAGTGGTTTTAGTTCAGGCTGGCTATATGACAGTAGTTTCTGCAGATGTGATTTTTTGTGGATATTTTTTCAGACTTTGAACATGAAAAAAATAAGGTCCTGGGATAAGAGCTTAAAATAATTCTTTGTCCATTTCCTATTAAAAAAAATCTGAGTATTTTAACATATGGTGTGTATATACAGAGGTATTTTTATATGATTTTTTGGGCAGGGGAGGGTTGTTTGCTTTCATCTGGGTTCTGGCTTTATGGGTTTTCATACTATTGCTGTTCATCATTTTGAAAAATGGTAGAAATAAACACTTTCAGACAATTCATGGAGATCATAACCAAGGCTTCTGCATGTTCCTTCCCCATTGCTTTTCTCAAAGACTCCACAAGACAGGCAAGAACCCACCCAGCTTCTGAAATTTAGATTTATCACCGAGATGCCTGATCAATATATCCTTGATCTCAGCAGGACTCTCCCAGTGAGAGTTGAACTAGGTGCAGATTTATTTAGAACAAAGCAGCCAGCATGTGGCTGATCCCAGATGACTTTCTGATCACTGCACTTTTGTGGGCATTAGCTTATGGGCTGCCTGGTTCAACAGATCCCTTTCCCCATTGTTATTTCCATATATCAAGGCATAAGACCAAGGCAGTCCAGATAAGTCAGATTATATATTCTCTTCTCATTGTATTGTCTTCTTTTTCTAGTACCTTTTCTGGGGTAGTTGCATTTGTTCATTTGTTTGTCCTTATGTATGTTTGTTCTAACATTTGAATTGACCCAGCAACACACATCTAATTCAAAAGACTGCTTTGTGTGTAAGAATGTTAACCTGAATAAAACCCACCGAATATTCCAAGTAAAATTTTCCCTTTTTAATTATAGCCTTTCGGGTAGACCTGTAAGATGCATATAAATTTTTTATGTTTACAACAATGAGAAGCTTGTTCATGAATTCTATTAGTACTGTTGCTCTATTGTACTTAGGGAAAAAAATGCAGATTCCACTCTTTAGCATAACCAAATTATACAAGTCTAGTGAGCAGTGATATAAAAAACCAGCACTGATGTCTTCAAGCATCAACTGATGTCTGCTAGACTTGACAGGTTCTAGTAATTGGAGAACCTGTGATTGACTTAGCAATGCCTGTGCTGCTGCATATTGCTGTAGAAAGAAGCTTCTTCTGTGTCTGTGGAGAGGGGCAGGAGAGTCTAACAAAAAAGATCAGAATTTATTGTAATTTATTAATCTCAAATGTCAGAACCACAGAGACTTTAATCATCGCTCTTGTTAAGGTCCATTTATTATTACTGATTTTTCTTTCCATACTTCCCAAAATTTGAAATTAAAAAAAAAATATGATTAGTTTTCTACTGATAGCTTCTTCTCTGCACATTGTTCAATAACTGATGGGTACTTTTGGAGCTGTAGTGCTCTATGGGACCCAAAAAGTTTACACAGCACATGGATAACTGCTATGATGCTTTTGCATCCCTGGAGAACTTTTTCTGTAAACCTTTAGAATTGCTATACAGCCGTGGTTCAGAGTGTTTGTCACAAAGCAGCATTAAAAGGACTCATTTGACTTTATAATGTCTAATTTGTGCATGTTTTTATTAGAAGAAGAGGGCTTGAAATGAGCACAAGGGCAAAATAAGACATAAATTAGGACAGTGACTACTCATAATACTCCAAAATTCCCCTTACTCTTCCATATTTTTCTGACACATCATCTCTCCCAGATGTGGTGAGAATGAAGCACCAGCTATGTGTGTCAGCAACAGTGCCTTAAAATCCTGTTAAATGTTCTGAAATGGGAAACTTTTTGTGTTTATAACTGACAGAGCAGAGGAGGAGAGCTGTGTGACCCCCTTCTGTCTGCTGCTCCTCTGACACTAATTTCAATCTGCTGACTGATTGGCAAGTGGCAAACCTGTTAGCAAGAGCTCTTTAGCTGTGGCATCTGAGACAAGGTTGTTTAATAGTGGTGAGCTCTAAAACCTTACTTCAACCTTCTGTGAGGGTTTGCCTTGAATATTCATTTCAGTCCTTTATATTGGTGGAGATTTTTCAGGAACAGATTATGCGGGAAATAAATTGATTTCATGATTTACCATTCCCAAATATATCAGGAATGGTAAATCATGAAATCAAGGAATCACAGAATCATAGAACTGTTTGGGTTGAAAGGGACAGTCATCTAGTTCAACTCCCTTGCCATGTGTACAGACAGCTTCAATCTGACCAGGTGGCTCAAATTCTCCTCTCAAGGCTGAACAGCTCCAGTTCTCTCAGCCTGTCTTCATAGAAGAGATATTCTGGCCCTATGATCATCTTCATGGCCTCCTTTGGACACTCTCCAACAGGTCTATCTCCTTTTTAGGTTGTGGGTTCCAGAGCTGGATGCAACACTCCAGGTGGGGTCTCATGAGAGCAGAGTAGAGGAGCAGAATAATCTCCCTCAGCATGTTGGCCATACAACTTTGGATGCAGCCCAGGATACAGTTGGCTTTCTGGGCCTGCAAGTGGACATTGCCAGGTCATGTTGACCATCAACACCCAAATCCTTCTCCTTAGGGCTGCTCTGAACCCATTCACTGCCCAGCCTGTTTTTGAGCTTGGGATCGCCCTGACCCAGGTGCAGGACCTTGTGCTTGGCCTTGCTGAACTTCATGAGGTTCCCACAGTCCCACCTCTCAAACCTGTCCAGGCCCCTCATGATGGCATCTCTTCCCCCCAGAGTGTCACCTGCACCACACAGATCAGTGTCACAGCAAACCTGCTTTGGTCGCTCTTTCCATATCACTGCCAAGGATGTTGAACAGCACCAGTCCCAATACAGACCCCTGGGGATGACACTCCTCACTGGGCCCCACTTGGACATTGAACCACTGGCCACAACTCTTTGAGTGCCACCATCCAGTCAATTCCTCATTCACCATGTGGTCTGTCTGTAAAATCCAACTTTCTTCAGTTTAAAGACAAGGATCTTGTGTGGGACAGTGTTGAATGCTTTGCACAAGTTCAGGTACATAGTGTCAAGTTGTTCCCTTGTCCTTCAGCACTGTAATCCCCTCACAGAAGGCCAACGTATTAGCCAGGCATACTTGTCTTCAGTGAGGCCCTGTTGGCTGTCACCAGTCACTGCCTTATTTCACATGTGCCTTAGCAAGGTTTCCAGGAGGATGTGTTCCATGATCCTGCTCCATATCTTGCTGGGTGTGGAGGTGAGATTGTCTGGCCTGTATTTCCAGCATTTGCTCAAGTATAGCAAAGCCTGTTTCTGAGCACAGAGTTGTAGTAGATGATGTCTACATGTGCCATCCCCACTTATTTTAGTTTATCATCAGGTTTGTGATGATACACAGAGCTAAACTACAAAGTTCTGTAAAAATGCAAAAAGCAACGATGCTTTGGCCTAAAGGGTAGAGAATAAATCAGTTCTTATGGTCCCATTTTATTGTGTAAAATCGTTTTTTTTTTAATAATATCCCTACTAATGGATGGAAGCCTTTCATCTGGACTTGCTGGACATAAAACATGTTCCTTCTTTTTAACTCCTTAATCTATCGGAAAAAAAAAATATTCATGGCCTGTGCCGCTTGTTACTGTCTGGATTTCTGGTATCTTTATCTCCTGGTGTGTTCTGAGCAGCCAAAAGTGGTCTTTTTACAGATTCACTTCTGAATTAACATTTTCATGATACAGGAGACTTAAACATTTTGGCCAGGCTCTCTTGCTGCTTCAGCTGCTTCTCACACCATAAAGTTTGGCTGGAGAGGTTCAAGTTCAATTTTACATATGACTCAATAACCATGTCTTCTCCAAGGAAGGGTCACTTTGATGGCATTTATATGTCCAGAGCTCAGGTTTTGTATTTGCAGAGCACAATACAGTATTACAATTATTTTCCTTTTTTGGTGGTTTGGGGGATTTTTTTTTGTTGATTTTTTTGGTAATAAACTATGTAATAGGTTACAGAACACATCACTCTACATCCAATGTTAACTCAACAGTAATGATGAACTGGAGACAAGAAGAGAGAGAAGAGAGGACTCTTCTTTATAAGATTTTGCTGACTTATTTGTAACTTTGTAGAATGACCATCTACCATGCCAACAGATGCTTTAGAGAGGAGCATAATAATGAAAATCACTGTTAACATAATTCAGCTATATCATCATTGTGAGCACTAAAAAGAGAAGGCTACCAAAAAAAGCTAGGTTATATTGATTTATGGTTGTCCTCATTCAACAGAACTCTCCTTTGAGAAAGCACTCAGGCAAAATTAAATTGCTTAAGTATTTATGCGAAAGAAGAAATACCTGAAAGAGATAAAGCAGTTGTTTTCAGTGTGTCTTTTTCTGCGACAGTTTTTGAGTGATTACCCTAATTGGAACTGTTAACAGTAGAATGAGATGCCAGCTGTTGGAGAAGGGGATAATGGAAAAGGCTTTGTAGAAGAAGTCTGCAAGATCAAACCTTTTGAGGGAAAAATTATAATTTATCTGATGAGTCTCCAGTTTGGCTGAACTAAAAATACAAAGAGATGAATGTTTTGGTTTGGGTTTTTTTAGCTGTTGTTGCTGTTGTTGGGTTTGTTTCTTTCTTCCTATTATTCATTTGTAATACATTTTGACTTGCAGGAAAAACAAACCTGGTTTTTTGCAAAACAAGAGCTCCATGGGGGACACTGCAAGGGATGACTCATGGAGTGTGATATGTTTGCCCATCCTCAAGGTGAACATGCAAATACCTCTTCCTACACCATCCAGAGGAATAGCAAGGATGCTTGTCTGTGGCCCCTTTTCTATCAGTACAGGACAAAACTATTTCAGGAAACTCTCATCAGGTGCAAACATTTTTCTCACATTTTCCTTGCCTTCTTGCTGTGAATGTGAATGCTGTACGTCCTCCCTTAAGCTTCCTGAAGGCATGATGAGTGTAGCAGTCTGTTTTATTTCCTTGTTCTGTGTTTGCAGTGTGTGATGCCCCCCAGCCAAATGAAGGGAGAAAGAGTGGGGTGAGAAAAACCAAGGAATGCCAATAAAAGGAAGAAGCAATTTATAGAGCAAATAAAAAGCCAAATAAAATCTGTGCAGACACAATTAGTCTTCCCGCAGTGTTGCTCATGTTCCAACACACCCAAGGATGATACATGGACTGCTGAAGGATGAAGAGAAATCTGTTGATTATTCTTTCCATAGTATCTTTTGGGAACAAGTGGCCTGATACTGTGCCTCTTTCACTCACCTCAGTTGCAACAGCATTCTCTGTCTAAGAGCAGAAGACTAAAATTTTACAGACGTCCCGACTGTGGCTCGTGCAGTAACACTGATGAAACTATGTGGTCACATAGATCTGATAGTGCTGAAGGTGAAATAAGTCCCTTCCCTGAAATCTTTATTTCTGAGGTACACTGTGGGACTCTGGCCACTTCTTTATGGACTAGCCCTTGTACAAAGATCATCGAAAATATATTGAAAAATATAGAATATTTATAAATCACACTTTGAATTAACACCTTCTTTTGGTAGCCAGGTACTGGTGAGGGTCATGCTAATTCTTGAAGAAAAAAAAAAAGACAAGACATATCAAGAGATAAGTGAATGCACTTTCTCTGTGTTTTATGTCTATTTAAAATATTTGGCAGGATCATCTAACAGCATTTTAGGGACTTTCGGATACCTGAAAGCCATTTGGGCCTGGCATATATACTGCGTAGTCTACATGAAACACTTGTCTTCTGGAGACACCACAGGACTTTCAATATGGTTGTAGTTGTCCACTGTCCCACACAACATCCTAGTCACTAAAGGGAGAGACATGGATTGACAGATACACCACTCAGTGGATAAGGAATAGGTTGGATCCACACAATCAAAAGAGTTGAAGACTTTTTGGAAATCCTTTTTGGTTCCCTGATCTCCAGCTACCTTCCAGAAACATATAGCTCTCCTTCAGTACCTGTTTTGTCACTACCATCTCCAGGCATAAGACTCAGAACTACTGGCTTCAAGAAAAGCTAGGAGCCACATGTGGCTATTTGCATGTTGGTGCTTTGGCTTCAAACTGATCTCCCAAGTTTAATGGTAGCAAGATTAATGGCAAACTTTGGACTCACACTGGCTCCTGAAGATTGGTTTCTACACCTTACAGCTTATTTGAGACACATACGGATGCATGTAAAGGGAATGAGACTAGATGCTCCTGAAGCAGGGAGAAGAATGTCAGGTAGCCATTAGCTCATGGTCACTCTTTTCTATTATTTTAATTTGAAAGATTCAGATGTAAACTTGGTGTGTGCAAAAACTAAACAATACAGTTGCACATGGAATCTTTAGTTTCATTTTATAGGGTTCTTTTACTAAATTTAGATTTGGTTTTGGCAAATCAGATGTAATGTGTATCTTTCGCACCCATTGTGAAGGAGATTTTGCTCCTAGCTTACCTTAAGAACAAAACAAATGGCTACATAGGATCCACATTAAATGTGTGACACAGAAATCATCTTCTTACCTCATTGTATGGACTCACAGGAAATGTCCCAGGTATCAGAAATACTGCCTTTTCTGCTGAGGCAAAGCAGATGGTGAAATTTGCAGCACACTTAGTGTGAAAGGACTTACCAATGATGCCAGGCATATTAGTTTTCTTAACAAAGAATCCATTGCTTTCAAGGGATTTAAAACATGCTTCTAACAATTCATTCTGCACAGCACAACTCAGCAAGTAGGTCTGAAGCAGAGAGCATGTGTTTTTTTAATTTCCCTGTATTGTGATCAGAACAAGTAATTTTGATCTACATCTGATGCAAAGTGGGTAGGCACATGTAATGTTTTCTTATTCTATCATTTGCAGGGTTTTTTTTTCACTTTAAACTATTCAACCTCACTAGTCTGTAATCTTTTATATTAAAGACCTGTGAAAATATTTCAGTCAGGATATCTCCCACTATGCTAAATGCCAGACAATGATTATGTCTACTGTCTCCAAAAAGTCTTAACCATTAAGTAGTTGGCACAAGTAATGCAGAATTTCTGCGCACACCAAGTTATAGACAGGACTGCTGACAATGACTATTGCTAAGGTTCTTCAGTAGCTTTTGTGTAAAGATCTTGTTTATAGAATCTGGCTGAAAACTTTGCCAAAATGCAACTAGTTTAAGCAAAATGAATATATTTAGTTGCCAAAATGTCACTACTTTAAGTGAAATTAATGTATTTAGTTTCTCTGGAATTAAGCCAGAATAAGAGCAGATACAAGATATGCTTTCTTGCTTTTCTGCAAAAAAGGTTTGTGATCTTTTTAGTTATTAAAAAAAAAAACAAAACCAACAAAACACTCTGCTAGTCTAGTGTTTTCCATCCAGCACTTATTCTTTTTGCAGTGATTGTGAGACTAGAACTGCATCTTCTACCGCCAAAAACAGAAATCCACAAGTCAGCAATCAGCCTGGGGGGAAAAAAAAGAGTGTTCACCACAGACATACTGAAGCTTCCCTACAAATAACTCTGATGGCTCTGTGCACATTGAGGGAGTGAAAGATTCACTGAAATTATGGCAATTTTCCCTCTAAAGTCATCCAGAGGAAATGGCTGCAGGGTTATTGTGCCTTATGAGTCTTCAATGATTCGTCAGCTGCAAAAACTAGAAAACACTAAGGACAGCAGCAAAACAGCAGAAGTACAATAAGGCAAAGAGAGTAGACTGAGACAAAGAATCAGTCTGGGGACACTATGATTAGAGGATTCAGCCTTGATAAGAGGAAGACAGATATAGCAACAGAGGAGATAACATACAAGACCAGAGGATGTGATACAAAAGTAAAAGAAAGGATAAAGAGAGATTGGAGTTGAGTTGAAAGAGAAAAATATGAAACTGGCCAAGGCAACAAGACATAAAACATGGAATAGGTATGTGGGGAGAGGTCTGGATGTTGCTGGGTTGTAGTTTAAAAGCAAATATCTCCTGAAGAAGGTGACAAAGTACCATTACAGAACTGATCACTTAAAAGTTAGGGATGATAGGATTAATTTTTCTTAATTGAAACAGTAAAATGCAAAATTTCTTGAAAATAGATCAGTCGGGAAATTTTTAATGGCTTTCAAGAACTTATTCAGTGCTGCATCGTCCTGACTTGGCAGTAGAATAGGAATAGTACCATCTCTTCCCCCAAAGGAAAATCAAGAACAGTTAACATTTTCAGAGTGCTTAAATACTACAGAGGCATGTGTAAAAGATAAATGAGGAAATTGTTCATTCTGTCCCTAGAGAGCAGATTTCATGTTCCATATTTATTTCATTGGATCCAGAACCCTTGATGTTCTTGAAAAATCTCACATGAAGCCTGATGATATCTTTAGGGCTATAAATACCATGAATTTTCTAGATAGATCTTTGTACCATCTTCAGGGGAAACACCTAAACTCATGTTTGGGTTTCTTTAACGAGGCAACCAGCCCCTGCACCTCACACAAAGCGAAGTGAGCAATGGGGACTCGTATGAGAATAAATAAATTTGTGAATTCAAAAAGGCAACATGAATTCACCCTCAGTTCCACACATAAGGGGGACCTTGCAGTTTCTTATGCCGCTGTGGTGATGAACGCAGGCTGAGGCACCTAAATAAAAAATCTCGTGAGTAAGATAAACATTTTAGGGGGATGTAACATAATTTCCCACTGGCATCACTGAATAAGAAATTAACAGTCTGAGAACAGAGACAAAGCTGCATATTTCATCTGCTAATGGAGGTTCTCTTTCTGCACTCATTAACACAGCTGAATGACACATAGAGGATTCCATCATCAATCAATTGTTTGTGAATAATCTTCATACTCACTCTCCAATTTGCTGAAGAATTACTTTGAAAGAAAAGAATTGAATTACTATTATTAATGAAAGTTCAGTTACTAAAAAAAAAAGAAAGAAAAAAAATCAATTCCTCATTGTATTAGACATAAAGAGCTAGCATGAAGACAGTATTTATCCAGAGTCACAAATCTGAGAGTTGCATAATGTGCAACATGTGAATAAACAAAGAAAAAGGTACAGAAGGCAACAAGAAGGGTTTGAAAGAATGTTAACAACAAATACAGATGTGACTGTGTAGTACTCAAATAACTGCAAACAACAAACACCTTTGAGAATTCTGAAATTTCTTCCTAATTAATGGAAAGAGGGAGGAGGGAAGTGATATAAAGATTATCCAAGTCAATCCTACTTGCCATTTTCTGGTGAGAAAAAAAAATAACTGATTTGCAGCGAACGCAGCTGAATTCATATCATACTCTTCTTATTTTGGCACAATTTGTGGCACCTACTGCCAGAGGAGATCAGCAGGCCATTGAGTCTAATCTCCAGCCTACCAAATGCCAGCTAACTTCCCTCGGTTACCCTTGTACTGAGTTCACAATCTTGCTTTTGGCAAAATATAACTTCGGGAAAGTATCCTGTCTTAATTTGAAGACTTCAAGGAGCATAGACTTCACCAACTCCCTTTTTTCTCATTATTTTCTCATATTTTTCTCATTATTTAATAAGAGAGATCTACCACCTAACATCTAAACTGAAATTGAGAATTCTTTGCTTTCACCTTGCTCATTCTTCCATTTTTAAAGTTACTTTGAAGTACAAGGTACTTTCTATCTATTGAAAATATTTCCACTCTATAATCACATCTATCTTTGGTCACAGTTCTGATTAATTAAATAAATTGGAAAAAAAATTCTTTGGTACATTCTCTAATTCAAAAAAAGTTAGTTAACTGTTTCTGCCATATCTGCAATTTTTCAATATCCCTTTTAAAGTAGAGGACAGGTCAGGATTCATCTCCAGCTAAATATACGTGACTTAACTTATTTTTATGAATATCTAGCACTACTTGTGATATCCACAGGCATCTAAGACATAACACACTGCAGGCAGAGAACTCTCAAATGACATGTGGCCCTTCTGACAGGAAATTAGAGTCCAGGTATGCTATCCTAGAGCATCACAAACGGCAATAGACATTAAAGTTAAGGCAAAGGAATCATCCCACAAGTTCCAGACTTATTCAACTTAATTTCATAATCTCACATGCACAGGTAAAACACATCTTACATGTGCACATGTATTTCACATGCATTTTTAAACTCTCTTCAAAATCAACAACAATCTGGTCAAGGAAGTCAGCAGCATTAGAGAAAAAGTTAATTGAAAACAGGTGAGATGAATCACTGCTTAGATTAATGACTATGGAATAGAGTCTCAAATGAATAGCTCACAGATACTTATTGCCACTTGAGACATCCAAGGGTATCTTCCTTGGCCTCCAGCTGCTATCCCAGACAGTCATGAGACCACTACCATCCTGCATCCGCTGTGTTTGGATCTCTTGGATACCCTAGGGCATCTCAAGTTGGACAGGACAAATATGTTTCATGAACTGATTGAAGCATTTTCTCAGAATACCAAACCAGAGCTATACTCCAGTCCTGGTAAGGTTTGTACTAGGTACATCTCTGAGCACATCCCTTATGGAATTGCTCCTACTCACACTCTAGAAATTACTAGAGCTCTTTGAGCCGCAGCATTCCACTGAGATAAAAATGCCTATTTCCTGTAGTCCTAAAAGCCTCTCAGGATATGGATGGAAAACACCTCAACTTGCATATGACCCAGGTTCCCTTTCTAGCCAATGGCAAGAAATTAACATTTCTGCAGCAGGAGTCGCCTTAGAGGTCCACCTTGAGATGAGATGAATTTTAGCAAAGAAGTGGTTGTTTCTTCAAAGGGACAAGAGAAACTAGATTGTAATCTCAGATCTAAATATCTAAAATATAGAGAACTAATATTTTTTATGATTAATATGACCTTTACTGTCCAAGGTATAGTCTTGCCTGACAGAATTAAACTCGTATCTGTGAAACTGTTAAGTCAGTGTTATACTTCTCCACAACTCTCATTGTTGGGTCTCTAATTCCTTTAAGGGCTATATCATCTTTTAACAATGAACAACAAGGTATTGGATGAAAGTTGCCCAAATACTACACTGGAAAGGATTTCAGGATGCCAGCTCTCCCAGAGGACCAGGAAGAAGGAAAGAAACCTCTGTTTGTACCATACAAAAGCAGCTGGTTTTCCTTCATGCTGCAAGCATGTATGTCTGACCCTGAAGACTGAATGTTCCAAAGTCTGGCAATCATATCTGCAGTCCTGAAAAATCCAAAAGAATTTTCAACCAATGGGAACCACCTGCAATTTTCCTTTTACTTGAAAATTTTACTTTTTACTCCCAGCACTTTGCTGTGGATTGCTTAGGTTAAAAGCAGTGCTGAACAGCCCCATTGCTCTCTGACACTTGAAAGGCTTTTCTGCCTTCAGCACACATCTGTAATCCTCATTAACATCAGTGGAAGTCATGGATGCAAAACTGGACATTTTGGAAGGCACCACTGGGGCCAGTCTTCAAAGGGATGACATGTAAGAAGATGAGTCTCTTACAGAGGCAGGAGGAACTTCAGGAGACAAACATTAATTGCCCATTTTATGCCTATTTTCATGTTGATCACATTTTCTGAGCATAAACCTGTGAAATACGAGGCTGTTTTAATATCAGAGTGCTGAGAGCACTCAGCAGCTTTCAGAATCGAACCATCTGATTTTTCTGTATCAGCTGCATAGCATATGACTAAAAGCATGGGTTTGTTTGGTGTTTAGAAACCATGTGTATGGAAAATAATTGTAAAGTGCTTTTTCTCTCTCTTAAGACTAACGTGCTGTCTAAACCTGGCACATGGTATTATTCCATAGTCCAACATGCAAGCATGTATGTAACATTTATAAAAACAATGCTTGAAAATATCCACTCTCACTGGAGGTTTGCCCCCAGACATCTTTGGCACATTCCAAAATGTAGACGGTCTGGCATCTATACATTGTGTCAGTTGTGAATCAAGGAGGTAAACATATAGCCTCACACTTGCAGGTTTAGAAAACAGCTTTTCTTTCTCTTCTTCTGTCAGTGAGGCTATTCCTGCTGCCAGCTGCTGGCATTGCTTTTTGTGGTTCTGCTGTTACTGCTTCCACTGTGCCCTGTGTTACTGTCCCTGTGCTGCATAGGTCAAGAAATGCAAGTTATCCTTTCATTAGATAATCTAATATGCATTTTCTAATTTCTGAGAGGTTAATTTTCTTTTAGTATTTCAAAATATCTTAATCAGATTAACACTGTTCCTGGACAGACAAATAAGAAAATTGCATTTTGTTTGTTAAGGCAGAGTTCCCAGCTCATAGTTATTGTAACTGTACCTACACGGTCACATCTGTGGTACTTGAATTTTTTTGCTCAGCAAGAAAGCTGAAGTAGAACAGAGTGTAACCTCATGTGAACTAAAAATCAGGTTATGAAAAATCTAATTTTTGGAGTCAAGGTAGTATTAGCAGACCCTTGGTATTTCCTGTTTCTCTCTCAAAATTTTTGTTTAACTGGAATTCAAGGAATTTGGATCAAATTTCCTCCAGGATTTCCTGACATCTGTCAGCTTGGTTGCAGCACCAGTTCCAGGAATGTGCAGGCTCTCACAGCCTGTCTTGTGCATGCACACTGCAAATTTAGAAACAGATGCAGAGAGGGAGCCTTTGGCCTCCCTGTTCCAAAATTCTGGTCCTAAATTCTGCTCCTAAAATTCAGCAAATCTGAAGTCTTAAGAATCTGTCAGACTTGCAATGTCTGCAAGATGGTCAGTTCAGTAAGAGTGTGGAGTGCAAGCCCTCTGTTTATTCCAAATGTGCATATTTATGGTTGGTAAATCCCACGCAAGAAGTGACACCATTTGATCAGGGAATTAATTATAAAATCATTTTGTGGTCATACCTTAAATCCTCTCATTTATATTGGTCCCTTTTGCACTTCTACCACAGAAGAGACAATAAAGATATGACCCTGTATTGTATTGCCTGTCCATAAAGGATCTGGAGGAAATCCTAATTCATACAAGACAGAAGAGCAAAGCAATAGATGGGTTTGTGGTTTCTTTTTCCTTCCATGGGAATGCCAGAGTATACTGAGCAAAGCTTCTTTTCCAACTCAAAGTCAATGAATTGAGCAGTTACTGAAGACCTCTAGTTGAATTAACAAGCCCTGTGAACAGGCAAGATTGCCAGCTCAGGTTCAGCACAGCATGAGAGTGGCTCAATCCTACTGCAGACAGAAGTCCAAAGGTTACAAAAGTGTCGTTTCATCAGTTCTAGTCATAGACTTAGGAGATAAAAAGCACAAAGCACAGCTTCTCCTGGCTTTCCCTTCTAAAATGCTGTTACCTTTACTTGTGCATTTACAAGCAAGGACAGCCTGCACCCTGTCAGCCTGAGTTACCTTGGCTGCTCTGCTGTCTGAAACAGTTTGTTGCTCCAGGTGGTCACTCCTGCTGCCTCCACCTGGGTTTTGCTGTCCAAAGGGGCTATGTAGCACTTTGTGTTCGAAACAGAATGTTTGACATGTCAACAGCCTTTAGCAATGTCTGCGATTGTTTGTGGATCGGAGACCCCTGAGCAGGAAGCTCTTAGCACCCTTCAACAGAAGGGTTTTTCTATTTGCACAAAAGAGGTCACATCAATTTATAGTGATTCCAACACAAAAAGAGGACTCTACCACAATAGGACAGCCACAAGGGGTGAAGCACTTCTCCTATGGAGACACGCTGAGAAAGCAGGGGTTCTTCAGCCTGGAAAAGAGAAGCTTTTGGGAGATTTCATTGCAGCCTTTCAGTACCTTGTAGGGGTTTATAAAAAGGAGGGAGAGGGACTTTTTTACAGGCAGACAGTGACAGGGCAAAGGTTAATGGTTTTAAACTAGAAAGAGAAGTTTAGATTAGATGTTGGGAAGAAACTCTTCACTGTGAGGATAGTGAAGCCCTGGCAAAGATTGCCCAGACCATCTGTGGATGCCCCATCCCTGAAGTGTTCAAAGCCAGGTCAGGTGGAGCTCAGAGCAACCTGGTACAGTAAATGGCAGAGGGGTTGGAGCTAAATGATCTTTAAAGATCCCCCCCAACCCAAACCATTGATTCTAAGAGCCTTAATTGTTTGCAGATGCTGTTTTTGATGGGGGATAACAGCATTGGGATAGATGCAGAACATTAGAAGCATATTTGATCACCAGAAGGTTAATTCAGTTGCTCACACAGCTATTCCTTCATGCCAGGAGGGCACAAGGTTTCCCATAAGTGTCCCAGCTATTTTTGTGACGCCTGCCAGCCCTGTTGTAATGCCTGATGAAGTCCAGTTTATTGCAAATTACACTGGACTCATAAGCATGGACAGAAGATGCATGAAAATATCTTCAAAACTGTTCACCGATTTTAAAATGTACTTGCAAGAAGTGTCTGTTCCTTGCAGATCTAAACACAGAAACCACATGCTACAGTGGTAATGCTAAGATAATATTTCTCAGGCCCTCCTGTCCTGATTCCTTCTCTTTTCAAGAATTTAGTGCTGTGTTTGCACTATCTCAAATCCAACAATCACTGTGATAAAACCCCTCCATGAACTGTCTCAAAGCTCTTTTTTTGATAGGATTTAGTATTCCCAGTCTCAATGGATCAGCTTCCAAATTCTCCACAAGGAACGCCAGCTTCTTGAAGCAGAGAAAAAAAAAGAAAAAAGAGTAGCTGAACAATCTCCCTTTAATCTGCAGTTAGCTGAATCCTCTTTTCCTCTTGTTCTCTTCCAATTGGGCAGGGGCACCTGCTGTCAGAATCCCATAAATCAGCCAAGTCCCTAGAAAACAACTTTTACAATAGGTCTCTGTGCTCATATGAACTTTGGTATGGCTGCAGAGGCTATTTATACACTGCGAGTCATCTCCCACTGGTTCTCAAATAGACTCTGAAGTGTCCTGCCATGTCACTTTACCACCACAGAAATCACCTCTGCAGCTAACAATAATTAATGAAACCACACAGGGTAAGATTCATCTCAGCTATTTTTGGTCATTTAAAGATTAGGCTTCTCTGTTAAGAAAAAAAAGCCTGTCCCTGCAGCCTTCATAATCATTTTCTAAAGAAAATTCATGTCACCTAACATCAATATAGACTGACATGCCCTCTGGACAAACTTATCTTTCTCCTCTGACTGTCTAAAAGACAAACTTAGATGCTAAACTTTTAAAAAGTATAAGGTAAAAGAAATGAATCATACGCGGTTGGACAATTTTTGAATTTTTGGCCCAGTTAACCAAGTTTGTCACTCAACTGAACTCCCAAAAAGAAAGATAGCATTATAATGTGATTTATTTCATCTCACTTTAGATATCCAACAGTCAAAGCAGTCCAGATCCTCTTGCCATCAGAGATAAAGAAATGCCTTAATCACTTCAAGGGCTGATGGCTGATTTTCTTGTGTGCATTAACCAAGGAAAGCATCAGGCAACATAGTTACGTTTCTCCCTTTTAGTTATATGGAGTAGAGCAAACAAGTCCTCTCTCCTGTGACTTCCCTGCAGTGTCTTATGTACACTAGAAATTTCCACAATGTATGTTTATAGATAAACCAATACCTTGTTAGTACTGTTACAATTTTTTTTTTCCCCAGTGCATTTTCTCTTGATAGGAAAAAGTTCCTTGTTTGACAGCAGAAAGTCCTCTGCTGATCTGCTGGATTTCCTTTGTTCATACCAACTATCAGCTTGCTTTTAGCAAAAAAATGCTTTAAATACTAGAATCAGTATGTTTATTCTTGATAGATCGTGTGAAAATAATACAGATATTAGTTAGCTGAGTAATTTTTGTGTGTTGAATTTATAATTTTAATTATCCCTAGCAGCTGCATCATATGGTTGAATGCTGGGATATTCTAAAACTCAACATGACCAAAGGCTGACCAGTCTCCAGTTTCTAAACCTCTTTACATGTTAGAAAGCATATATCCCAACAGGGAAAAGCAATATCTTCCAAATAAACGAGCAAGATGGAAAGTACAGTCATGTCATTTCTAAGTGATACATTGCTCACTGTCACCATTTCAGGAACAACAAGCCTGATTTGAAAGTGAATGTCCTCTATCCCTCCTCAGTGAAAGAAAATCAATTTGTCTGTGTCCGCTCCTAATTAATTGTTCTCAGGAGGATCTGGAACATAATCCACTTTGAGGCTGGGTTTTCTTTCCCTTCCTTCATTACATTTTCCCAACTTGTTCTTATTTTCCACACTTGTTCTTAGTTGTAGGGCTACAGGACTGCAATGTGCAAAATACATCAGTGCTGCTATTAACCAGCAATGCCATTGTTTAGTGTCTTCTTAACGACTTCCAGCGCATTAGGAATAAAAATCCAGCCCTTACCATCTCTGGTGTATTTTGTCCATATGTCAACTTCTTTTTGCATTTCAACTCATGGGGGATTTCTTACCATAACCAGCCACTGTTGCCAACACTGAAGCATTTGGGCTCAAATATAATGCACTTGGACTGTAAAGAAATATGCAAGAGACAGATGGCAGGAGATGAGATTTTATTACTCTGATGTTTCTCTTTTTAGATTAAATCCCAGAATACGCACTATTGAAATTACCCTGCCATTTGTGGTTAAAGAGAATAACAACCACTAGACGCTACATTGAAGGATGTAGTGATGTGGTTTTAGTTTTGTCAGTTCTGTGGATGTATTTGTTCCTTGCTTTTATGCTGTTTTATATAAGTTGTAGTGGTTTGTTTCATGTACCCTCCTGAGTTTGTTTCCTCTAGTTTACCCCAATTACAGTTATATGCCAGTCATATGCTATATAACCCCAACGTCCCATCCATCACTTCAAGATCTCACCCTGTGTCTACAAAGTTCCAGTGAGGGCATCTAGTGATTGGGCAGGATCCCTGTTATTCCCTCCTTTGCCCCCTGATGTGTTCTACTTTTTGTCCTTTATGTACAGAGTCACTCCTTCCGTTCCCCTTACTGGTCCCACACTGTACCCTTCCCCCTGCCCCTCCCCTGCATTTAAGGTGCTGCAGAGAGAGGATCTGCGCTGTCTTGGACAGACTCTCTGGTGGCGAGGTGGTCCCATGTGGACATCAATAAACCCCAGCTGCTGTTCACCCATCAGAGTCCTCCCTTCTTTTCCTTGTCTCTGCTCACGTTTCTGAGGCGGCAAGGGCCCACAGGATCGGGAAGGTATCCCCAGATACTGGACCGTACCTCACACTGCGGCTGGTGTTGGGGCTGGCCTGGAAAGGCGGGACAAGGGTCCCGAGACACCGTGACCACGCAGAACGAGATAGTTTTTACATGGCAAAACACATGGCATTTCCAAATACGGTCCCATGAAATGCATAAAATGGGTTGAAATCAGACAAATCAAGAGTTCAAGTATCTTAGTGAGAGAAAGACTAGAAGAAGACCAGGCTAACATGCCCTGTTATAGTGCAGCCTGGAAAAGGAGACACTGTCACTAGTTTTGATTTTCATTCTGTTCACAAACCAGGACTACAGAAATGCACACTGCTGTTTATACAGAGAGTGTGTCAGCAGAGGAAGGAGGGAGAGCACAATGCGGGAACATCTGTTGCAAGAAACAGGTTGAAAATAGCCATGTAATAGCATGACAGAAACATCTGCGCAGTATGCACACTACCATGAGCAGAGCATCAGGAGGGACAAGGATGCAAACAAGCCTGTGAGCAGTAGGTCAGGGAGAGGCTCACTGTCAGGCAGGAAATATTTCACTAATCCTTTTTACTTATTGCAACCCCATTATTATTTAAAAGGTAAGAGTACAGAAGGAGATGGAGCTTCCTGTGTTACGGGCAGATGCTACAAGAAGGGTTGTGTTGCATATCCGATGACCCAAGGATTGTTAAGGAAATGTGCTGAACAGTAATCATAATTAAAGAGACAAGCAGCAAGCTAAATATAATATTAGTCAGAGCTTCTGTGCCATGTGTTAACTAATAATGTTTTTTTCTCCTTTTGAGAAGAAGAGTAATGGATTATACCATATCTGTTCAAATAATAAAACACTGTTGAAATTCTGTCTCTGGTGTAGTGAGGACATGGAAGAGATTTGTTCTGTTTTTTCCTTAGACATTCCCAATGTATATGTAACACAGCAGGCAGCCAAAAAAAATGGACAAGTCTTCAAGCAACGAGTTTTCCCAGTGCAATCTTCACTTCAGCCATCACAAAGCAGAACTCTTGATCTTCAGGCTTCAGGCATGGTTCCTCTTACCATCACAAAAATCTAATTTGCTTAAAGAAAGAAAGAAGGAAAGTATCTAGTTCACCATACTTTGAAATGGTCTTGCAACAAAAACCATCCATACCTGCATTTACAAATAGGTGGAGAAGGGGATGTGAATGCATTTCTGAAGTGCAGAAGTACTTTTGAATTATTCCCGAACAGCACATGCATCACCCAGCTTAGATATGCAGATACCATCTATGCAAATTCAGCACTTTTCTGCACATACCTTTAGCATAGCCCACTCATTTCTCAAGTCTTAGACAATATGAGGATTTGTGTAAAATTCAGTATCATTCTGGTAGTTTTCCCAAGTTTGTCAAACCAGGAGGAATTCCAGAATCTGTGCTGTACATGTGAAATGACATTCAAGTAGGCTTCCCTCCTTCACTAGTGATAATTTGGTAATTGTTTGCTATAACTTAAAATAATTCTGTAACATACAAAGCCAATGCTTTAGAATCTCATTGCTGAAAAAAGATGATGGATCAATAAGAGCAGAAAAATAGCACTGTTCTGAACCTATAAAGAAAAGTAATGCTTGTTTCCTACTGACAATTGGAGTTGATGGGCCTACCTTTGGTGAAGGGAAGAATTTATGGCATGGAAAAAGCATTGCAAACCACAGTCATTCAAAGGGGTTGATGACACTTTTATAACAAAGTTATCAGCCACCACTGAAGACACAATAAAATAATGACTACTTTAACAATCATTTCTGACTGCATGTTTTCCAAAATTCTTTGACTTTCTTGCAAGGTTAGACTGACCTAAAATGGTGCTGCAGCCAACGTGCAGCATCATCACCAACGTGTCAGGGATGGCTAGCAAAGGAAGAAAAGTTTCTGTGTGCACTCACATAAGAGTGCTAATCAAAAAAAATGGCTGTGAAAAAGGTGCAAAATCTCTGGATGTGAAAGAACTGGTGACCAGAAGCTACGCCAGCAAGAATGCTGTCGTTTCTTCACACTTCCTTCCATACAGATCACAATCTTCCACCTTCACTTCCTCTTCTTCAGGACAGAAACTCTGGGCTTCCAGATTTACCATCAGTGAAAGAAAAAGGACCAAATGTCTGAAGAAATCCTAACTGTTCTGATCAATCATTAAGAAAAACAAAAGTTTTCTGCCTAGAGACTGAGCTTTTACAAGTGTTTGTCACCAGCCAAGGAAAATTAAATGATTGTGGCTTAATCTGGTTTTGATTGTTGAGGGTTTTTTTCCCTAACAGTCACAAGTTGACCAAATTCTTCAATTAGCAAATAAAACAAACAGATCCAGAGAATTCATAGCTAAATGAATGGGAGGAAAAATTGCAAATAAAAAGGCAGATATAGCAGTAAGGTAGAAGGAAAGGAATAAGTAACAGGCAGTATCCCTCAGGTATTTTTGCTCAGTCTTACTTTTTTCCATTGTGCATTGAATGCAATGTTAAAAGAAAGAAATTAGAACTTTTACCATATAGGTTGATTGGAACAAAAAAGAAGGTGTGAGAAACAGACCCACCTATGAGATGGATGAATGAAGCAACAGAAACCGTATAAATATGATCTTTTGGAGCATGGGAGAAACTGAAGGACAGACAAATACCTAAAAAGTCCAGAAAAAGAAACCAATTAAGTTAAACACTACTGAAACTGTTAAAAGAGTTGTTGACTGATACTGGGTTGACTAGTTTTGCTTGCTGGAGCAGAAGATGGTTTCAGGAAAGAAGGCACACCTGAGGATGCTTCTAGTGTGAAGGACAGTCTGGATTCTTCCTGAATTACCCAAAAGGCCTGAAGATGGGTAAACAACTGAAGGAAATTAATGTGGCTTTATTGAAGTCAGACAAAATCAGATGGGAAATGTGGCATTAATTTTAAGCATATGGTATAAATGATAAACCACTGGAATAAACTATTGCCTCACCATCTGCTGATACTATCAAAAATAAGATTGTATATCTTTCTGGAAAATAAATATTTTATACAATCACATGTTGCTGAGCTCAAAACAGAAGCAGCTGCAGGAAATCTAAAGTCTGTGAAAATATACGTCATCAGAAGAGTTGTACTAATGGTTTCTTTATCCTAGAAATCTGTAAAGCTTTCACCGGATCATATTTAGACTGGTGGAGGGGTGTTACGTGGCACATGAAAAACAAGTCATTGATACCAATATGCACAGTGATACAGAACAGACCATAATATTTAAAATTTCCTTTATGTGTTTGTACATGCATGTTTAAATAAGATTTTAAAATTAAAGACATATTTGTGGGTCTTAATAAACTTTAAAAAAAAAAGAAAAGTCAGTGTTGTCATGATCTCTGTGGCAAAATGACTGTCATAGTGCCAAATAATGAAATTGCAAATTATTAGCAAAAGATTAATATTGCATAGCATAATATGTCTGAAACATATTACATATTCTTGCTTGGATTAGGATTTCACTTCTGCTAGTTTGTATTCTTTGTTAATTAAAATAAAATATCCACAGATGGAAGATACTTTGCACAATTGACCTGTGTTACATTAGTTGAAATCAAGACTAACCCATGGCAGATACAGAGCTGAAATCTGTTTTCCCTTCACCACCAAATGCTACAACTTCTGTAACCACTCATGACAGCAAACTGTCATCCTTCAAAAATAATACAGGCTCTTCTCACCAGTCACTAAATCTTATGAAAGGTGTAATTCCAGAAAGCCGAAACATTTGACAAAAACAATACAAAAACTAGAGTTATTCCCAGTCTTGTTTGCCCAGCATTGCTCAAAGCCTCCATAGTCTCAACAGGCAGGAGCAATGTTATCAAAGGCATCTGCATTAGAAATGGTTCTGTCTGTGCTGACCCCAGCTCCTCATAGAGAGAGCAGAAAGAAACAAACACTTTAAGGATGAGATTCTTCCTGGTTTGTAGTTTTTCTCTATAATAGGGCACATGAAAGTGCCTGTTTCATTTAGGGGAAGACAAGAACAGAAAGTATAGTATGTATTTCTAATATTAGGAGGGACATGTACCCCCTCTGCCCCTCTCTGGAATAGCAGTGTTCTGGGTATTTTAGGAGTTTTCTAACCATTGTGTATAAATGGAGATATGACATACAGCTACTTTAATTAAAGCATTGACAAAAATCTTTAGTATTTTAACCCCAGTAAGTAGCTTGTGTTGCAGCCTAGAAACTTTCGGCACATTGCAGCATCTTAAGTGAAAGACCATTTTAGATACCTTGAGGTATCAGAGACACCTGTAGGTGTATGGGAGATCCAAGACAGTGTCTACAGGATCCTTCCAGTTAAAGGTCAAGAACAACCCATGGAGTCCAAACTAGCTGTGATCTGAGTGCTGACTTCTTGTTACTACCTCATTTTCAATCACTTTGCTTTAAGGAACCCAAATTGACACTGTAATTTCATTTGCTTTATAGATCAAGTTGAATTGTTAGTAGCAAAGGAACCAGGAGCTGGAGGCAATGATCTTTGCAGTTCCCTTCCACATCAGGTTATTTGAGGATTCTATGACTCAAGCAGTTTGTCTCTCAGTGCTGGTATATAAGGATGATTCCCCCAGTCCATACTGACAAAAATGTTGCACCTCATCCAAAAGTATTTCACTGTCAGCTTTCTCTTTACTTTCAAAGTTAGCTACATAAGTATTGATGAATTTATCATAATTTTTTAAAATTGAAATAGATTTTTTAAAAAACATAGGGAGTCCCATCTACTTCAAAGAATAGAAAAAAGCTTTTCAAGGTAAATCATTATAGTAGTCAGCTATAATTCTTCATATATTTTATATATCATTTTTTTTGTTGTTTTCCCATTAAAAATTCTGACTTAGACAGAATTGTGTTATTTAATTTGGTCTAATATGCAAATGAATATTTCACATTATACTGGTCTTTTATTCTCTTTTATCTCAAAATCTTAACATTTACAAATGTATTGAACATTTATTTTATACTAAATTTAATTAATAGAATCTATTCACAGTTATTTGAAATGCATTCCACGTTGATTGAAATAATTAGTGTAAGGCTACTCAATATTTACTTTAGATATGAATCTAAGGGGATTTGATAAAATTAATTAGCAGGAACTAATTATAGTTAGGATATGAGTTATGGTTTAATAAATATAATTACAGAGTAAAAATGATGGATTCCTAATTAATAGATACTAGTTGCCAAACATTGAAAAGAGATTATCGTATTGCTGTGCAGGACATGCTGTTCGGCACACCTTCGGTTCTTGAGGAAACAGTGACATTTAAAGTGTTTAGGGAAGGGTCTGAGAGGAAGTAAAAAACAGATAAGCTAATTTGTTCCTATTTTGCAGTGGAGGTATCAGATCAATTAATGAAATCTGCCTTCTGTACAGGGATACCTTCCTGCTCGTGGTATGTCGACAAGTGGCACAGTAGCTACACGACAGAATTCTAGAGGAATTTAGGCATTTAATAATGACAGTAGGCTCCTGATGGGATTTTGGTATTATGTAACTGTTTCTAGACATTCAGCTTGACACCTGATCTCTTCTTATATGTGCCTAACGTTCTAACTTCCTAGCTCTCTTCATTTAATCAGTGCCTAGCTATCCTACATAAAAGATGGGGATCATAATGTTTTCTGTCTTAAAAAAATGTTGTGGTTATAACTTCTTCTAAGGCAGAGAAGTAATCAACCAGTGGAGTATTACAGGCTCCTTAAATATTATGATAATTGATGGAAGAAATGCTGTCTATTTTGAGGCAGAAAGCTGGCCATGTTTTAAATTAACTTTCTACATTTGGATTGTTCCTCCCACTAGGGTTCATTGCACTCTAAGGCTTTTTGACATGTGTCTGCATAACAGTCCAGTCATGCAATTGCTGTATCAGAGGCTGGTACTTGACCTGTGTGATAATACACCAGAGGAGGGATGGGAGTGAGTGGACACATCTTGTTCTATCAAAACATGAAGGGCAGGTTCATAAATTGCAATTACTGACCAACAGCAGAAGAGGGGAAGAAGCTAATTATTATTTGGAGTAGAAGAAAGCTGGACTGTGATATCCTATATGTTCTCTTATCCTACCCTAAAAGATTATTTAAACAACACTCAGCAGTTCATCCTGAATCACATTTCATCTTTACTCACAAGAACTGAATTTTGTCCTTGCATAACTTCAGGACTTTCTGAGTAAGTGTTAAATTTACTCAGAAAGTCATGAAATTAGTTAAGGACTAAAAGAAATTATATTTTACTATGAACAGCTACTCTGTCAAGAACTGAAATTTCTGTGCATTTTCTTTTTAAGAATTCATGGGGAAACTGAATTAAACATGGGGTGTTTTTCCCTGGCACATTTTCTCCATTCATCTCATTTGAAAAATCTTCAAGTTACTCAGAAACAAGTAGACTGGACCAGGTGCTCCAAAGAGGCTCTTTCCAACATGGATGATGCTGTGACTCTGTGACCAACCACTCCCAGAATCAAGAACAGCAGCCATCTCTTTCTAGGACAGAGAAGAGCATTGCATTTCCAGCAATATTAGGCAGTATTTATTTTCCAGTTTGCCCCTTTCAGAACACAATTAAATGCCCTGATTGTTAGAGCTACCACCTACTTGCTGCTCACACACACTTTGTGCCTGGGTGTTAATCTGGAAATCCTAGTGGTTTAACTGCACAGGAAATTTCTTAGCTTCTAGCAAAGCTCCCAACTTCTCACATGTTTGGATAGAAGAGGCCTTGAATACCATATTTTTGCCATTGTAAAAGAATTTCTAGCAGTTTGGTATTATTTTGCTTACATCAGCTGCATATCCAGCTGGTGTAGAGGTACAACTCCTTCACAGCAGTTCACTGAACCAGTTGATCTGTTTGCCAAGTATCCCATAGTGAGAGTCAGATGAGAAAAGCATGAGATCAAGCCAAAAAAGGGAAGTTATTGAATCATATCACCCACACATTGTTTACCAGTCAACTCACCTCACACCTGCTGTTTAATGCTTATTTACGTAAGACTCTATTAGCTAGATTTAATTTTCTCCATTCTTTTGAATATAACTGTAAAATATGAATACTTAAAATTCATTCACTGCAAAAACCTCAACTTTTCTTCTAATTCAATGTAAAATCAAAAAAAACCTACTCAAAACACAATAACCCCCCAACATTTTATACCTGCTATAAGCATTAAACTGTACTAAGTTTATTAAATTAATTAAAAATACTTTAATTCTCTTAAATTATTTTATATCTCATTTGAACAAGAAAAAGAATGCAAAATATGTCTTTCCATTTATCAGTGTCTTAATGAAATACTACTGAGTATTTCTTAATGAAATACTGCTGGACACAACAACAAAATTCCCCAAAAGTGCTCCAAAGGCTGGATGGCAGCAGACACTGATAAGCAAAAGAACAAGAGGTAACGACCAAAGATTCTTTCCTCTTTCCAGCCCCCATCTGATTCAGACTGACAAATGACATGATCTCTAATCTCCTGTGGCCTTCCTGGAGACCTATTGAGCTGAGGATAGGTAGCCTCTCCTCCAGCAGCAACAGTGGGAAATCCAGGAATCAGGAGACCCTTGGCCACTGTGTCCCAATTTAAACACCAGAAATTGCCTCTTTCACAGCTACAGTATAGACAGAAACTCATAAGGCAGTAAAAATTAGTTGTATGCATAAAGCTTTACTCTTTCATATGTAGATGGTCATCTCTCCTGGAGGGTTGCAATTTGTAGCTTCACAGGATCTAACTTTCTAAGGAACTCAAAGGGGTGTAATCATTATTGACGGTGGTGGAAACAGATGGGAGAAGGGCAGGGATAATGAGTAAACAGAAAGGAGCAAGTTGTTAACAGAAATGTAGTCCAAGTTTATAGACTGATTCCTCCATTTCTCTCTTAATAAAAATAAAAATTTAAAAAGTATGTGAGATCACACAGCTTTTTAAATGGATACAGAGCAGAACACATAATTTATTCACTTTTTTTTCTTTGCCCCCTTAAAGGAGCTGTCACAGTGGCAAGGCAGAGACAGTGATCCTTCATATGCTTGCAGTAAAATGAATTTTAAATATGTAAAGACAGGATGGAAATAGATGCCAAACTGTGACTGTAAACTGCAGCTCTTCCTTTGCTCTCTTTCTCTTCTACAGCCTACCTAGAAAGCAACAGTAATAGACTCTTGTGCAATTTCAATCTTGCTTCTTCACTGCTAAGCAATGCTGACAGACACATCACTGCAAGTTTGTCTCTTTATCCACCAGCAGTACACACCTTAAAGGAGACCTCTAAAGTCTGAAGAGTGAAAGAGTCTCCTCCACCCACTCTTCTTTCTCCTGTCATTATCACACCATAGTTGACTGCTTTTCAGAATTACCTCTCTCCATCTCTTCCTCACAAGGTGATCTCACACAAAAGTGTATAGCAGAAAAGATACTGGCACCATGGGGAGAACTTGTCAAATGCTCCCTCTATGTTTCCTCTTTGTGGGCAAAATCTTGGCAATGAGCAGACAGTGCTCCTCTCTGTGCATAATATGCATCTTCTTCTACAAAATTCACAGCACATTCAAGACAAATGCTGAAATACTCAGCTGAAAACAAGGTCAGATAAACATCCAGGTAAGGAAAAACATGAGTGACCCAATGATTAATAAGAACCATAGGGAAAAAACTTTCCAACTTTTCCATTTGGTTCACTTATGACATGTTTATAACCACTAGCTAAGTAATTAACTGCTCCTTCCTTCTTTATCTGTAGAAATGAATTTATGTGTTTTTATTTACAGCTGCAGCATTTCCAGAAAAACAGATCTGTCTTCAAACTCAACAGAGACAGCTCCAGTTTGAACCAGGATTCATTCTGTGGTGTAATTAATCTCTGTTCAATGGTAGAGAAGATGTCTGCTGGGACAAAGGAAGGGCTGTTTGTCACAGCTTCCCTTCTACTGAGAGCCAGCCTGTTTCAGCCAGCAAAGATCAGCAAGGATCTGTGAAGTCCCAGAAGTAGGAGATTCAGTCATCAGTAGGGTTTCTGAGTGATTCCCCTCAGCTATCTCTTTGGAAATATAATTGACTCTGCAACTGGTTAAAGACATTTAAATTGCTGTTTGTTAGTGCTCTTTGTTTTGCTATTTACGAAAGGGGTGTTTTGCAATATTACATTCCATATCATTTTTTGCTGAGCTATTTAAAAAGAAATTAAGAAGTTTCTGAAGGGAGCAGATGCCTTATCTCATTTCCTATCTGTTCTGATCATACCTCTGTTTCTATTAAAACTCTTCTTGGCCTGTGCTTCTAAGCCCATGAGAGGGTTTGTAGACATTATTTCCCACAATCCTCTCAATATGTTTTCCACCACTAACCCACACTAATCAGCAGTTCCCAGAAATATTATGTCTACTGTTGATTAAGACATCACATCCTCCTGTCTATACCACTGTCACTTCTTTACAATTACACTGCTAAACTGGCCATATCCACATTGAGATTAAGAGCTTAGCAGGAATGGACATTTCATCTAGAAAATAAGAATGGTCAGAGTTACAATCAATAGTCTGTCCCACACTTGTCAGTACAGCAGACTGGGATGTTCAGGGTGCACCAATCCTCACAGACAAGAAAATGATGTGACAAGGTAGATTCGTTTCCCAGATCTTAATGACTGACTTCCTGCTTCTGACTGGACTTATTAAATGTAATTCTTTCTGTCAGCTTGGAGCAAACTTGAACCCTTCTGACATGGAAGGGCAGAAAAATATGTAGCAATTGCTTTCCTACTCTAACTTGGATTTTCCTTTAAAGTTATTAAGACCATAAATGCAAGTTTTGCTAGTAGTTTAAATCCTAATTCAACTGTTCACAGTCTCGGACTACCATAAGCTAAGTAGAAGCGTGTCCTGAGGAAAACGGATGTCTGTCTCTCTTTTGTCTGTGTCCTGGCTTCTTGGTGGAAACAGTTGGCACTGAATATTGTCAGAGACAGAGTTTGCTGAACTTATCTATGTTTTTATTTCATAATTGAAAAGTAGAATTGTTCTCACTTGGCAGGATAGAGGTTAATTGGATCCAAAGCAAGAGGAAGATTATTATAAGGACTAACCTTGCTCATCTGAATGTCTACCTGACTCATCTCTCTCATTACCACATGATCGATCCTGGAAGTATCTAGTATGGCTTCTGTTGTCTTTTAGGTTTCGTTAAGGAAGAATTTTCATTTAAAGAGTATATAGGCACCTATTAGGGAAATAGGTTTTGATGTGAACATTTTACACTTTGTTATTTGGACTGAAAGGTCAGTTTTCAGAATAAAAGAAAGAAAAAAATCCCACTTGTCTGCTGTGAGAGCAGCAAACTTCTCCAGCTTTTGCACACTGACAGAATTACTTTTACTTTTCAGGTAACTAATCCTACATCCTTTCTAAAACTGCTGTTCTTAATGCTTGACTTCTTATCACAAGGATTAAAGGCCATTGCTGTTTAGAAGATATCTTGGTTTTCCCCCTCCATTCAGTAACAAGGTGGAATCGGAAATACAACCCACCTCCCTAACCATTACCTCTCCCAGCCTTTAGGGGAAATTCTCTGGGCTTAAATGCTCTCAAAAACTTTTGGGATGGCTTTTTCAGACTGTGCTATATACTCTCGAAAAATAAGTACATATTTAAATGACAGGGGAAAGCAAAACCTGTTCTATTTGCTAATGCTTCAGTTTCTGGCCTTACAGTCCCATTCCATAAGAGGGGTTGTTTTCACATGGAGTTCCTTGGCTTCATAGGAGAAGTCTTTGTTACAGTCTCTACATTTGTCACTTGAGAAACAAAATGTATGATATATGGTATGATTAAGTATAGAAATTCCTCAGCTGGACCACTGGAGTCAGCCATAGGGGCTTCAGATGGGAGGAATACTCATTTGTATTCTCCAGGATGGAGCTGGGCAACCAGATGTGTCACACGAGCCTGCAAATTTAATGTAATATTCACAGCAGTTGCCTTTTCTTAGCCTAAATCCTCCATTCCTATAGAAACCAGCAGTGTGAAATCTCAGATTTCTGTTGTCTGTGTCTGTGTGTTTCAGTTTCAGTTCTCCAGCTACAGAGAATCTTGTAAATGTGGCACAGGTGCACAGTGCAGATGATGAACAATAAGACAAGTAATAAGATGTTTGATTCTATAACACAGTTCCAGGGTTCCTGATTCACATTTCCTGAATAGTGGGGCTGCCACTATTGGTTTTTCTCTTATATTTGAATATTGGGTTTGTTGCCAACACACTGCTTTTATTGGTCTTCTGTTGAAGGATAATATTTAAATTATTATGGCCTTGAATGCATACTTGATTTACTTGAAAGGTTTCTGGGTCCAGTGTTTGTGGAAAATGTTAAAATATTTAGAGAGAATGGTTGCTTGCCCTGCCAGTTAAAACCCCCAGGCAAACATAATACATGAAAAAGGAAAGAGTTAAATGAAGCAGCAAGACAATATATGCACCAAGTCCTTCTTAGTCTTCATTTTTCAGTAAACTTCGTTATTACTTAATTGTCTCGTTTAATATTTTTCATTTTTTTATGCTAGTGAATACTTTGCTTGTTAAACAAACAGGTTTTTTCCACTTTTCTCCAATGAAATCTCTTCCTAAACCAGGAGGGGGAGGGGCCGCTTGAATCTGTTTTCTAGAGGAACCCCTTTGGAACCTTCCTCCCAAATTTACCCTAAACCAGAACAGCTACTATGACAGAACTGAAGACACTCAAAGAACTGAGAAAATGAAATCTCAGATTTTATTCAGCACCCAAGAGGGGATGATACATTTTTCATTTTACATTAAGGTACTCTACTGAATTGTGAGCAGCAATACCAACCTGTAGGCAATAAAACCCGAGATGAGACTCTCATTATCACACCAAACTCAGGTATCCACCTGTGTACAACAGGCTCCATTTACTGCCTCAACACTGCCCTTTTCAAACTTTCCAGTTTATTCAAGAGACCCACAAATGGGTTCATAGGTCTGACAAGGAACCTGCTGGAGGAGATTTGCATCCTTTTGAAGCAGTAGAAAGCTGCCAGGGGATACAGTATAGCTTTTCAAAAGGTATTAGGCATCTATGTTTAGGAAACTGAATCAAGATCATTATATAAGCTCCCATTATCATTAATGGAGATGCAATCAATGTAATCTATAAAGACCAAGGAGCTGGAGAGACTCTATGATTTGTATTGACAAGGTCTTCATCGATTGTAACAGGATCATAGACACCTAGTGTAACACTAGACGTCTGTGCTAGATAACAAAATTTAGATTTCTTAATCTTAAACTGAACCAAACACCCTATCAACTTCATTTAGAGATTAGGAGCAGAAATAAATGTTTCTTGAAAGTTAGAAGCAGTTTCAAATTAGTAATAAATGAGAAAATGTCACTGTGCAGTGAGAATGTGATTATATTTTTAGAAGAATTTAGTGAAAGTAGGGAAGAATATAACAGTCTCACTTGAACAAATCCAAGATCTGTACATCCCAATATCCCATCTCCCCACAAAGACCATGAGCAGATGTCAAGGAAAATGTAAAAACAGGGTAAGGATGGCATTACCAGAATGCTCAGTATTTTTGTGATCATGACTCCATTTTAAATATAATCTGCAATTAACAATATAAATGCAAGTCATAGGTACACACCTATATCACTTCCCAATAAGAATTTGAAGTTCACAGATTTTGAAGGTTAGTCCTACCTCTCATTTGACAATTATTAAAGAATTTCAAAATCATATACTTTCTACTAGCTGATAATTTTTAGCCTTCTGCCTAGACAATTTATGTGAAAAGAGAAGAACATATTTTCCGCCAAAGTATGTATTACAAAATCCATCCCCAAATACTCTTATACGATTAGCAAAAACTAGTTGTGGCTACAGAATAAACCTCCCTGTGACTTCCCAGAATTGTGGTAATCTGCAAAATCAATCTTCCATTTTAAAATGGGCTTTTACCCTTCCTGCTCCTCTACTTCCTTTGTTTTGTGAACTTTCAGAAAGCAGTCTTGTCACATATTGACAGTGACGAGACGGGGAGCCGACCTGTTCACTCAATGGGCTGAGGACTTCAGAGATGAACTGAAGCTTGATCAGTTTATGAGGGGGATTGTGTGTCTGTGCCAGTGGCAGCAGGGGCTGGAACTGAAGATCAGAAAGCTCCCAGAGGTGTGTTCTTATTTTAGTGAAGCATGTGTAAATACAGGGCTTTTTCTACATTTTTCCTTTGGCTTGTTTTGGTTTTGGTTTGGTTGTTTGTTTATGGTTTTGGTTTTTTGGGGGGGAGGTTTTGTTTGGTTGGTTTTTTGTTTGGGTTTGTTTTCTTGGGGTTTTTTGTTGTTGTTGTTGTTGTTGTTGTTGTTGTTGTTGGGTTTTTTTGGGAGGTTCTTTTTGGGGTTTTTTTGTTATTTTCTTTGGTTTCAATTGTCCCTTTTTGAACCAAAATGCACTGAGAAAACAAAATGTCCTGCCTTGCAAAACATATTAAGAGGCAAAATTCATACCCAAATGAGGCAAAGAATAAAGATGGGAAAGTCAAACTGGCTGTTATTTAGATATTCTAGAGCTATTCTGCTAAAGCAATGTGTTTATGGCATTGTAGCAACAGGGCCTTGAATGACCCATGTCCCCACATCCATATTAATGAATTCTTATAACCTACCAAATATAAGAACCCCTGAAAGACATCCAGTGAGACTCATCCCTGTCCCTCCCTGACTCTTGCACTGTGAATTGGAAGTGTTTGGATAAAGGCAGGTTGCACAAATCAAAACATGTCGGAGATTACCGCGGTCTTTTGATAGTACAGAAAGTCAAACTCCAAGGCTTGATAATTGGACACAATCAGCATATTCATGAAGTCATGGTAAACCAAACACAGTGCAAATGACAGGGATACACCCAGTTGGGTCCCAGTTAACCAAGAAAGACAAGTGTCACCACAGTCTTAGCTGGTGATGCGGCGCAGACAAGCTATGATCTTCCATATGGATTCTCTGTGCTACTTTCCAGGTATTTTCCCTTTCAAGCCTGAGCAACAGGGTTGTTGCAAACTTTAAAACTAGCTCGTCATCTCTATATGAGTGACAATTAGGACACTTACCATGTGGGTGTAGGCATGAACATATATCGGTTTTCTTCTTATTTATATTCTTGTCTCTTTCTGTTGCAAAATGAATGCCAATGAAACAGCAACTG
This sequence comes from Cyanoderma ruficeps, assembly GCA_008694505.1. Classification (NCBI taxonomy): domain Eukaryota; kingdom Metazoa; phylum Chordata; class Aves; order Passeriformes; family Timaliidae; genus Cyanoderma; species Cyanoderma ruficeps. The sequence goes on from VZDJ01006028.1 coordinate 15,305,921, forward strand.
GGGAATGTTAATGTGGGCACTGAAACATTAACTTCTCTGCGATATTTTTGTGATCTTAATTGTAAAGTCTTAAATAACATTGACAAAGCTTTACACTCCATTGATTCTATTGCTATACTAAACTCTTCATTATGTGAATTTCTGAATGCTCACAAGAGTCAATCGTAATTATGCATGGCCCAATATAATTGAAATCAAAACAAAGCATTGATTCATGCTGCAAAGTGTTTTACTTCTAGCAATCTCTGTGAGGCAATCAACCAAAAATTAGATCTGTATATTAGTGTTTTATTTATTTAAGTATTAAACAATAGCAAACTTCCAGAGGTCCTTTTCACATAGGTTCACAACAGCAAACAAACTGATTTTAGACTTATATCACCAAAATTCCTAGGAATTATACTCAAAAGCACAAGGCCAAACAATCTTTTCATTATAACTTAAAAACAAAGAAACAAACAAAAAACCCAGCACATTTTATTCTACTAAAACATGTTTCTGAAATTCTTAGTTTTAGTTCCACATAAATGGAATGAAAGTCAGACAAATTTTGTAAATGGAAAGGAATGATACTACTTTATCTGAACCACTAATATGCCGTTTTAAAGTAAGGGGAACAAACTACTATCAACAGTGAGATGAATATTTTAAATGACACCTTGATGGGGGTTTTTTGGTTGGGTATGAGTTATTTTAGTCACTTCTGGAAATACCCTTAACAATTTTGATCCAAAGAATTCTATTGAAAAATGAAGGTTAAGCTTCAAATTTATCTACACATTATTAACAACAGTAGAATAAAATCTAGGGATTTGGTAACTGCAATGCAGTTTCTGTGGAAGTATGATTGCTTAGAGAAGCTGAAATGATCCCTAGTCCTAATTGCTAATACAGCAAAAGATGGCAAGTGCTAGGCAAGGTGGAATCACTGTGACCAGCTGCTGAGGTAGCCATGTGCCTGATATTACGCTATTACAACACCAAACTTAAAAAATATCATCATTGCATGTAAATTAAGGTAGAAAATAAGGAAAGATCCTTAAAAAATTCTTAAATTTTATTTCATCCTGGAGATGGACCGAAGTAGAGAGCCTACAGGCTTTTGCCAAGAGTTGAACAATTTAAGAACAAAAATTATGTACAATTCTTCAAAATTCCTGTGCCCATCAGATGGAATAAGGTGTGCTCAGGGATGTTCATCCCCTTCTGATGAGATATGGATTTCTGTCATAATGTTCCATGGACTGCTTATGCTGAGACACTCTTCTTTTGTCTTTCCCAACAGTTCTTTAAGTTCTTCAACATTTTGATTTCATGCAGTTCTGACTTATCTGTAGTGACTTAGTGAAGCCATCTTGTAACAGGTGGAAGAAAGCTGTCAGTGCAATTGTCTTCCATGTTCATTCAGGGTATTAGTGTTCCAGATTAGATTCCACACAGTGGGCAAAGATCACTTCTTGCAAATTGGCTTCAAAGTAGGCATAACACACCTCCTAGGTGTCAAAGAGCAGGTTTCCTTCTTTAGAAGAAAATTGGTAAGCCATGTGAAAACTTCATTTTCTCCCTCCTCTTCATCCCTCCCTATTTGATAGACCATGAATAAAGCAGTACTTTTCTTTTTTTACTGATGAAATTCAGCTGGTTCTCCACCCTGGAATTCATAGTCCTGCTCCACTGGACAAGGACAGAAACACAGAGAGAAACGTGTATCCTCGCAAAGCCCTTCTCTGCCACAGGACTCCTCAATGCCTGCCCAAGGAGATAATTTCAAGAAGGCAAATAAGTTTAATTTAGCCTCTGAGCTTTTTCTCTCCTCGTTTCTCTGATGAGATGTTCAATTCACTCCATTTTGTTGTCAGATTTGTGACATAGAGACCTGTCTCTGAGCAATGAGTCTAAAGCCAATATCTCATTTCACATAAGCCACTAAGCAGTCATCACATGGTAATGCTTTCCAGTCACTATGGATGCAAGGCTGTAAGCTTTCATCTATAAATTCTTTTTTAGTTGCTCATTTCTGTCAAGCTGGTCTAATCTACTTACACCTGGCACATTAATTCTTATCTTTTCCCTGCAACATTGTAATTATATGTTATTTCCAGCAATAATTAATTCTCTCTCGGGCGGGCTTTTTATAGCTTATAAGTCAAAGTGGGCTGCACCATACTAAATAATTAATTCAGACTCTGTTTTATGTCATGACATACACACAGCCCCCAGGTGTAACAGTTAGAGAATTCTTTTGAGAAGAAAGTCCTTGGCTCACAGGGGTTTACAGATCTGAAAGCACCAATTGTAATGGTTATTTCTCTCAGACCAACAGTAGGTGTGTTCAGTTCTTTGTACCAACAACCTGTTTGTGGCAGCTGTTTCCAGAAAGCCTTGCTATAGTCTCAACTCACAAGATCATGCAGCTGCAGACCACGTGAATCACTCCAAAAAATACGCAGAGCCCTTCAGAAAAGCCTGCAACAATTCACACACTTACCTTCAGTTGCCCATATTTCTTTGACTTCTTAATTATACAGAAAAGGGACATTCACATGAAAAAAATGTGATATGAAATTGTAGCTATGAAGTATTGACAAGCTGTGCACGTAGAAAACTCAATCATTAAGCAAAAGTCGATAGCTAGATATGGTACCTTACCTAGGGGAAGTGTAATCTCAAATACCTCACCCTCCAGAAATACAGAAAAGAAGACATTAAGGGGAGGGAGGGGGGAAGAATACTTTAAAACTAGCCAGGAAGACAGATTAGGAAACAGAAGCCTGAAAGTTTCAGTATGCCTAAAAGGATTTGCTGGAATCCAATGAGATAATATTTGAAAGACGAAAGAACTCTATTAATAGGAAAAGTATAATTACCAATCATGAACTATAAAGGATGCAAATATATTAAACAGAATTATAACACATACCTCCTTATCAGAGGAAGGATAGCAACTGCGCGAGGAAGACAAGGATCAGAGAATAACATTGTATAGAAAATATGAATAGTAGCAATTTAAATTGCTTGTGTATAATGAAGCATCAGAAAAGAACACATTTGAGGAATATTTCCAGATACTTTAAAGCAATAGCTTCCAAATTTGCTCTTCTATTGTGTTCTTTCAGTTGCTGGTGTGAGCAGTGGCAGCAGTAATGCGGGGTCATATCTTCCCTTTTGTCTGTACAAAACCTTTTAGCTACTTCAGGAATGGTCTCACTCCAGCTACAGTACATTAACCAGTAGCACAACATGTCCCATCATCACAGGACCATCCAAGGAGTTAGACTAAGGGAAGTACTGTAAATTTACTCCTTTGGATTAAATAGAGCAAAATATTATATAATTTTACTGATAGGAAAACCCCTCTACCTTAAACTATTATAAAAATAGCAAGAGGTTCAAAAACATATATATCCTACTGAAAAATCTGAATAGCTTGGGCAAAATCTTGAATCACAATGGCCAGAATATTTTTTTTATTTTAGATCATATTTTGTCCTATTGATTTGTCTTATTTTCTGATTCCAGTTGTGCAGGACTGGACAGCTTAATAGGAAGTTACGATAGCAATAGGACCATAAATCTAGTTTTTTTCTGAGGGGTAATTGTGCGGCATGACATCTTCCTTTCTTTTTGTAGAAAACAAATACTGTTATGAAGCTGAGTTAGTAATAGGCAGATGTGACACAAAGACAAACAAAATAGAGTGAGGTCCTTCAGCAGTTGCTACCATGAGCTCTGTGCATGGTGATTATAAACATGCAATGATCCAAATCAAGGGTTTTCTTTGCATGTTTTGCAAATAGAAGAGGTTCATGTGAGGCTGATCCCAAATCTGTTTTCTCTAGATAACAGCCATGAGGTAGAGCTGATGGCTGAAACCTGAAGAATATATTTGAGCAGGGAATGAGGGTTGCAGTGCTTTTCCTTTATTTCAGAGGGGAGGGGGAGAACAAGCCCTATCTTCTAGCACAGTCCAGGACTACTGGACCACAGCACACTAACTGCTGTTCTCACGGACTAATACAGAGTGGAAAGGAGGATAAGAGTATTTCAGACTGCTTTAGAGTACCTGCACCAAATTTGGATCTCGTTGAAGGAGGGAGGTGCCAGCCACAGGAAGGGAACTGTGTGAAGCCAAGAACGAGACAAGGGCAGAAACGTTCTGTGAATGCAGTCAGGTCATAATGACAGGCTGTCTGTGTGCACCCTCACAAGGGAAAAACCTTGAGTTTTCAGACTTCATAAGGAAACATCATATCCTGCACTTATCAAGATATTCCTTTACTACTTCTATTTGCACAATGGAGTTGTAGCCATCAGACATCTCTGAGCAGCACAAGCATGGTAACAGACTGACAATTAATAGCAGCCTTCAGCAATGTGGCTGCAAGGTGGCCCAGAGCTGTCCTGCAGCCCCTCAATATGAAATGTGCTGGCAATATTTTTCTTTGAAACTGCAATAGATGGGTGAGAGCTAAACAGTCTGAAAAAACTAATCATTTCTGCAACATATTGGTAAAAAAAAAAAAAGAGCATGACTTTTTTTCTGCTGTGGTGCTCAAACTTACCTTGGAGAATAGAGCATAGTTTTACTAGAGGTTGTCTAAAGAAAATTACTGGATGCTTTGGTCCTACCTGTGTTGAAATATTTCTTTTTTTCCCAGCTGAGTTAATATTCAAAGGGTTATGGTCAGCCAAAATAAAAAGGAAAGCCATTGGATATGAAGAAAAAACCACATGCTTTTCACCTTCTAAATGATAGCATTCCTAAGATCTGGAAAAAAGCCAAAACTATGTCAACTTCTTGTCTAAATATGAAAGATTCTTGACAGCTCCATTATGCATAATTTTCTACATCCCATGAGAGTCCTGGTGCTTATAAAGAGCACACTTGCTGTCTCCTTTCCCTCACAGAAGGAAGGTAAGTGCAGTTTCTTTAAAAGACTGAATAAGGAGCACGCTGAAATCCCTTTCAATTTGCAAACTGTCTCACAAGGTCATTAGTGCTGTTATAGCTGTTTGTTCGTACTGTTATTTATACCATGGCATCTGACCACATTGCAAGCATTAAAATAAAATATCTGTCCATAAGGCAGCTATAATTGTCATCTTCCTATTAACCACCTCTACTTATCACACAGGGAGAAGAAAGCTGCAGCATTCTGGGTTGGCCCTGCTCATCTGAGGGACAGAGAGAGACTCATCTCAGTTTCTAAGCAGAAATAAGTCTCTGCCATAAACAACACTCAAATGTGAAGTCCTTGAAATTCCATACTTTCAGTCAAAAGTTTAAATCTGAGGATTCTGGCAGATATCAAAATGTGCTTTCTGAACTGGGCTGTGATGATGACTACAGACAGTCCCTTGAGGCACAGGTGTACAAGGTGTGAGCTCTGCAGAGAAAGACTGGCATGAGTATATGCTGCTACACTGCCATTAAGAAAGCTTGAGGTCCTGGACATCAAATCTTTAATTAAAATTTACAGAAAATGTTTATTAATTATGAACATATTTACTTGAAATTCCCCAGGCAGATCATTAAAATGAGCCACTTGCAGATTTATCCATGTCTTTGAAACACAATATTCATCCTATAAATGCATGAAGAAGGAAAGAAAACCTGCAAAAATAAAAGTAAAAAATATGCTGATAATAATAAAGATGCTATTATGATGTACATATATGTTGGTCAAAATAAGGTTTGTCTACAAATGATAACACAAGTATTTACTAATTTTGAGGGCTCACCTCTGAATCCTGCTATTTTTGCTGTCTTAACTCATCAGTTTTTACAATTTAGATGCAAAACTAATTTTATTTGAAACATATTTGCAAGGCCTTGCCTTCTGATTTAAAAATAAAACTGAGAAATTTCACCTGCACTTTTAAAACAGTGGCACGGAAATGAAATGTAATTTCCTTAAATGTCAAGATTTCCAAATTTGATTGGAAATATGTTGCACATACATTTTATTTCTGTCTTACAGCAACTATCTGATTTGTTAGCAGTATAGATTAGGAGAGCTGAAGGGTAAAAAAATATAGCAATTTCCTTTTATTTTGATATCTCCAAAGCAAAAAGAACTGTGTGACACTGAATACTGTAGGCTTCTCCCATTTCAAGGGAAATGAAAGGGAGGGAAATGCTTCCCCCTAGGGAAATGCTTCCCCCTAGGGAAATACTTCTTGCCTTGGTCCCTGTGTAGTGCCATGCATACACCTTTCTCAAATGAAATTCTCTCATTTTGTGTCAATGCAAGTAAAAATAATTCTATATCAGAAAGGATGGGGAAGAGTTAAAATCATACAGGCTGTCAGTATGATTCATCTGGCTAAATACAAATGCCTACCGTGCAGACATTTGCATCAATGATGCCAGAGAATTTACCCCTTTCATACCTGATTGAGAAAAATTGCCACATCTAGAGCTCAGCTAATTTCATCTTTATGCTGGAAAGGAGAAAAAGTGACAAGGAAAAAAAAATTAAAAAGCTTTGGAAATGTCTATTCCTCTTATTCCTCTTCATCAACTAAAGAAGGAGTCTAGACAGGCATTTAGATGGAGATGTCTGCTTTGTAGGTGTCTAAAGTGTGATGAGATGAATCTTACCCCAAGTGGATGTCAACCTTTCCTGCATTTTCACTGTGTTAATTAAGAGCTGGAATGCAGACTTTATTCATCATACACTGAGTGGTCTGGTTTATCTGTCATCATCTGGATTAGTGGGGACTTTTCAACATGACTGTTTACTCTTATCAATTTGTCTTCATCACTTAAATTCCATTGTTTCATTCTGCTTCCAGGAGTGAAGAACTGATTGATCAGTTTATACATAAAGGAATAACACAGAATGTACTTCCTAAATTTTAAGACTACAGTATTATCTTGAAGCTTATTAATTTGAAATACTTAAATCATTGTTTAAATGTACCTTTAACAAGAGATTGTGGGTAATTTTTTTTCCAATAAACTTTTCATTGCTTCAGGAACTCCTGTTTTGGCTACAGTGGCACAAAACACGCTTCTAGAAATAATGTGCTGTGAACTCCATGAGTAAAAGTGAAACCAGATTAAAGCTTGCCCATTAAAAGGTACTTGTGACCTCCACAATTTATAAAAACATTTGTCTGGTTCCTTTCAGGAATGGTTCTCATAAATGGTCCTTACCTACCTTCAGAGCAAATGCTGGTAGCCTGTGTGCAGCAAGAAATGCGCTAGAGAAAAGGGTCATGGTGAATACAGGCACCTGCACTGATTTGATCAGACTCTTTTTCTGTTGAAGAAGTCTAAATATTTAACCCTCATGCACTGAATGAAGGGAAGATTCCACAGGTTTCACAAGCATGTTTTGCTTTGGGTAGTTTTCACAGCTTTACTGATGGTTTTAATATTGTCTGCCCAAACCCGACTATTTTCATACATTCAATCCAGGGATTTTACCCAAGAAATCTAGATTAAAGATAGATAAGCTGTCTCTATAAAGGCTCTGATCCTGGAGACCCTGGCAGCAATGTGGATATTTCCTTACTAAAGTCTGATTTTTATGATCCCTCCAGCCAAAGGAGCAATACAGAGCCCAAGAGGCAGAGGTGCACATGTTATGCAACAGGAGAAGAAATATGTCTGGAATTGCTGCCTCAGTTAGAGGTGCCTTTTTTCAAATTGGCAATGCTGCTGCCAGTCAAATGATATTATATGGTTGATCTATCCAGATGTGACATGGCATCGTAACAAACCTTCAGTTCACGATACAGATACTGTTTTCTGAAAATTGCGATTATAATAGTTTCAAAACAAAAGGAATTTATGGGGTTTTTTTCCTTCTTTTTAAAAGTTTTTAAACCCTTTTACCAAGTGTCAGAGCCAATAAAATAGAATGATGTAGGGTGCTCAAGTTAAGATGCTGGAGCAGAAATAGAGGAAAAACCTGGGTAATTTCCCATTACCTGCTAGTATCAAATACTTGAAATCCGGCTACTCTTCTTGAATCACAATAAAGCCTTTTTTTCCCCTGTGACAAGCAACAGAATCTTAACCAGCTTGATTATTTCCATTTCTCCATTGCTTTATATTTTATATTATTAACCAGTCTATTACTGGAATCTGATATTTCATACCCATATGTAAGCACAAGGAATAAATCTGCCAGATTTTCATTATTAGAGCTTTGAAAGTATTAATACCTTTAGAGCTTGCATCCTACTCGATTTCCTTTCTACTTTTCTTTCTCAGACTTTTACTATAGTTGCCTTAGTAGGTGGGAAAATACAGGCACAGAAAAGGAAGTTATCCCAAGTTAGCTGGACGCCTTTTGCTCAGGTTGAAAAATAGTTTAGCGCTTTGCTTTTCCACTGCAGATCTCTAGCCTCCAGAGTACCCATTTCCCTTATGGTAAGCTGCCCATCTCCCTTTCTGTTATATTTCTGGAAATGCTGAAATGCCTTGAATAGTTACCCCTCTGACCATCTATGCCAATAAGGAGTTTCAGCCTCTCTGCAAGAGTACAGGCTGGAAAAGTGTCTACACCCTTCTTGACTCTTTTTTAAAAACAAATCTGCTCTTATAAGGATATGCTGACAGGAAATAATTATCTGTCCCTGAGAGTACAATGGATCTCTTCTCATCCAGCCTGTTCAAGTCTGCAGACAAAAATACAAGAGTTTGAAGTCTGGAAGGGTAGCAAATTAGTCTATTAATTTTGGGGAGACAGTTAAGAGAATTTGAGGGACTTACAGTTCCTTTCACATTTAATGCACAAGGATCCAGACCAATGTCTCACCTAATAAAAAATAGCCTGAGACATACGACTATAAAATCAGACTCAGAATTGTTTCCTTGTCTTGAATTTAATCATTTTGTACAAGCTCCCCAAGTTCTTCAGCTGAGATGCAAATAGTGGTGGGACACATTTTCCAAAGTACAATTCAATAAGGGAACTGAAGGAAATTCTGGCTGACCAGAAAGACTTCTTTGTGACTGTATGTACTTCCAGGGTTGGACAGCTGCTGAATGATGCAAGCTGAATTTGATTCAAACTGATGGAATATTCAGATATGTCCCAAAGTCCTTCAAAGCTGGAATAGGCATTGCAATTCTCCCATGAGGATTTTGAATACTAAGGAAGATGATTTTCTACAGGATTAAGTGTGGGAGGCAAGAGAAGTGGACTTTTGATCTGAGAAGAAATTGTCATGGTGTGCTTAAAATAACCTACACTGGGGCTTCAAAACCTAATATGCAAGATACAAGTGAGGGACCAAAAGTGCTGAGTTTTATTACGTGTGTGGAAGTAGATGTCCCCTTTCCTCTCTGTGCTGCTGTGTGTGTAGCCAGTCCTGTTCGTATTTTGGATGTGCATGTGTGCATACTGTACCTCTCTACTTACCTCACCTGAGGACACAGAGCTGTAGAAACCTTGTAACTACCAGCCCAGGAAGGAGGAATGTCCCTGGGGCCGTCAGCTACCTGATGAAGCTACTTCTGAGAGCCCCACCTGAGCACCCAGGAGCAGTAGAGCAGCCTAAGAACACATATCCACCCAGACAAGCAGTGAGAACACAGAAAGTATACTCCAGGGCATTTCATGTGGCAGCAGATATCCATAGAAGTAGAGTGGTACTCAGGTGTTTGAAGAACAATCTGAATCCCAGCAACAGCATTAGACAAAATTAATCAGAAACCTTGTCATTATGAGTATTGGTTGATTTCTGTCTTTCAGTTCACCTGCAATATGTTTACTTGCCTGAAGGAAATGTTCTGATCTCCTTACACAAAACCAGATCACCATCATTATTCTTTCCCAAATCAGTGCTAACTTAACTCTGTGTCTCACACAGGAGTGGGTGTTTTTCAGCAAAGATACTTCTAACTTCCCAGCACACTGCAGCTACTGGGAATACCTTGGGAAAGCAACAATGGCAAAATGCTTGCTCAGCACTCGGGACAAGCAAAGCTGTGAAAGGTTCATTTGCTTTTACAGTAATTCATTGTGCTACAACAATTTATTCTTTTTAACCTTTTAACTCCTAATTTTTATTTTTATTTTTTTAATGAGACCATATGGCAAAAGGTTAATAAATAGCAGATCTATTTTAAAAAATGTGACTTTCACATTCTTTCTCCACCTGTGATCCAGAAAGCTGCACCAGGCCTTTCTTGCAAATCTTGGCAGGGCAAACTGCTAATCCTTACACTGAGCACAAGAGACGTCATCTGATGTCCGGGGATTTAGCTACCATTAGCTACCAGAGCTCTTTCCCCTTTTCCCACCTTTTTGCCCCAGTTCCTGCCCTCATCCTTTGGGCTCATTATTCAGGCAACTGTAAAGCCCAGGTAACACAGTAATAAATGCAAAGGCAGGTGGTTTTCCACTGAGTGAACATGTGAGATAACAATGAACCCAGTGATCTGGTGAAGCTTTGTTTCAAGGCCAGTGGTGACCCAGGGGAAGAGATGACTTGGTCTCCATTGTTTGCTGTTAATTTCATTCAACATAAAGACCCTCCCCTTGTGTGTAGAGCACAGGCATTGTTTCTTACTGTCGAAACGCCAACAGCAACAATTATAAGTTTACTTTATTTTCTTTTTCTTTCCCCCAATCAAAGCAAATAACCATTTTTCTTGCATTTTTAGCCATGAGTATGTTTTTGATCCATTTTTAGACTTCCTCTGAACCCTGTCTTTCTCAGCACTATCCATTAGCCAAAGTTTAACATTCTGGAACTTCCAGCCTGACTTGAAAGCTGTATGTTAAATTATGCAGCTGAATTCCATCAGTCAATTTCTCCTTTGCTGTCAACACATCAGCTACATTTTTTTACTGTCTGAACAAGCTCATCCCATATAACAGACTGCAAAAACATCAGAGGGAAAAGAAGAATCAACACAGGACAATGCTTCCTAATCGTACCCATACGAAAAAGAGAAAGACAGAAGGATTGCTTTGTATTGCTTTTTTCTTTTGCAAAATAAAATTTTTAGAAAATCTCTTTTGCATATCAGATAAGCCAGAAATTGCCTTACTTAACTTCTGAAACACTGGGATCATTCAGAGCAAAATTGTGCTGTGAATAAAAAAATATGCTGAGCTGCCTGTAGCAATGTGGTACAGGTTATCTGACCTATCAGCTTCATAAAATGAAAGCTAATGAAGTCATGGCAGAAAAAGCCAACTGTTACACATCAAACAATTGCAGAGCCTTTGCAGAGAATGCTTGTAAATTGCATGTTAGTATGTGGATGATAGTTGTGGATAGCTATGTGTTTTTATAATATGCTATAACTATTGCTACTGCAAATTTTTTTCTAGGGTAGGTCTACATGATATACTATTCATGTAATCTTAATGGCAGCTAAAGTGGGAATAAAATCTTTATGAAAACCACTATGGTTAGCTCACTTTAAGGCAGGAATTCAATCAGCAGCCCACTGGAATTACTTATGTTTTGACTAAGGTATTTGGCTCCTTTTATTGAACATTCTGCTTTCAATGCATACATCCCATGGATATAAAATGATGGATCTTGTTGGATTTTAAACCTGTGGCACTTTATATCATTAATAAATATTCATTTTCCTGCTATCCCTCCAGTGGTATTTCATCATCAATCATGGCTGAAATCACAGCTGTGAGAGCTGTTTATGCTTTACTGTTCTCCTCTACATGATTTGGCAGATACTTATGAAATTATTGGAGTGTGGAAATAAAGGGAGGGTTGGACAGGAGGGAAGAGGGGGGTGCTTTAAAAAAAACCATAATCTTTGTGTCCGTAGTTATTCACAGAGAAGTACTGTTTTGTTTTGCCTTCCAAAGTACACATAAATCACTCCATTGGTCTCAACTGTCCTGTGAAAATAAAAATGATCCCAAACTGTTCAAGAATTACTCAGGGACTATTCAGTGCTCAATATGTCAGAGAAGCAAAGACAGACGCTCAGGAAGAGGAAGATTACAATCAATGAAGAAAAATCAATAGCATGTAGAAGTTATCCTGCTGCCAGCATTGTCAGGAAAAGGTTTCTCCATTCCCCAGTCTCATTACATGTAGAAGATTATTAGAAACTGAGCAGCCAAAGTGAAGCTGTAATCATCTCCCCTTTGCTTTTATGTTCTTAGTGTAAATCAACATTTCACTTTGACTTAATAAACAAAACAACCTGCTCTGCTACCAGTGTAGCATTTTATATATTTGCTTTACCTGCCACTGTAAATGAAAAGGGATGAGATTAAAAATCCTTCTTTAAGGCCTTAAAGTAAAAGTTGGAGAAAACTGTACAATGACTAGAGCTGTTGGCTGCAATATTTTCTGTTTACTTATTTTTTATATTTTTCCATCTGTGACTTTTTCTGTCCCTCTGCCCAAACCGGTGGATCCTGGCTGCTAAGCTCTGCTAGCTAATGAGATGGTCATTTTTTGATTCTCCTCTGAAAATCAATTAGCCAGCCAATGAAATCACTGGATTTTATAGAACAACATTTGCGTGACCTTGGGGAAATATGCAACTTTTATTGTATCAACTGACAGAAAGAAATAACTGCAGAGCTAGTGACAGTGTCTTTCTGACCCTGAGACAGAAAAAGTTTTCTTGGTTTGGAAAATTATTTAACATACAGCAAGTGAAGTAATTGAAAGCATGATAGATAAATATTTAAATGTCTTCCTAAATTTAGACCTGTACAAATAGAAAATAATATCCATGTTTAAATTATAATACTTTATGCCTTAATATATTGTACATTTTAATAAAATACACACACACACACTGACATACAGCAGACAGTTTACAGAAAAAACTCACCTTCAGAAATATGTGTCAAGATTAATTCCATAACCCTTCGCTTCCCAAGACTCTCTAAATTATGGTGACAACTGTTAGCAAACACAGATGTCCAAACTCATAAACTTTGCATTTCTGTGGGCTAGGATTGTTTGTGCATGCAGGTGTTTGTTTCATCTATGAAAATGCCAACAGTATGTACAAAATAAGGGCATTTTTTTCAGACACCATTCAATAAAATTATTTCCAAATCCCAACCTATCACCATCACCCTCATCATCATCATCAAGTCTGTTAATGAACATAGAGCATCACATGTTGGTGGGAGATAAAAGATGAGACAAGTCAATCTATAATATTCATGTTTCAGATAGTGTTGCTATAAAGTCAAAAATATGTCAAAATGAAAATTTTTAAGAAGTTGAAATGCCAGTTTCTAAACTCTGAGACATTTGTAAGTGCTTGAATTTGCTTTTCCAAGGTTTGGTATTTAACTTTTTACTTTGTAGACAATATTTATGCTAGAGTATTTTGTGATTAGCTAAACTAGCTATTTATTATTTTTGTTGCTTGGTTTCTACTGTGATTGGTTTTGGAATAGCTATCAACACTATAGGAAGTGCATGCAAACATCTGAGAGAATCTTGGTCTGCTCTGATGCACATGAAGTCAGATTAATTTGCCTTCATAAATGCCATCAGGTACTCCAGAGGAATTATATAAAAGAGCCATCTTTTACTTGTCTCATCTAGAACCTAATTCTAGAATGTTTGTAGAATGAAAACGCAGGGCTAATCCCTGCACAACAAAATCTTCAAGTTCCAGTGGGACTGTCTGATGCTACTCTAAGAGCAAATAACAAGAGCATGTGGTGAATGCTCAACCAGGAACATGAATCTGGTGTTCAGTTCCGCTTCTACAGCAATGGAAAAATCAATTCTTTCCGGGCAGGAAATCTTAAATAGTGCTAGATTTCACTTTCCCGCATGATCTTTCATGTTACATGCTAGACAATTTGTCACTTTTGAGAGCCAAAAAGTTAATTATTCAGATGTGAAACTCTCCAGCAGTTCTTAGAGTAATTGACTGGCATCTGGAAGTGAGAGATTTTTTCTGCCTGGCAAAGGTGTCTTTTAAGTTAATAGAGAAAATACCAAAGACAATACTTTAGACCCAAATACCAATGTCTGTTTTTTATAAAAAAAAAATCCCTGAAGTACAATGCCATAAAAAAATTTTCCTTATTCCTAAATTCTCTTATATTGCTAAAAAATAAAAATTAATAAACTGAATTTTTCTCACATTACCAGAAATTTCATTTGAGGTATCTCTATATGCAAATTACTGAAAATCGAACAGTCCAGTCCAGCTTTATTATGGAAGTGACACATACCAAGCAGGCAAAGAAATGGCAAACTAAGAGCTTCCATGAAGCATTGCTAATTATGCATGTCAGATTGATTTTAAGGAAATGTATCCCACCCCTGTTAGGGGATGCCATCATTGTCTTTCCTAACCCTTTTGCTACCCTCGTCATATGGATGTCCTTTTGTAGGCAGTGTAGAGACATAGGCAGAAATACTCTGCAGTCTTTTTTATACATCCATTCAGGATTAAATTAATTATGTCCTCACTTCTTGTAAGACATTTTGTCCATATCTCTCAAACGCAGCATATGGACACTCACTCAAGCACAGTTGTCAATAGTGTAGGTGTTTGCATGTACTGAGATAAATCCAGTTCTTAATGCTATTTATTTCCAAACTTGACCAAATAGGATCTGGCCAGAACTAAAGACTCTGTAAGTATTTATAATAAAACATTATGACATTTCAACTAATTTTTCATAATGTGTGTTAAAACTTGTATCTTATTAGATAAAAATATGTCTTTTCCAGTTTATTTTCTCTCTGATCAACTAATAATGTACAAAGAAAATCTCTCAACTCTTCTACTACAAAATAAAGGTCAAATGTGTATATAGTGAATTTCAATGCAAGTTGTATGTTTTTTACTTAACTGAATGTGCTGTACATTAAACTTTTCATCTCCAGCTCTGAAAAGATGAATGTGCATATCTATATATACATGTATATACATACAAATATATATCTATGTATATATGACCTACTCGCATAGTTTTCTTTTTTAAAGAAAAATCATTTAAAACTCTGGCATGAAATGTGAAGGATTCTCAAAAGAAATTCAGGCATCTGCTCCAACTAAAATCAGTAGGAGTCAAATATTTACAAGATTTTTTAAATTATATCAGGTCTATCTGAATCTGTCGATTCTTCAAAAGGCTCATCGTTTGTCAAGTACTGCTGATTTATCTGGGGAAAAGGTGGTGCCTGGTCCCATATACAAACAGATAACATTCTTACCTTCAAATCTTATTTTCCACTTCTTTCTTCATAATTTTTTTATTTATCTATTTTGGGAATCTTGCAAAATATCCCTTCAGAACCCAGCATGGGGAAGATGTTTTTCCCTTTGATTTTGTATCTTCACACTAAAAGTACAATATATTTGACATACTCTTTGTGTAATTGCTCTCTATAATGAAATGTTGCAGTAGAAAAGTCCCTGTTCATTAGCAGCAGATGTTACACACACACACACATGCACACACATACACACACCTCATTTAAGTGTATTAGCAGTGAAGTTAAATCAAATAAATGCCTGCAAAATGTACAGAATTGAAGCCAAAATGAAGGTGTCTGTTTCTTGAAATTATGTAGCTTTTAAACCATCTCCTGGGCATTGTTCTCATGAATTCAGTTCTGAAGAAATATATATAAGTCACATCTTTCATGAAAACAATTGCTTTTTATTGCTTCTGCCTTAAATATAATAAAGAAAGAACTAGAATATATTGAAAAGAAGAAGTCACATAATAAGAAAAACAATTTGTAGTATTTCTAGGCTTGATTTTGGTTTTATTTTCAGAATGGACAATAACAGTTAAAAGAATTTTTCATGACATGTATGAATATCATAAATATTGACAAGTTTAGTTTTAAACTAGCAGAATGATCTAGAGAAAATTTAAATTATTTTTGCATGAGCATTATTTAAGGAATTATTTTTAAAATCTATTGAAACCAACTCAGCTGTAGCTTCAACATTGTTAGTGTCAAGTTTGTTTTAAATCAGTCCCAGTATGGAAGCATTACATGCAAGGATTTTCAAATTATGGGCTGTTTAAATTTCAGTCCAAGAATTGCCACATGACCTTCCTCTGCCATATTGCAGTCTTAGATATTACTGCTCATAAGTAGTTTAAAAATTAGGAAAGCTTACTTTTTTTCCTACCATTTTTATTTTACAGGTACATGGAAACTCCCTTTCCGAAACCTTTGGAGTTGATCTTGATTAAAGTACAAAGTTACTGCCAAGATTGAAGCAGTTGCTTGACATGCTCTTCTTCTTCTTTGCTCCTTAGCAGTACTGCCACATCCCAAACTGGCTGCAATTCTCAATGTTATCACCCTTTGCACAACTACCAGAACCGCAATTCTCTAATAATTAACATAGCTGAGGCAAAGCTGTTTGGCTGGTTGCTAAATTAAGCAAAGACAACAGAAATCAGAGACAAAAAAGGCTGGCCTCAAGGTTGTGTGGTTTTGACCAAAAAAAAAAGAAGACTCCCTTGTATTGAAGGACATTGTCATTTTTTTAATCCTTTGCAGTATTTTGTCCTTCACGCTAATTTCATTTCTGCCTTACCTCGATTTGTCTTTAAGAAATTTCTTCAAACAGGCTATTACAGGACAGTTTCATTGGCACATAACATAAGGAATATTTATCATTACATGCATTCAAATTATTTTCTTCTGCAGTGATGATATCTCATGGTTCCCTCTAATAATTTTACATCTATAGACAAAGAGCTTAATAAACTCATCAAGACACTAAGGTAGAATTGCTCATGGCCTTCTTTGTTGCTCTGCAAGGAAGATTAGAGCACGCTGATTTTTGTCAGCCCACGTTGTTCAATCCACCAGCTCTTTTGATATGTTAATAATGTCCCATGGTGAAATGTGCTTGGAAGTATCACTGGGTATGGACCTGTGTGAGGGCCACTGTCCCAGGGCTCTTCAGGGAACTTCTCCTGCATTGCTGCAAACAGCCTCACAGGAGTATTAATCAACACCTTATTAAGACAGAACAAGATGGAGCTGTGTCCTGAGTTATGTAATCAAAAAATGTTTATTCTATTCCACCTGTTGAAACCAGTTGGGGAGGTGTTTTCCTTATCTCTTGTAACTCCAGGGGGGAGGGGGGTGGCTGCCTTCTGATAATGGTCTAGCTGTTGAAACCAGGTGGGAGATTGCTCCTCTCCACCCTCTGGGGTGTATCTTCTGTTAATGGGCCATTAAGGCTCACCAATGACATCACACATTACATCATACCATTGTGAGATCCTCCACCCAGTGGGGGGAGCCAAACCATTCCTACCTAGATAAAAACTGAGATGTGAGAACACCAGGTGTCTGGTTTTCCAGTGGATTCCAAAAGGAAGACTGGACCCATCTTGCCATTACTGGATCCTTTTTCTACAAGGACCATCTCTACTTCAGCAGAACCCCATCTGCCACTCCAGGAGGACTTACTTTGGACTGCTTCCAGCACCCTGACCAACAGAGTGTCAGGTTGTATTTCTGACTCTGTCAGGGTTTCTAGGATTTTCTGTTTGTTTTGTTTGCTTGTTTTTTGGGGTTGTTTGTTTTGGGGTTTTTTTTGTGCTACTACATTTTTATTCTTAATAGTTCTAGTAAAGAAACTGTTATTCCCATTCCTAAATCTTTGTCTGAAAAGCCTTTAATTGTAAAATTATAATAATTTGGAAAAGGGGCGGAGGGGGGCAGTTTACATTCTCCATTCCAAGGGAAACTCCATCTTTCCCTGGCAGATACCTGTCTTGCCAAATCAAGACAAGCTGTAATGTTCTCAAACCCTCATCCAAAAACTTGGGTAGAGTAAAAAATGGTTTTGGCAAATTCATTTGTAAGTGGTGATGATCTCTGAGTCAGAGGACTGATTTAATGTAATACAGATGCTCTAGTGCAAATGCATCTTCTTAAAACTGGTACATGTAACGAGCCCCCCCAAACTTTTCTTTTAAAATCTCTTACCACTGATATATAAATAAGACATGAAAATTAGGCTGTTGTAATGGTAGCATAATTTTAGTCACAGTTCTCTACTTCTAGGATTCAAAGTAACTCACATGATGTCATTAAATTATTTCATAATTTTGGCTCAAATATTTTCAGAGTGAGCTCTGCTACTATCTCAGCATCAGTGAAGGCAAAACAGCTTAATGATCTATACCTTTCTTAATATATCCTACTGAATATAATTTAAAGTTTTCAGGAAGGGTGAAGAACATAAATGTTGGGCCATTTTTGCAGTAGCTAAGTAGGCTGAAAGTAATTTTGTTACTGCTATTACAATTAATTATCCATATCTGTTCATATTTCCACTGACGCCACCCAGTATTGTTCCCATTATGCTTCTATCACTATGTCTGACACTGAAAGCTCTCCATTAGCTAATAAGAGGAACGGTGTTTTCTTTGTTACTGATTATTCTATCCTATCACTGTGGAAAAATATTTATGGGGAAATATAAAAGAAAGGTTCTGTAAAAATAAAATAATAAAACATTGACCCTTTCCTGGATTTTCAGGGATTTTTTAATTGGAGTAACATTTTGTTCTTTTTCCTAAGTGCAAAAAATCATCATTCAGGCATTCTTCAGAACAGAACAAAATGCATACTTGAAAAAGAGGTTAGGTGGGTATAAATTAAAACAAGAATGGTAAAAGAATTAAAATGCATAACTTGTTTAGGAATATAAATTCTAAAGAATTACCTCAATTAATCACAGTAAGTGTAATAATTAAAGAAAACTAGCAACCACACCAAACCCCAGAAGAGTGTAGGAAAGGATATAATTCAAATTAAAACTAGGAAAACCCAAAGGGGAAATGTGCTCTCTGTAACAAAGTTTCCATTCTCTTCATGTTGATAGTGACCTTGAAAAATCCCAATTCCCTAGGAAATGGATTGTTATCTCATCAAGAGCAAGAAAATATTTTGGGCTACTACAATTGCTTTTTGGAATTTCACAAAGACTAGGAAACACTCAAATGCTAATTAGAGATTTTGGTGATCTAAACATATTGAAAGGAAAAGTAATATGCACTTCTTGCATGTCAGTATCCAGTTCTAACATCTATGATACCATCAGAGAACTCAACACCTTCTGCTGTACTGCACTTTGTTTCCTTGCAACTGAAAGTTCTGTAGGATGAGTTTTTATTTAGTTATTGTTACTATTTATTTTACTGATTTTTCTTGTTTCTATTTTTCAAGCACTGTCCAAAAATTGGTGGGTGAAGAGACAAGGGGGGAGAATTTTAAAGCTACTCAATGTAACTGAGGTAGGTGATGTGAGTTGTTCTTTTTTTTTATACCCCTGTTGTAGAAGTCCCCGCGCCTCAGCATAAATTACAGGGGAATCTTCTCAATTATCTTGTTGGGCAAGACATTGTTGGGGAAAACCTCCCTGTATCTCCCCAGGTTGTCCTGGTTTTCCTTTTTTCCCTTTTCAAAAATGAGGATGAGCTCAAAGGGAACACTGCTGTGAGAGAGTCCTTATTTCAAAATCTCAGGTAGTAGGACCTGATAAGGTATAAAATGGAACAACACCATAGGCGAAAAAGAAAAGAAAGAAAAGATTAAATTTCTGAGGAGTAAAAACAAGACAAAGTTCTTTGGAAGAAAAACAGTAATTAAACAAGGAGTATGAGCTGAATAGAGAAGTGTGGGCAGTCAACAAATGAAGAGATGAAAAAACGGCAATTTGCAAACAGATACAGAAAACTGGTGGATTATGAAGAACAAAGGCCGGAATGTTTGTCTTACTCGTCTGGTTTATTTGCTGTTTCTACTCTCTGTAGCCCGTGTGCTTTGCTGTCTCGTAAAATCCTCTCATGCACTTAAATAAACTGTACTTTATTGTCCTGCAAAAGACACTTGGACTGATGCTATTACTCCAAATGAAATCAATGGCAAAGCTACCATCAGCTCAATGGGAAGAGAACTTATCCCACTCCCATAAAGCACAGTGAAAGAATTAGCACTGAGTCTGATCAATGCCTTTCCAAATCATAACTTAGTGCAACACTCAATAAGTCTCCTGACTTGAGCAGGTTGCTAAGTGCAGGTTCTTTTTCACTCACAGGAGCAATACCTGGGCATTTTTGTAGTCTCTTACCCACACCAGGACTTACCAGTATACATTTTTATTCCCTTTACTACCTTGCAGAGTAACTTATTCTCAGCTGAGGAGAGGTATTTTTCACCACTAAAAATATCCTGAGAAAATACATTGAAAATAGTTTGATCTTCATTATAGGAAGTACTGCTGTGTCAACAAGACAAGATTTTTCAATGAAGATATAATTCCAAATGAATCTTCAGGGAACGTGCTGAACAGTAGAAGAGAGGCTGACTCCATGATGAGTAGTCAAAGATAAAAATTATATTCAGTCATAAGTAATTCCTAATATTTTACAGTCATTTTGATTTGCTACTGCTCCAAAGAAAAAGCAAGGTCAATACCGAGCAGGTGATATCAATAGCAAAAGAGATTCTTTTGAACATTTAAAAAACTGACTTACTCTATAAACAAAAGACACTAGAAAAAATAATATTAACAGGATTTAATTGTTTTTCTTGTGTTTATTTACTGCATGCATTGCTATGTACCAAATACAGTGTGTAGATAGCCACTTGTTTGGCTAGAATTCCAAATAAATGAATATTTCATTTTATTTGAAATATTTCTTGAACAATTGAATTCTCAGTGAACATCAGAACAAAAATATATAGAATAAGCTTTACATGAAAACTGTGAGGAAGATAGGTTCCTTTAATCCTGAAAATATATTTGTTCATCCATCCATTGTTGCACATCAAATTCAAGGGTAGCTCTGTGGTTCAGAAGTGAGTAGTATATGGAATGAATGCTGCTTGTTCCCTTCTTTTTCCATTTCCGTGGTTATTTCACAATTCCAAAGTGTTAATAAGTGGCGCAGAAATTTGGGAGTGAAGTTGTTTAGGGTATTATTTTTCTTACATTTCTGAGCTCTCAGAAGTTCCTTCCACTTCCATTTCATGTCCCTGTTTATTACCCTCCTTCGCAAATAATTAAGCATCAAAAAAATATTCATCTGTCTTTGTTTGACAAGATGCTTAATAATCTGTTTGGAAACAAAGAAATGGCAGAGTGAACTTGTTGACATGGCAGGTGATGCTCCACTCGTGAGGTTTTTTTTCTGCACTTTAATTTACACACCTGTGTCTTTTAGCTATCATCAGTATAAAAACTCACACTCCTGTCTGCAGACACACACGTACAAAACATGCAAAAACATTTGGGAATATACTTCTAGAGTTTGTAACTCCAGAATTCTCATTTGTTTACTGAGATGCTTTAAACAGAGTAATTGGATGGTTTAGTACTTAGTGTTAGAATTTATATGTGGAAAAGAATGCTAAGCTGTCATAGGAGCATCATTGTGAATCTACATTGAGCTTCCAATTGGTACAGGATCTCTCCAGCATTATTAAAATGTGTATTCATAAAAATGCTGGAGAACTGTGAGTTTCAGACACCAACACTTTTTTCCCACCTGCAGATGATATACAAAAATACAGTATTCCTATAGGATTCAGCAATATTCTTCAATTTTTCTTTTGGGACATTGTATAACTTTTTTAAAAGTCCAACATAATACAAATTCAATCTGGTAAAAATACTGACTTTTTCACCTGAAGATTTCAAATCAGGAGCTCTGTTAAGCTTTCTTTTTATCAATAAAATTTTAACAGTTTTATTTTTTTCAAGTGTGTTCACTTTAGTTACTAATATCAAAAATTTGTACAGAAGTTAATTCCACTGTTCAAGTAGTCCAGAAGAAGTCAGGTTGATAAGCTTATATAAGTTAACAGTTTATGAAGTTTAGTTTAAAACTGCAATATCATCTCTTTGCATTAGCATTACCTTGTCAAAAAGTAGTAAATCTGTATACGTATTACTTTGTAAGCACAGTATAGAGTTACAGATTTTATATTTTCTTCCTTTAACCAGTTTTATACTGAGTTTAGTGCCTGAAAGCTTATGTGTTTGGCTTTACTGGGGTTGCTTCTGAATTGCATGCATCTCAAGTAGCAATAAAAATCAATCTTGTGCTCTCAGAAGAGGTTAAGAATTACTGGGAGACTAAACTGAGATTTATTGTCCATCATTAGAGCCCTGTGTCCAGACTCACAAAAAAGAATATCTAAAGTTTACCCACATGCCTTCCCACTTTGTGACTTTCTGCTGATTAGATTATCCAGCATTATCACGCTTCTGCAGCAGCATCACCGAGATCCAAGGACAGCAGAGGTGGGCCCAAGATATCAGTCAGATCTCTCCTCACATCCCTTCAGCTCTAAGTGTCCTGCTGTAATCAAACCCTGAGACACTGCAGAGCAATTCCAGCTGCAGGCTTTGCCCAGAGCACTAACGAGGCAGCTTTCATGAGAGAAAAAGGACACAGATTGTTCTCTCAGGTAGGTGGTTTTGGGTCACCAGGTTGCAGGATTTAGTCTTTTTAGACTTGGCTCCATCCTCAATAAACTCAGCAGCTTGAAACATACCAGTGTGTGGTTTTCTTTATTTCCTTTTCCTGCCTGAGGAGCTCTTTTGCATGGCAATTCCAATGTTGGGAAGTCCAGAGCAGAGGAAAATATTCAGTGGGTTTATTTACATGTCAGTAGCCCCCCAAAATACCTCCACAGCTCACAGATTTTTCAGAGCAGCAGTGCTGTCTGATCTGGAAACAATAAAAAGTTACAGTATTTTTCTCTTTTTATAGGAGATGATTCATCATAGCTGTCCAATTGTTTTTTCAGCTAGAACTGAAATTCGTCATGGTTGGGTTTGGGTTTTTTTGGCTCACATCCCTTTTTAAGGGGACATCGATATATTGAATACTTAAACACTGAAGAACATTGATGTATTCAGTCCTTTTTATCTTTGTTCTACCAATATAGGTGGCTGACCAATTCCTTGTAGTCTGAAAAGGCCCCGTTGTGCTTTCAGTGTCCAAAAATACCGTGAAAGAAAGGATGGAAATGTTACAATTATAAAAAAAAAATCATTGTGAAAACTGTAATTGCTTTCTGCTCCTAAGGTAAAACAGGAGCCATGACAGGATGCAGAGGAGAGGCCTGGCACTCATAGGTTGTGACAAAGCCAACCCAAGTTAGACCTCTTGTGCAAACAGGCAAAAATGAAAATTATTCTCAGAAATGTTGCTCAGCACTAACACAAAACCTGGGCAAAAAATGGTAGTAGGAGCGACTCAGTTTATAGTCTCAAATGGCTCAGCAGATTCAGGCAGACACAGAGGATAGTCTGAACAAAATATTCAATTTTTATCAAGAAACCAAAATTCTACTTTTGATTCAACAGCATCATATTTTTTACCTTGATTCAGACACCTGGGAAACTTTTTACTCTGCTCTTCTCATTCCATTAGAAGGCTCTATATGTTGTCTTATTTTATTTCAGAATAGAAAACATGGAAACACCATGATTTCTCACAAATAAAATTTCATGTTTAAAACTACTGCATAACTGCTCTCTTACAATAGGGTAGGGAACACAACACTAGCTGAGCACCACAGAAAGACCATACATAACTAAGACGACAAATTATAAATCTCCAGTGTTTGAGGGGTCGGTTTTGTTTTTAGTTTTGGTCTTGTGTTTTTGGGGTTTTTTTTAATTGGGACACTACTGAGGGGTGATTTCAAAAACAATTTTTGAAAAAAAATATAAGTGAGTAGCTATTACAAAGGACTGTTGTCTTCAGGTGGCATTAAAAATGTCATTGCCTTTGTAACAACAGGATATCCCTAGTGTCTTGGCCAAATTCCAATTTGAGAAATTGCATTCTGCCTACCTAAATTTTCTCAGCAGTTGGAATGGATATCATATTAAACAATATCATCTATTGCTAGGGATCTGGTGAATTACTCTGTCCTTTTCAGGTTTGGAAAACAAAGCTCAGTGCTCTTCACAGCACTACCAGCTCACTTTTAGTTGTGCTGGAGCTAAAGGGGAATCACAAGCACTGAACTCATCCCAGGAAAGATTCACATTTGCAGGATCAGGCCTCTGAAGCAATTTTTTTTTCTTTCTTTTTTAGTGCCAGTGACAACTACATGTCATCTTAGAGAGAGGAAGTGAAATGATTCTTGTTAACATGGAGCTCCTGTATATAAAATTACAGCAAAAAGTACAGAGCACATTCTGGGTCCTCTGTCCTGAGATGGTTAAGGCCCACTGGCCAGCATAAGAAATCAGCAATTTAAACAGCAGTCTCTGCTGGATGATCAGCTGATAGATTCACACAGCAAATGGGACTTATATGAACAAAATGTTCTGCCCATGGATGAACGTGTGCATCAGTAACCCGTGATATGGAACAGTGCACTGCTCACTTGGAATTGATTTCAATCAGATGTCACCCTAGTGTTGCATACATATTCATTTACTATTCAGTCCTCTGTAGCTACCCACACACACTCATATGCACACAATAAACACATTGTGTATTTTTCATCCTTATCATCCATACAAAGGAGTTCATTTCTTTCTTTGGGAAAAGCACATTGAAATGATAAAGATACAAAATAGGGTTCCATTCAAGAGATTTTCATCTTTAAATGCAGGTGCCTGAAAGATGCTGCTCAGGTGGAGACCCTGAAGGAATGGAAGGGGATTTGTCTGACTCCTTTGTGGGTCAAATGAGGGAATGAGTCACCAAATACATTGCATGGGGTAAAGGGCTGCAGTTGAATCCTCCCCATGGATTCCTAGCCTCTGAATTCCCTGCTAATATCTGCCAGTGTCTGTGCTAGGAGTCCAAGACCAAGTGATTTAGCACAAGGTCACAAAACCAGATGTATTTTGGTAACTTTTCAGAGAATTCCTTGCTATGGATACCACACTGCTCTGTAACTTTACACAGCCCCTTTCTGCCTGACATTTATTGCCCTGGATCCACCACAATTCATTTTGCCTTCTCAGGATCCTTCCCAAAGTGAATATTTGAAGCAGTGAAGGTGTAGATATTTAACCCGTTTCTTCCTTGGCAACTTTCTTATTCTGCTAATGATTGTCTCTGCCTAGAAAAGCTGGGTGGATTCCACATCAAAACCATGAATTCTGTCTAAGAGTGAACAGAAACCAAATTTCCAGGCCACATTCTGCCCTGTCATACCACAGACTTCTTCCTCACCTCCATGGAAGGCAATTTGACCATTTCCAGTCATTTGATAGGGATGGGATGAATTTTGCCTCACATGATTACAGACACTCAATAGATATATGCTTAATACCTGCCAGTCATTCTGGATTACTTGATAGTAGGAAACAGTATGGAAGTAGAAACCCTCTGAACACATGGCAATCCTTTAATCACAACACAAAAAAAAAAAACCAAAATAAAAACCCCAAAAAATTGTGGCCTCAATGTACTTTTTGAAAGTGAAAAAACTGTCATTTTTATTCAGAATCAAACTGAAAGTTTGAAATTTTACATGAACTGAAACTTTCATATGAGGTCTGCAACAAACTGAATAAGTTTATGGTAATATAAAAAAAAGGACTTATTTTTAAAGAATGTTCTAAATTGAAAGATTAAGTTAAAGAAACTATAAGACAAAGAGAGGAAACCAAATTAAACATCTCATTTTAGAGAATATTCTAAGTTAAAAGATTAAGTTAAAAACACTATATAAGCCAAAGAGAGTAAATCAAATTAAACATCTTATTTAGAATATTTGAGAAAGGTGATAGTATAATGGCAAGTATTTAAATTCATTTAAAAGTGACATTCTCTCCCTTAAAATGGTATTTAAACTAAGTTCAGTGAAGTTTGATATTGAATAATGCTTCTATAAGTAGACAGCATTATTTCAATAGTATTTAAATTTACTTTCTTCATTTTAGAAATGATTCAATGAATTCTTGTCCTAAAGATGGACAAAGCATAAGGCCTATTCAATGACATGATAAGAAATCAATTTAGCAGTTTAGACTTGTGTACATCTCTCTGACATGATAATATCTCCTATTTACATCACATTAGTATCTCATTTCTGGTAGAAGGGTGGTGTGTTGAGCATGCATCCAAATAAAATAACAGTGTAACTGGAATAGCTTGAAAGGCACAGAGGAAAGCTCAGAGTTGGGAGCAGAATGAGGAAAGAATATTTGTAACCCAAGGTGGTATTTAACATTGAATTGACAACCTCCACCCTTTTGCAGTACACTGTTACAGATGCAATAAAACAGAGCTTCACACGTAATCCCAAGGAATCTGAAGAATCAGAAAATTAATGAATAGTTTTAAGAGAAATGAAAAAGGACAGAAACATATAATACTCTGAAGTAGATGCTCTCAGTGCGTGGCTTCTACGTATATGAACTGGAGCTTGCTCTCTTCCCTCGCTTTGGGTTTTAGGAAGATGAAATGTGATATCCTACTTTCTATTAGTGAGGGGAAAAGTAATTTAAAATAAAAACACAAATCCTGTGCTAACATACATGGATACATGTGAATGGCAGTCACCTAGACTAAACCTGACTTTCTGAAATCAGTTAAACACTTCACTGATCCCCTAAGAATATTGCTCAGGTTGAAACCTTTATATAGTCAGTTTTGATAAAAAGTGTTAACTGTGAGTTTCTGATAAACTTTATTGCATGGCTTTATGAATTTTTGATGTGTATAATTCTTTAGTGACTGTTCGCAGTCTACTCAATCATGAAGATCCTCTCATGCTGTCAAAAGCTGAATACCAAAGCTCATGGCAGAGATTTTTTTCAGCATCTGGACTATGAGTATGAGACACTGTAAGTCTGAAACTATGTACCAAAATATGCCAGATAAAAAGGAAAATATCTACTCTCTATGGCAAAAGCAGACCCATAAATTAGCAATTTCAGTTAAAAAAATGCAGTAGATGAAAATCAGAAATAATAGTAATTAACGTTTAGTTATCTCATGCATATTTGAGACCACTGGAAGTGACAGAGCTCAGAAGAGATATCCCAAAAGCCATGCAAATAATCCTGGCAGGAACTTCTGAATTTTAGAAATAAAGCCTCAAGTTCAAAAAGTCAATTCTATTTTGTAATAATTTCCCCCGCCACCAGGAACTTGAATCCTGAAAGTATATGGTGTAAAAAGATATTAAAAATGTTTATTTCATTGACTGCTCCCTTTTCACCTTTTTCTTTCCAATCTTGGCTGGAGGGACTGGATAAGAGAGTGGACCAATCCCACCAAAACAAGTAAGTTTCAGTCACATAAAAACAGCAGCCACATATCTGCCAGATACGAATGCTTGCAGCATGAGAGATAGAATCAGTCACTCATGCTGGAAAGTGTGAGGTTAAATAATATAATTGCTATATTATAATATATAGGTCTTCCCTGTGGCATGACAGCCTATGCGGAGTCTCAGCCACACAGCAGGACTAATTAAGAAGGCAGATTAGGAGTAATGCTAGCAAAAATTGTAATAAAGGCTTCACCTTTTTTCCACTCCTCTTTTCCCACTGCCAATGGAAAGAGGAAGAAAAATCACACTGTGGTCCACATTAGCCCATACTTGCATGTTAAAAGGAAATTCACTCCCATTACTGCATGGCAGGTGTGCATCCATGGCTACATGTTGAGATTTGAGTGCTCACCGTTAATTATATAATTCTCATCCCACAGATGTGTGTGGAGCTGTATAATCAAGATTTCACTCACAAGGTGAAATTCACCCCTGTAGAAAGAGCTGGAACACAAACCACACAACACAAGCATCCTACTTATGTCTTCAGAATTTGAACTCAATAATTGTATTATTAACCTGTCATTATGTGAGTATTCTGTAGGCATTGTAATCTGAGGTCTTGTATCTGCATTTTTTCTGTAGTGAGTTCAGCCAGTGGGAGATGTATGTGCAAATGAAGGAAAGTTTTTTCTCTTTAGAGTATATCTAGGATTGATTTCACCTAAGTTTCAAGGTTTCTAAAAGGTAAGGATCTAGGGGTGGGATTTATTGCTTCATGTCATCTGGACAATAAAAAGTAGGTAAAACCAATTTTTTCTTAAAAGTGCCCATTTCTCTTTAGTGGTGATTTATGGACCCTGGAGTGACCAGCCCAGATGAACATGTTGGATACTAGAGATGGCTGGAGCTGAGGTGATTATGAGTGTAAGGCTGTCACTTACCACCACTAAAGACAAATACCTTCAGATATTAATCCTCCGTATTTTGGACTTCTCTCAGGATGACATGAGAAAATTACCTCACAGAAGTACACCATTTCTGTCCATTATTCATTGAAAGAGCACCACTATAAAGTCCAGGCTAGAGAGCAAATGTTCATGCAGAGTTCAATTCACTTGTTTAAATAAGGGCATTCAAAGACATTTGAATCCTTCAGCAGTGTTTGAGACATTTACATGGAGCTGGCAGACAGGATACAAAACTTGAAGGAGACTCATGGAACAGCAACTGGAAACCAGGCAGAGGATCTGAGTGTCTCAATTGACACCAGGTGCCTGCATAAGGAACAGGCTGCTCAGGGAAGTAGAGTCACCAACCCTGGTGCTGATGTGTAGATATGGTACTTAAGGATAAGTTTTTTGGGTGGACTTGGAAATGTTAGGTTTGATGTCATTCTTAAGGATCTTAAAGTTCTTGTTCAATCTAAATGATTCTGTCATTCCAAGTGTATTGAGAGCACAGAGTTAAAAGACATGTCTCCCCACACATATACATGATATAAAGTGTCACTAACACTACACTACTCCCACAGGTTTTATTTTATGGGAACATGCCCATTGATGGCATGTCAAAAGCACTCAGTTAAAAAGTCTTTCTTAAGGTAGTACTTTTGAAAGTATCGTCATAAAGGCTCAAACACAGCAAATACAGATAGGTAGTGAACTTTATTTTTGAAGAGTCTTGAAAAGACAGGATCTTGTGCTTTGCTTATATCCACTCCTATCCAGATTGTTTCTAGGACTGGGAGTCAACATCCAAATGAATCAGTATGGATCACTGAGGAAGACATGCAAAGCTATACGTACTCCAACCTGCACATTCATTTTTCCAGTTGCCTACCTGCATGCTGATATTTCGTGGTGCTGTGTTATTCTTCCTTCTAGCTCCTAGCAGAACTTTTTGCTACAGGCTCTTTGGTTTGTTTGGTTTGTTTTTGGTTTTTTTCCAGCTGGTCCTTGGGCAGTGAGGAAGTTTTGAAACTACTGCAGCCTCTAAAGGCTTTGTCAACATGGCACCCAGCATTAGAATTAAAGGTCAGAATAAGATCTAGAAAACGTGATAGATAGTGATAAGACACAAAAGGTATTCTAAGAAGGAGAAGTAATGCATAGGAAAAAGTATCACTGAGTAGGTACAGTTCCACTTAAGTGAAAACAATGAGGCTGTATCAGCTATTTTTCACTGAAAACCTTGACACCTGCAATTAATCTCCAGTTGTTCACTAGGTGACTCTGAGATACAGGACATAAACTAAGCCACTTACACATTTGGGCATAGCAGGACAAATACTCTTCCAAGACCTTTTTGCTTTCAGCTAGTCACTTTCACCTTCCATTGATTGGTAGCTGAGGGTTTCCAGCAACCTAAACAAGTTCAAAAGCTTTAAAATGTTTCAGGCCTCTTCCAAGGTAAAATGTCACATCTATTTATCATTAAAAAAGAAATTTTTTTCTGTTGAGATCAATCCCCTGAAAACAGCAGGAACTCAGGAAACAGAAAAAAAAGTCATTGGTAAACAAGAGAGCTAAACTGCAAATACAAGGTACATTAATACGAACAAATAAATGAAGTCAAAATAAATTTATCTCTAGACAACCGAGTCACCTTAAGGAGCATATTTGGCTCTTTTCTTCTTGTTAAATTTCATTAAAATTTAAAACCTTTATAAAAATGTAAAATATGAATGTAAAATGTTACACTTTTATAAAAAGTTAAACAAAAAGTAGTATATCCAGGTAGGTCAGACTTGATAGACAGTGCAACTTACTAACACTCTCATAAATATTGCCAATCTTGTTAGAATCTTTGATTATGTAATTCATTATAATACTATACTAACGATTAATCTCAGCAACTATTAACCAAACAGATATTGAAAAATGAGAAACCAGCATTTTCTGATTAAATTGGGTTCTGTTCCAGATAAATTTGTTTAAATTAATGAACAGATATACTCAGTATGCACATAACAAAGATATTGTTAATTTAAAGACAGCCTGAATACTTTCTTACTAAAAAATCTTTTTTTTTTAAGAACCAGAAGATTTTTTTTTTCCTTTAGCTGTCTGTGTGAGGCTGACCCTGGCTGGACACCAGGTGCCCACCAAAGTCACTTCATCCCTGCCCTCTTCAGCTGGGCAGGCAGAGAAAATACAACAAAAATCTCCAGAGTTGAGATAAGGGCAGGGAGAGATCACACACCAGTGACTGTTACGGGCAAAACTGACTCAACTTGGGGACATTAATTTAACTTATTGCCAATGAAATCAGAGTAGAATAGTGAGAAAGAAAACCAAACCTTAAAGCACTTTCCCACCCTTCCCTTCTTTTGAGGTTCAACTTCACTCCTCATTTTCTCTACCTCCTCCCCCTCAGCAGCTCAGAGGGATGGGGAATGGGGGCTGTGGTCAGTTCATCACACATTGTCTTTGCTACTCCTCCCTGCTCAGGGGGAGGACTCCTCACACTCTTCCCCTTCTCCAGTGTGGGTCCATCCTGTGGGAGACAGTCCTCTACAGATTCCTCCAGTCAGTCCAGACAGTCCTTTCCATGGGATGCATGGAAGTTTGCATACACAAACTTCTCCAGCTTGGGACATTTTCATAGGGTGCAATTCTGCAGGAACAGTCTGCTCCAGCGTGGGTACCCCACAGGGTCACAGGTCCTGATAGCAAAACTTCAGCACAGTCTTCCCATGGGGTGACAGCCTCCTTCAGCCTTCCCCCTGCTTTGCTGTGGGATCCTCCATGGCTGCAGGTGGATCTCTGCTCCCCTGTGTTCTGCATGGGCTGCAGGGGCACAGCTGCACCAGGAGCTGCACCAGGGGCTCCAGGGAATCTCAGCTTCTGGGACTGGAACATCTCCTGCCTCTCAGCTTCACTGGCTTGGGTATCTGCAGGGCTGTTTCTCCCACTCATTCATACTTCTCTCTCTTCTGGCTGCAACTGCTCCTGTGCAATACCTGTTTTCTCTTCTTAAATCTGTCGCTCCAGAGCACCACCACCATTGCTGGAGGGCTCAGCCTTTGCCAGTGGCAGGTCCCTCTTGGAGCCACCTGGGACTGGCTCTGTTGGACATGGGAAAGCTTCCACCAGCAATTCACAGAAAGCATCCCTGTATCCCTACGCTATCAAAATTTTGCTAGGCAAAATTAATACATTGCTAGATTAATATGCCTTTAACTTCATCAAAACAGAGCAGTCATGGACAATTTATAAATTAACATGAATATAAATTTCTATTTATGTATTTCAGAAATATGTTTCTGAAATGAAGATGAAGGTGATCGTCATCTTTGTAGAAAACAGCACAACCTATGGGAAACCTCTCTATTAGCAACTGTATTTCCAAAAGCACTGTAGTCTCTCCTTTAGCTGCTTGTTAACAAATATTCTTCCAATATCCTTTTATCTTTGATCAGACTGCATACTTTTAACCCTAGGAAAAATTAATTTTTGGAAATTTTCAGCGTATTTGTGTGCACAATTGTAACATATAGACCACTGTGATGGTCTGAAGAAGTCTGGTAGATATGAGGACAATTCAGGTACATTTCAGACTGAACCTGAAGAGACTGCACACTTGGTGTCCCAGCACTGCTACCACTTTTAAGCCAGGATCAAAATATGTCAGAAAGGTGGAAATTTCAAGGTATTTTAATTTGCAAAAATGCCTTATGCTTACCAAATATCACAGGTTTCTTTCCTGTCAGGTACAGAGGGTCTTAAATCACTATAAAGTCATGTAAAGTCATTCAGGTTGTTTCCATGACTTTTTTTAACACATTCTCACTCCACCCATTTCACAGAGTTACTATAAAATTAACTTAATTTTTCTAATGAATTTCTTGGAACATGTTGTAGTAGTATTTTCATGCTCTAACACTCTATAATTATAGTTACCAAGGCACTTTTGGTGGGAATGATGATGCAATTAGGACTTTGCTTGAGGAAATAGAAAAACTGCAAAAGTTTATGTTCTTTCTTAACACAGTTTTATTGAGAGAAATTAAGAAGATGAAATGCTACTGCTAAATCCTGCACCAATGCAAAACCCATAGTAGCAAAGATAAATTAATGAAATGCAATGGGACACAGATTTTTTTGTAATTCACAACAGGAGGGGAATTTTTTTTTAACAGAATTATTGTATACCACTATAAAGTTTTTGTGCCGAAACAGAACCTCAGCCTTGCTCAGCAGTGTAGCTCCAGTGGAGGATTTCCAGGAATCTTTCAGAAATCAGATATAATAAATTCAACAGATTCAGGTCAAGACTGTGGCAGTGAGAGTTCCTCAAAAACACTGCAGTGCATCTTTGCCAAATGCCTGAAACTCACAGCTAGGGAAGGAGGAGGGGAGAGCAGCAGTGGCAATTATAGTATGATAGTGCTACCAACAATGCTCAGCTTGTTGTTATGCCCAGGATTGTGGAGGAAAGTTTTGGAAGCCTGAGTTGTGGATCAAGAGGAAGGCTGGAAGGTAGACAGAGTGTTAGTCCTGGCTTGGGCCCTCTCAGTTCAAGAAGATTATAAGAAACTGGAGAGAGTCTGAGCAGGGCTGACAAGTAGTTAGGACCTTAAGTCACCTACAAGAAGTTGGTGGGATGGACTAGTTAAGCCTTGTGAGGACGAGGGCAAGGCTTGGAATAGTCTTGCCCTCTGAATCCTTTCTAACTCCTGACTAAGATCTCAGGCAAGTTACAGAAGAAGGGAACACTCATAGAACATTAAACAGTTATTATCCTGGGCTCACAGTCTGCCCAGGGTAACTGACCTAAAACAAGTTTTGATCTAAATTTTCAAATCACTATTTTTAAGAAGTAACACTTAAAGTCATATTTTTAGAAGGAAAAATGTAGTCTTTTTTTGATGCCATTTTTCTTCATCTTTCTCTGCTGATGCTTTCTCTCTGTTTGCTTCTGAACACCAGGACCCTATGAATTTATGTACTTTGAACTTTGAGAAAGATGTTCAAAGTTCCTAGAAAATTCACTAAAATAGTGGGAGGGGGGTCTCTCTCCAAATTAAGTAGCTTCTATTAGTATATTTGTATTCTGCCTCTCATTCTCCTTGCAGATTGTCTATTTGCTAGCTACTAACTAAAAAATCATTACTATTTTGTGTTAGGGCATTTTGGTGTTTATCACAGGAAAGACAGTTTGATAAGCACAGAGTTAGACATTCTGCTCAAGCATTATGTTGATTTGAGTTTCTTCAGCAACCCAGCAAATGACCGTATTCCATTTTATTGCATAATGAGGAGTCGATATTTGAGACTGACACTCAAAATTTGAAGATGTGACCTGTTAATAGCAGTGACAAAGCATAGATACTCTCTGCAAGACAAACACAAAAATGTGTCACTATTTTTCTTCAACCAGTTTAAGATTCAAACATAACAGCTGACTGATCTTCATTAAATTTTAACACACAGTTGGAGAAACATGTGGCTGGTGAGAAAAGAAGGAAATTTATGTAAGGTCAATTAATCATCTAGAGAATATACATAAGAAGACATCTTTTATTGTGGTGAACAAAGGTCAAAGCTTCATTTCCATTATAAGTCTTCTCTTTAGTTATATTATGAACTAACTGAATTGATAAAGTGAATCAATGGCATTACTTACTCAGGTTTATTTCCAATTAAAAATACAGAGATTCTTTCAAGGATATGATTCATAAAATTACTATACTTCCTCTCAAACTCCAAAATATTTCCTCAGAATGAAAAGGAAAAAGATCTTCTTTCACCCAATAACAGCAAAAATCTTGCCATCCAAATTTGCAAAATTCTGCACTGAATAACAGCAAGGAATACTGGTTTGCCAAGACTCCTGTGCCCAAAAAGTACTATGCTTTTAATTAGACTTTGCTCAGCCATTATCAAAAGAAAAAAAAAAAAANCCCTAGAACAAAGGAGAATGGTTTTTAAAAAGAGATCCATTAAGGCTCTTAAAGAGAAGGCAGCCAGTGGAGGAAAAGAAAAATACAGACGCAATGCTGGTCCTCGGGAGAGAGCAGATAAACCCACAGAAGCAGCTAACGTGTATTGGATGAAGATAAGTGAAGGTAAGTGTCTATCTATGAACAATGGGTGGGAAAAGCAAAATGATTTGTAGCCGGACATCATCATGAGAATTCAAAGGGAGAAGAAAGAAGAACCCTTGCTTAGGGTTTTTCTCTAGATAAAAACTAGATCAGTGAACGGAATTCACCAGCTACTAAGGAATTGCTTTGCCTGAATTTTTCTACCTGGAAGAATGTTGAATGACCAACCTAAAGTAGATGTTCACTTCTTTTCCAGGTCAATAGTGCAGGACAGGCAATACCAGTTACTCTTTTATCCTTGACAAAATGCTAAGGTAGGATAAATCTTCTTCTGGAGAATGTATTCACCTTTTAAGCAAACAGTCCAGGAGAGCAGCTTAGACTTCACCATTTCAAATGGTTCATATTAACTTGAGAACACATGCACTAACACCTACCCAAAATTCTCCTGGCCTCCAGTGATTTGTATCTCAGGGAATTCATGCTTTTGAATTTAATTGCTCACAACACAGTCCTTTTCCCTGAAGCTGGGTATGACAAACACTGCTGTGGGTTCATGCAAGGGAAAGCAACTCTTCCTCATAGCTATTTCCAAGAAAGATATCCACCAGATTTGTCTAGTTTAGCTCTTTTTTTCCTGTAATACTAACTACTTAGAAGCCTGTGTTTAGCCTGACTGCAACCCACTCCTTTTCACAGATTTAAAAGTATGTCATCCAGTAATATAAAAGTACAGGTGTAAGCAATTTATTCTGACTTTTTTTTTTTTCTGATAAGACAAAATTGCACACCATCTCATTTTTCTCAATTAGAATATTCTTTCTCCTTCTTCTGGACTGGATGCCTTAATCTCTGAATGAGCCCTTTACCTCTCATGGTTCATTGGTTTTGGGTTTTTTTTCCTACAAATCACCTGTGTCTCTCTTCATAGCTTCCACTATCAAAATAATCTTAAATAGATTTTAAGTAGATTAGTTTTAGAGAACAGTTCTGCTCACTTGTTGTCAGAGAAAACCCAGCTGTAGGGGTGCTACCATCTATATTAGATTATATGTTCCACAAAACATCTAATCTTCAGCTCTTTTCCCCAGTCTGAGCTGTACTGGTGCCTGTATTGTAATGGAACTCAAAAGCATCACCTAATCCTTCACAAATTATCCTTATTACTCCTACAGAGCACTGAGTTCAACTCAAAATCAGCCAAGCAAAGACTCTTTAATGTAATTTTCTGTTGATTAAAGCATTCAACAATATGCAAGAACTAAGCTCTTGTCCTTTCTTATCCTCTGGGGGCTCTATCTCCCAAAAAAATAACAATCTCAAACACAGGTTTGCCCTCTTGCTGCAAATGGGTCATGTGGAATAAATGAATGTAAGAAAGAAGAGCAGTAAAGGAATCATGATTCTACATGGCTGTGTACAGAGGGCTTAGATGAAACATCATTTCTGGTATAACATTTAAACTGGGCAACTACAGGAGATAGTTTGAATATGAGTTATCAATCCCATTTTTTACTTAAAGGTTATATGCTATTCATTCAAAGCACAGAGAAATTAAATATTTCTCCAGAACCTCTTAAATTACTTCCTTTTCTAAGATATGCCTTATTTGCCTTCTGATATATTGCACATGTGTGAGTTTGTGCATGGATAAAAGAACACTGCACTAATAATATGCCAAAGATAAAAACCCAAATACCCCAACAATCTGAAACTGTATTTTTAAGGTTGCTTGTACAACTAAATTCTGATTTTTGTTTCTCTGATATTGATTTATTTGTCATAGACTTGTTTTCAGTTTTATCCACTGTATAAGGTAGATGGAAATGGAGGAAATAATGGACAATGAAAGAAACTACTGGTTGAAGAACTACTCCAGTAGACCTAGTGGATACAGTCCAGGTATTCTAATGTGTAGTATCTTAAACAAGACTTATGAACATTCTAGCTTTCCAGGCAAAGTTGTGTGTAAAATTCAAGTTAAGGAGATTTAAATATCAAAAGATATGGGGAATTTCTAGCACCAGCCAACAGGGTGTGACTATATAGAGCATCCTGTAGTGTTATCTGTGAAGAGCTTTTTACTGGTGCAATTTCCATAGAGAAGGATGTTTGCTTACGATGGAAATTCAGCCAATGGCCTATAGTAAGTAATTGATGAAGCACTTGAAGAGTGGTATCTTATTATCACTCAGAGCACATTGTAAGAATCCACTTCAAAATTTTTCTCTATTATTTGTATATTTAGATCTGGGGATTCATTGATTTTAAAAGTATTTTGATTAATCCTTCTGAAGTACATTTTTTTTTCCTGGTTGCCAAGAAATTCTGTGAAGGAAATCTGTTAAATACTGTACCTTCACTCTCTACATAAGGCAAAGAAGGGTCATTTGTTAGTGACTGAGGAGATACAGGATTGTTTTTCTTTCCAGCCAGAGGCATTCTGAGTTTCTTCTGTATTCCTTCCTTAATAAATAATTTAATAAATTCTATATGTATTTAGTTGATAAATGTCTCTCTATAGGGAGACAGAGATATAGACAGCTGGACATATATAGATCCCTCTATGTAAAAGACACTACCAGCTGAACTTTCCTCTGCCACACAGTAATATGAGCAAAGATGTGTCAAAACTTTTTCCCCCAAACCTTGAGGTCTTGGTAGGGAGCTGATACACTGATCATTTCCGAATCCATCTCCTACAGTTGTCTACAACTTGCCTTGACCCTCTCCTCCACCTGTTTGTTGCACCCTGACATTATACTCAGATTTGTAGTCAGAGCAATGATTTCAAGATTAAGATGTTTCACTACTGTGTGTGATAGGTGGTTTCTTTTGTTAGAAGAACAGAATAAGACTCTTGGAATCTACTGAAATTCAGCAAAATAAAGTCAGTTGTTCTTGTATTTCTTTGGTTTGCATACAACTTTATGTCCCTTTTCTCACTGGAATTCTTAATTCCGTGAGCAACATGGCCATGCATATTCTTTCCTGTCTTTTCATTATCTTTCTAAGGAGGTGTGCAAAGTAGTTGAATTTTTCAAGTGTTTAAAAGTTCTGAAAATACTGGTGCTACCTTACTGTTTCTTTTAGCATGTACTGATGAGTTTGTGGTCCCTAGTTTCTAAGGAAGGATTTATTTCCATTTGTGTGCTTCTTTATTTATTTCCCTCCCTAGAATTAGACGGCTGAACATACAATTTACAAGGTGATCCATTGCACTAGATCATCAGATCCCTTATAAGATGGTTTCTATTCACAACTTCAAAGTCCTAAAATACACAGAACCAACCAAAGCTGAGAACTTAAACCCCCCTTTAACTTGAGCACACACGTTTGTAAGGAAGGCAGCCAAAGATGCAACGCCGGTAACTGTGTGAAGTTTTTTAAATATTGGAGGCTCTGTGTCCAGTTATATCACATTATTATGGTCAAGATGAAAAGTAAATAGAGATGTGAACAGCCGATAACAGGCACCACAGATGAACAGACACAGGAGTTACCTAGCAACTGGAGAGAAGGTTTTGCTTGTGCTAGGCTAGAGCTTCGCCAGAGCACTCAGAGATTATGGGGCAAATTGACAAGTTGATGAATTGCTGATAAGTATCCGCAAACAAAAACCTGGAAGAGGCCAAGGAGCTGGAAAATTTCCTGAATGCTGTCTTCCCTCTAGTAGCATCACTGCCATCTTACTTGAGTTTTTAGTATTTATGAATGGCTGATGTCTTTTAAGCATAAGACTGTTTTGGAGGTAGGAACATTGATACAGTGAGGGACAAGAAATTGCAACAGCTGAATATAAATCCATATCTTTTGACAGTCTATTGAAGATCTGTGTGGTAATGTAGCCATCTCCACTATTGGGGAGAGCATTTTAACACTTTCAGGGTAGTTGGATTAATATCCAGCCTTGGCAAACTGAGGTTATAAACCGGATCACATGTACAACTGCAGTGCAGTGTAGGCCACTGCTTCTGATTTCCTCCTTTTTCCCAGGGGAATAGGTCTGGAAGGGATCTAGATAATTGCATCTTGCCAGTCTTATCTTGTAACCTCATCACATAATCCTGTTATCAAGTTCCCTCAGAATATGGTTTCTCGCTTCAACTACTTTTATGAGATGGCTGCTCAGGCATCACATTGGTGGTTGGGAACAATTTAATATGCAACTTAATTTGCTCTTGGCAAGTTTATACAATGTTGTTGTTGTGACAATATTGGTTTATACAGACATTTCACCTCTTTATGTCTACCATAACCTTGTGTTTAACAATCAATGCCTTTATCTTTGTTTTCCATCTGAACATGTCTTCTTTCCAAACCTCATACGGCTTGAGAGTGAGCAGAGTTCACTACCATTGCTCAGTTATTACTCAGTCATTTTTCCTCTCCTTCAGAAGTTCCTTTGTGCCTAAGCCCTTGAGACATTTCCTTGGCTCCTTGGCACAGCCCTCCTCAATTTTCTCAGTGTACTTTTTCCACCCAGTACCTGCATCTCTCCAAAGGGGAGTCACTGCCTTCTGTTGACTGACCTTACCTTACTGTTCTCCCCCAAGCCATGCAACGGGGCATAATTTTAGGGGAAAGTGTACTTCTAAGTGAGCAGGACTAGTCCTTTATTTAGCAGGACCCCACAGAAGAAACATCCCTTTGGCAGTCTGTCACATAAGTCTGTAGGGAGTGATATCTGATTAGCATTCATTCAGTGAATACAACATGTTGAATACCAATACCTAGAGTTCCATTTAAAAGTCTCTTAGAACATACTGAGAACATACTGAGATTTTCTGACACTGAAGTAAATCTGCTAATTTCCCAAAAGCCAGCAGGCCTATCTAATTTCCCTGATGTTGTTGAAAAATGGTGTAGCTACAGCTAAAACGATCCTTGAATGTTAGAGCAGATTAAGGATTTCCATTACAATTTGCCCCAATTTGTGACAAAAATAAACGTAACCCTAGATAAGCTTTCCCCTACACTGATGATAAACCTGGAACTAAAATTTGCTTTGCCCAAAGACTTCACATTGAGCCTCAGAACCAGAATACAGCAGCACCCAAGACTCCCCCACATGCCCAAATAGAAGAAGGGGATCCTTTTCATTAATGGAATACTTACAATTATCTAAACCTTGTCTTTTTTTTTTACATCAGCAGGTGTCCCTGGCTCCAATATTTTCTGGAGCAGTAGGATACTAAAGTTCTGAATAAAAGAAGTGGGGCAAGCTGCTAACCACAGCAGCCCCTGAAGGCATCTGCCACCTGCTGCCTCCTCCAAGGAGCTCTTCTGATTAATTTCCTAATGTATTTGCCTCCTGCATATGCATTATGACTGGAGCTAATGGGACTACTTTCTACAGACACGACAGACAGAACTCGGCCCAGAAATACCACATTAGTTCTATTGGGGGTCATATCAGTACCAACTGGCTACCTTGTCTAAACCAATTAGCAAGTTTTGGGTTTGTCTGGAGCAAGATTTTTTTAACCTCGTTGACCTAAAACTCACTCATACCATGGTAATGGGTCTGCTAGGCTTGCTCCTACTGCTGCTTCACATAGCTCTTTCCTTGAAAACACAGAGATATTCCATAGTAATCAGGACTGCACTATGGATATAAAATTACCTGCTTATTATTCTTACCAATTTATTAAACAAATTAGTCTACCATGCATGCTTAGCATGCTAGAAAAATCTTAAATTATAATAGCAGATGCATGTTGGACAACTATTATTTAGAGTGCATTTTTTAAGCAACATGAAAGAAAAGTTTTACTCCTTGTAATATTTTTCACAGACTATAATGGCCTATTTATAGGCCACTCCTGTAAGGAAAGTATAAATGGGAAGATATGCTGTCAGAATATTTCTCTGTCTAAATAACGTTATTGGGAGCCAGAGGAGTAATAAAGCAGGAAATCAATTGGGAAATTTTGTAAAAAGTGATTCTCATAAAAATTCTTCAGAAAATGCATGAGCCTACTGTGTTCCTCTCTTTTACAAACATTCAGCCTCAAAAGTTATCACATTCTCAGCTGAGGGAGTCTGGGCAATTTGCTTGGAGAGAAAACAGTCATTTAAAGAAATAAAGCAAAGTAAAGTGGTACCAAAACACCATGCTCAGAGAGAGAGGTAGCTCTTCCTCTCCCATGATGACAGGTATTTGTGCATCGTGTGATCATTAATAGAGAAATAGTATGAGAAAGAAAGGAAAGGAAAAGGAGGGAGGGAGGAAGGGAGAGAGAGAAGGAGAGGGAGAAAGATTAAAATGAGAACTACTAGAACAAAAGTAAATCATGATGAAAACAAAATATTATTCTGTGGGATATGGCGTAACAATAAACGTTATCACCCAGTCTCACTTTGGATTTCAAATGGCATAGGAAAATAAAGGAATTTAATTAGCAGTGTTCAGCACTGTCTGTAGTCACAATCTCTTAGACATATAGCAGTATTCCTCCCTTTCCTGCATTTGAAGTTATTCAATACCCCTCATCACTCTCACAGTTACCATTAATTGCAGAAGAGTCTTTCTCCCTTACTTGCTCACTTTTTTTTGGCATGATAACAAATGTTAATCTAATAAAATCAAGGCTCTCCACACCCAAGTGAAAAAAAAATGAAAAAGAAAAAGGTTTTCCTAATTGGAATAGCAGCAAGGCATAGAAGAGAGAGCTACAAAAATAAAAGTAGCACAACTGCCAAGCAAGGTATGTTGACAGGGGAGGAGAAGTGGAAAGGAAGAAGTGAAGAAAACAGATAGATATAAAGATGTAAAGTCAAGTGGGCTCACCCTGATGATAGCTGATACCAGATTGCAGCAGCTTTGCCAGCATCCAGCCTATATCGATTTTGCATCAATGTATTTGGCTGCAGCTAGAACATGTTTTAATATGGTACAACTCATATCAGTTGTAAAGAAGAGGCAATTTTAAAACTTATTTTTAATTCATAAGAGAAAAAACAAATCAAATACATAGACATGTTCTGCCATAAACTGCAGTAGACAAATGTGTTGCCAATTCTTCCACAATATTTAGTATTTTTCTATTTTTCTCATGAAACTTAGCATCAATATGGGGTGGCATGTGAGAATTTCACCTTTCATTTTCATATTTTGGCAAATGTTTTAAACCTTAATCCTGCCACATAAAGCTAAAAACAAACAGAGCAATGCACATATGGGCCTTGTACAGTTTACATTTTCTTCTTTTTTTAATCTTCCTTTAAAACTCACCTTATCTGTACAGAGTCTAGGCTTCTGGTCTGATGTGTTTTTTCTGGTGGACAATGTTGAAATAATGACATTTCAGACAGAAAGAAAACTTCTCCACAGTTTGGGGTTTTTTTCTACAGATCACAAATAAGCCATTAGAGAAACAGATGAGTGGTGGGATGTTGTATTTTTCCTCTTCGCATAGGTATATTTTCATCAAAGATTACAAACGTGATAATTTAGGCCATCTTGGTTATCTTTTTAACACGATCATGAGGAATGTGAAAGAATGGAAACAGGGAACACCACATAGAAAACCTAAGACAAAGCCAAATGATTCAGCCTCAGTGGGAAAATGAGAAGGAGGAAAAGTACCCTCTATACTTTCCCTCCTTCTCCAAATACCCACCCTGACCCACTGCTTGCATGAGCCGTGGCTCTCAGGTGGAGCAGCAGTGCTGAGCTGATGCAGCTGTGTACACCAGGGACGGCTGCTTTGGCTCATCTCCCCTCTGATTCTTTGCTGCTCTGCAGATACCAGATGTGTTTCTGTCTCCACGGGAGGAGGGTAATCACCAGCAGCTGTTTCAAGCACAAGGAGACAGAGATTTGTTTATTGGTGCTAGTCCATAGGCGTTAGGATAACTTGTTGGATGTATTATTTTCTCCTGCCGAAGCAGAGCTGCCAGAGTGGAGAGTAAACTTAACATTTCTATAATGAGCAACAGAGTTTCTGAAGCAGAAGCCTGCATGCTGTGTGTCACACAGTCTCAAGGAGCAAATGGTTTCTTTCAGGCTGTGTCAAGAATAATGCACCTCAGCTGATAGAGTCCCTTCTTGATACTCCTACAAAACAAAAAGGAAATAGACCTCAGCAGCAAAATTTGATCAGTTTGCAGCCTGATTTTCAAGCAAGAGCACAGGTGAAGGGTGCAGTTTGACTAAAATTTTTTAACCGATCCTGCTTTCCCTAATTTATCTTCTTAATAGCTGGACTCAATGATCTTGGAGGTTTCCAACCTTAATGGTTTTATAATTCAGTACATTTCAGAGATGTTCTCACTGTGATTCTCTGACCCATTGTTTGCACGAACTAATTTTTTTTTGTCTTAGTTAAGTGGAGAGACAGTTTCTATTAATTTATTTCAGAAACCTCTCCAATATACTGAGTAATTTTATTTTCAAGGCTCCATGTTATTTTCAGATATTCCTAGTAAAGAGAACATGGGATGCAATGACTTAGGTAGAAATCCAGCTGGCTCAGTCAGAAACCACAGATTCAGTGGGAGAGCTGGTGAGATTCTTTTCCTCTATCACTTAGGTTATTTTGAAGAACATATTCAAATGTAAAAATCTGAGTCTATTTCTAAATATCCCATTGAAAAGAAGGAAGTTTTACTGGGACAATTATTATTATTGTTATTGTTATTGTTGTTATTATTATTATTATTACTATTATTATCATCATCATCATCATTACTTTGATCTGTTGGAGGAAACAACTAAATAGTAAGATAGGAGAAACTTTGAAATGAGATGAGAAATAAGGTCTTTTAGCCTTTGACCAAAAGCAAGTTTTAAAGCCAGTTCATAATTGCACTGGCACCCAGTGGAGAATCTTGCATATGTCAATACCAATGAGCGATTGTCAATATCTCTGATCAGCAACATTTTGCATCATTTGTAACTTGTATACTGAGTCTAAAGGGAGACTTCTAAGTAAATCATTACAGCACATTGTAAATGCAGGAACCAGTTTCTCTTAAAATGCTTTAGTAACACTTCATTAGTTATATTGAACCTGCAGACCGAAATTCTACTCGCCTATATTCATCACTTACCACGACCAGTTGTCTATATATTGTCTAAGACACCACTATTTCAAGCCAAATAGGCAAATTGCACCCCATGGATCTCAGCAGAGGGATAGAGAGCCAAGCTCGCGCTGGTGTCAGCAGTTCAGACACAGCTGAATGTGGCATCTGACAGAAAGAGAAACAAAGCAAGGCACGTTAGCAAATACCTTGGCTATTAAAGGTACCCACTCTGTCTTTTCAGGCATTTCCCACAGGCTGACTCAAAATCTCCTGCATTTGTTATTCACAATTATTCACCTAGGAGTTCCCTCTCTGCACCTAGTAGCACTGGGTTATTGTGAGCTGAGTGCTTTATTCAGATGATGAGGGTAGATCACATGCTCCCTACTTTTGTTTTCTTTGATGAGACTCAAGTTACTGATCTTCTGATACTCAGGGTCACGGTATCTTATTTCCTTCTGCTGGAGATACTTGGAAAGCACTTAAAACACACATGAGCAAACTGACAGATTTTACTGTGGAGAAATATAGCCTCTGAAAAGTCATTGAAAGGACTCTTTGCCTATAGAGAATTATTTTGACAAACATTTGCACAGAAGTTAGACCTCCTGTAGGTTTCTGCATCTACTTCACTTTCTTTTCTGCAGACAGCCATGCAAAGTTGATCTCTTTGTGTCAAAAGCCTTGCAAAAGGACGACAGCAGAACAGTGTTAAAATTTTCTGCTGAAACCTGCCATGATTCCCAGCAGCAACTTTGTGCTGGGTGTTGGAGGTGGTTTCTAACTGTACCCAGCCCCCCTTTCTCTGTGCGTGAGTATTCCTGCATGGTAAGCCAGTTGGTTCTTCCACAACTCCCTCCAGATCTCCACGCATCTGGGAATCATCAGGGGACCTTACCTGCACTTTGTCACTGTGTCCCATGAGACCATCACAACGCCAGTGTCTCCTCAGGCCTGGAAACCTTGCATCTCAACCTAGGCAGCAGGAAAGGATTCTGTTCTGAAAATACAGGAAATCATAAAATCATAGAATCATTTATGTTGGAAAGGACCTTTAAGATCATTGAGTCCAACCATTAACCCATTAGCACTGCTAAGGCCACCTTTAAAATATAGAATCATGGAACAACTTGGGTTGGAAGGGTTCTTAA
Source organism: Cyanoderma ruficeps (assembly GCA_008694505.1). Taxonomy (NCBI): domain Eukaryota; kingdom Metazoa; phylum Chordata; class Aves; order Passeriformes; family Timaliidae; genus Cyanoderma; species Cyanoderma ruficeps. Next base: position 15,350,351 of record VZDJ01006028.1, read on the forward strand.
AGACCACCTAGTTCCAACCCCACTTCCATGGACAAGCTCAAAGCCCCATTCATGCTTGGGCTATGGCATTCACAGCTTCTCTGGGCAAATTTGTCCATCACCTCACCATCCTCACAGTAAAGAATTTCTTCCTAATATCTATTCTAAACCTACCCTCTTTCTGTTTGAATCCATTCCCTAAACACCATATCTATACTTTGTTTAAATACTTCCAAGGATGGTGACTCCACCACTGCCCTGGGCAGCCTGTCACAAGACTTTACAACACCTTGGGTGACAAAATTTTTCCTAACATCAAATCTAAACATAAAATATAAATGCAGCAGAACATATACAGTGCTTCAGCCACAAAAAACCTCTTCCAGGATCAAAGTCTAATTATCTCAAATGACAGAATGTATTATCATTTTTATTACACCCACATTATTTATTATTCTTCATACAGTAGTATGAGTAGAGCTTTCAAACCACTTTTCTTTTAATCTCCAGTCTTTTCTCTTCATCATCACATTGGCCTGTGTTTTCCTAATACCTGCACCAACATTAGTCACAACTGGCAGGAGCCCATAGAAAGCTTTAGAGAACATTATTTTTTGCCCTCTGTGCATACATTAGTGTTGCCCTTTAAAGATGCAGCCCTTTGTCCTTTTAATGAGGAATAAAACTCATTTCCAAGCATCCCAATAAGATTATCTCAAATAATAGAAATCCAATTAGCTCAGGCAGTTTGAAGTCTCACTCAGGCTCCCAGGTGGTATTGTCCATCATTAAAAATACTGTTTTAAAATACTTTCAAATACCTGTGTAGCATCCAGAGACAAAGATGACTCTGAGCATGCATGGAGCATCCAGCCCTTAATACCGAAAGCATTTGAAGGAGGACACAGAGATGAGGAATAGCCACACTTAGCACACTTTGCCTCACAGCTGGGGAGCACCTCAGTATGCTCAGGTCACCTCTGTCACCTTAACACAAGATTTTGAGCCTGCCTGCACTATGATAGGAATACTGGAGCAAATAATGTTGTATTTGTCAGTGAACTACAGGACCCTTTCATCCTTCAGGTCTTGCTGTCCCCTTGCCACTCTCAGTGCCTTTGCTTCCTTTACTTCTTAATGCAGGGCTTCTATGGAGATGAGCTATAATTACCTACAAAGCTGCCCCTATCCTGCTATGGCCTTCAGACATCTTTCCTGGCTACCATCACTATCTCCTTTAGTTCCCACTGCCAACTTCCCTTTAGAAACTGTTTTCTGTAGTTGGTTTTAAATATTCCCAACTTCTTTCATACTCTAAATGCTTAAAAACTACTTCTTGCCTCCAGCTTCTGACTTTATTTTACTTTACACTTTTGTATCCTCTTGGGGAACTTTACTGGTTCCAAAAATCATGAATTTCAATTTATCATATTTTTAAGCTTTCTTTCAAACCCACTCACCTCAGTAAAAAAAGCTTAAGTATTAGACCATGTTATCACTCACTTGTGAGAGAGGATTGAGGGAAGAATTAGTTGAACTGGAAGTCAGGCTCTTAATACATGTCAAAAAAGCTCAAACTTTTCCTGTCTCACAGCCTTAGGCAAAAGGAGATTTAAAGAGGGCACAGAAAGCACCAGGCTATTTTGTCTTGCATCTCTCTTGTTCAGGTTGGCTGTGCAAGTCTGAAAATGTGTTCAGTCCTGGAGAACACTCAAAACATGAGGAAACCTCTATAAAAATATTTTCCAGTGTTGGTATTCCCATAATTTTCCTAATTTTCCAGTGTTGGTATTCCCATAATTTTCCCTAATTTGCCTAAAAAAAGGCAATCAAATCTAAAGATATATGGAAAAATCCTATTGGACCTCTAGCTTCCCACAGTTTAGCCTGTGTTTAAATGGAAATACTTTCTTCAACACAAAAAGGACAAATTAAAAAAGTCTTAATAAAATATATGTGGACTAATGTCTCCAAATTGACTATTCTATTTTCACTCTAATTTGAAGAAGAAAATCTGATCTAGAGATGAAACATGGATTTTTTCAGGCAAAGTCATTAAAAATCAGAAAGTTATCAGCAAATTAAAAAAAGATAGTAAGAACATCTTAAAAAAAAAAACCAAACCAAAAAACAAACAACAAACAGTGATGTATGATACAGCAAAAAATATACAAAAATACAAGGCCACAGAGTCACACTTACTTCCTTGGAGATATAGAGAAGTAATGAAGAAAAAGTGTTGAGATTCAGATAGATTCAGATGGTTTGGATGATTAGACCTGTGGGGAACAAAAGTACCCCACAGATACTTTGTCAAATAATTATTCTTGAGCCAACAGAAAAATCTGTAGGATTGTTGGAAGAAATGGCTCAATTGTTCAATTCAATGACAAATGCGGTATTTGAGAGAAAGAGCTCAATTGTTCAGTGCAATGACAAAAATGTTATTTAGGGCTAATGGAGAAAAGGAAACCTTCAAAACCACAGCCAAGAAGAAAATCACAGCCAAAGGAAAAAAAAAGTTAGATGTAATATTTGGTTTTATTATAAAAAAAATCCAGAATAAAAATAAAAGGGCTGATTAAGTTGGTGCTGGTCAGCACCCATTGAAGAGGAAAATAATAATACTGTAGTTTGAGGTAACATGGCAAATCAGAAAATTTGAAAGTCTGGCATCTTATAGAAAGTCATATTATGCATGATCATATGTATGCAGGACAGAATGCATCACTAAAATGCCAATGAAAGCTGTACATTTATATCAGGAAGAAAATAGTACTTTTCTTCTTTTCTGTCTCAGTGGTCTCAGACAGATACAAAAATAGGAAATAGCTTCTCAGGGTTAAATAACATGGTTTCCAATCAGATACAATTAAAAACCAAAGAAACAAAAACTCCCTGTAATTTAATATCATCTTAATTTCATTCAATTTGCTACACATTGGCAATGAACCAGAGATTCTTTAGCTAGATTGTTGAAAATCACCTGATCTCTGCCGAAGTCAGTGGGATGATGCCCTTTACCACTCCCACTGCAGAGCTGTCTCCCCTTCTCCCTGTACTGTAGTTGCTTACATGTGCCATAATCTTGTGAGACACAGCCAAGGGAGACTGTTTTGTGCCCCCAGCATGGCTGACACAGTGGTTTTTACTGCCTTGTTCCCACTGCTCACACTTGCTCATGCAAGTGTAACTTACACTTGTCCACTGCATATGCCTTTGCCCCTGATGAAATTCACTTTGACTCAGTCATTTGTCTTCGGTCTCACAAACCAATCCATTGCATAACATTACTCTGTAAATTGATAAGGAACTCTCAAAGAACTATGACTCCTAATCACCTTCATCATCATGCTTTTAGGCCTGCAATGTGGCTGGACAGTGCCCAGGAGGAAAAGGGCCTGGGGGGTTCTGGTCAGCAGCCAACTGAACATGAGCCAACAGTGTGCCCAGATGGCCATAGGGCCAATGGCATCCTGGCCTGTATCAGGAATGGTGTGGCCAGCAGGAGCAGGGAGGTCATTCTTCCCCTGTACTCAGCACTGGTGAGGTCACACCTTGAGTATTGTGTTCGGTTTTGGCCCCTCAGTTTAGGAAGGACGTTGAGATGCTTGAACGTGTCCAGAGGAGGGCAACAAAGCTGGTGAAGGCATTGGAAAACAAGCCATACGAAGAATGACTGAGGGGTTGTTTAGCCTGGAGAAAAGGAGACTCAGAGGTGACCTTATCACTCTCTACAGCTTCCTGAAGGGTGGTTGTAGACAGGTGGGGGTTGGTCTCTTTCAGGCAGCAACTGACAGAACAAGAGGACACAATCTTAAGCTGCGTCAAAGGAAATACGGGTTGGATATTAGGATGAAGTTTTTCACTGAAAGAGTGACTAAATACTGGAATAATCTGCCCAGGGAGGTGGTGGATTCACCATCCCTGGATGTGTTTAAAAGAAAACTGGATGTGGCACTTGATACCATGACCTAGTTGAGGTGTTAGGGCTGGGTTGGACTCGATGATCTTGAAGGTCTCTTCCAACCTACACATTCTGCAATTCTGTGATTCTGTGAACTGCACGTCCTGAAACACACTTGCTATTGCTTTGTTGTCTATACTGAGATACGCAGCCCTGCAGAGGTTGTTTTTTATTTATGAACCCTAATTCCTTGTGCTGGACCCCTCAACATCATGCTGTGATTGCTTCCATTTCATGGCAAATAAATTTAGACTCTGCCACTTGTTTACTCTTGTTACTCTCTCTTTATAACTCAGTTTTTAATTAGATCAGTGCTAGCTAATGCTATCATTTGGACAGTACAGCTTTAACATGATCTTGAGATAACCACTGCCAATTCATTGTAACCACCTTGTTTTGGACTATTTATCCACAACTTCACAAATCATTCACTCAGTCCTTAATTAGTTCATATAGAATCATTCAAATGCATTCAGGTTAGCTATATTGTACAGGTGGGTGATGGGATGATGGGGCTTCACCAGACAGCATTTTTCTCACTACACCAGGCTCAGTAAATGGCTGCCTGTGTACACATAAATATGAGATCAAATGATGCCAGAAACTAACATTCAGAAATACATAGGTTTTATAGAAGCAGTAAAACTTCATTATGTGCCAAACATTACTTCTAGTTTTAGTTAGAGAAATGCTACTTTGTGAGACAAACGGGTGCATGAGAGGGTTGAGTGTAGAGACACAATAGCTTCTCTCGTAGTAGACGAATTGTTGAGGCACAGGACGTAGAACATAGGGTGAGTTGACATGGGAGTTTCTGCAGTGCTTCTGGTGAAAAATGTGCTTTCTAATGCATCCCCTGGTTTCAGCATCAGAGGTTTGTGTGTCACTCAGTCCTCAGCCCCATGGACCCCTTGCACTCCTACAGCAAGATCCCAGTACAGGAGAAAGGGAGCAATGCTAATACATGGGGCTGTCTGGGAAGGCAGAGGTCTGAGCTTTCTCTTCACCTTCTACAGCTTACAGAGGTCTGAGATTTTTTTCTATAGTAGGAGTTCATGTAACCTTATTTCCACAGTTATTTGATTTATTCTAATTTAATACAATATTGCATGTGCGAGAAGTGTGCAACTAATTATCTTTCTTGGATATGATTGACTTAGTTTCCCTGTCATGACAGAATTCTTTACTAGGAATGCTGTGCAACCAGAGCTCTGGTTACAGTTAATTTTTCATCTTGATGGCCAAGGAAAACTTAAAAAACCTTACATTCTATCAAAATTAAACAAGATTTTCTGTTGTCTTGCCAAATCAAAAGACCCTAAAGAAATATTTGAGGGAAGTTTTTATTTACATCAATACAAATGAGATCCTTTTTTTTTAATTTTCATGTAATTTTGTGTCTCATTCATCACTTTTGATAAAGACACTAGTTTTCTATTAGGTTTTCATTCTGCTGGCATCAACTCAAATGTTCTGGCTACATTCACACCAATGAAGAGGTGGTGTCCATTTTCTGACCCTGGGTTTAAAGGGTGCAGAATGTTCCTTTAACATAGATGAACTTTTTACCTGCCAAAATAAGGGTCTACAAAGTCTGTACTGAGGATGGTCCCTGATACAACCCCTGAAACAAGATTAGATGTTGTCAGGGACAGCAGTGACCAAAAAATCAACAGATACCACGAGCAATTAACATGATCATGATGATAATGGGGCACTACCTTACCCCAGCCTTATTTAATTTGCTTCTATGTAGAGAGACTCTGTAAATACATCCTCTGAAAGTTATGTGATATGCAGCTGAGAATAGACAAGCTAAACAGACAAATGTTTCCCTGCTTACCAAATATGAAGTACTCAGATTTATTCAGAGGAATAAAGTCTAAATATTTGGTTCATGTATCACTCTCTTAAGCATTTAAAAAAAGCTCTTCCTCAGTAGCGTTGTCTACTTTCAATATTCTCCACTGCTGCCTAGAAGTGGATCCAAAAAGTAACTCCAGATGCTTACTACAGAGGTAGGGAAGGATCTTCAATCTTGTTCTTAATTACTGTGGCTCAAATTGATTTGACCTGAAGTCTCCCTGCTTTCAAGTGGAGCCGGATCCGCAGGCAAGCTCCTTGCTTTTTGAACTAACACGCTGACTGACAAATAAGTAATTGTAAGGAGCTGATTTATTGCCCAGGCAGACACAGCTGGATGTAAAATATTAATTTTTAATGTAAGAAACAATTTCCATTTCTTTTACCCATAAAATCCAATAAATTAATCCAAGCACTTACAAATAATTGATATTTCACAATGGAGATTTTTTTTTTTACCACTTACAAAGGTACCCCTTTTAAAACCAAATGCTTTAAAGAGAAGACGGTTTTGAAATTCAAGGCTACATAAATATCTCAGGACTCCGCTGACATCAAAATAAGCCATAAAAGCAAAAAACAAGAGTATTTTATGATGCCACTAGGACCCCAAAATATAGCCTTGTCCAAGTTTTATTTTTATCTTATATAATACATGGTTCCTACTACAAATTACAAGCTGCCAATTCTTTATTGTAAGTCTTTTTTACTTTCAGAGTTCCCTTATTCTTCTGAAATCTTACCCTAGGAAGAAAGAAGAATAAGGAAGGGATCCTGAATGCTCACACAACTGGCACTAGACTGTCGATCTTTTAAACTCCAAGAACTTTCTGCTTCACTTGAAGAATGAAAAAATTTATTAACTGCTAATTACAAGAAAAAAATGTCCATCTCAAAGGTTAATTCAGCTCTAGAGTAGATTACTCAGGAAGTCTGTGCTTTCTTCATCATTGAAGACATTTAAAACCATCTGGAAGCACCTAAGGAAACAGCTGTCTACAATTTTACTGTACTTGACTTTGATGAAGAAGTGGACCCATGTCACTCCCACAGTTATGTTTTATGACTCTACTACACAAATATTTAATCTGACTTCATTACCAGTTGACAGATGCTCAGATGATAATTTCCCTCCTCAAATCTTTCAGGAGTTTCTTCTCCCCAAACTAACTAACCCCTTACTGTTTCTTCTATCAGTAAACAAAAAAGACTAAGGACAGTGCTCTAACACTGAGATGCAGTGTAGCACAGGTCACCTTCAAGCAGCTAAACCTCCCAACCCTGACCAGGAAGGAAGAGATTATCCCCAAAGTAGGTACTGGGAATGATTCTTGACTTGTGCTAACCACTCACTGCACTTAGGCAATGTTTGCTGGCACGCTACCAGACACGAGCGTATTCCATGTCATGGATTTTTGAAACATAGAGTCACCAAGGTCAGAAAAGACATTAACCCAGCACTGCCATGTTCACCACTAAACCAAGTCCCCCAGTGAGACATCCACACACTTTTTGAACACTTCCTGGGATGGTGATTCTGCGACTTCCCTGGGCAGTCTGTTCAATGCCTGACCGCCCTCTCAGTGCTTTCAATTTGTTCACAGTTTAGCAGATGGGTGACCATGTACAAGCTCTCAGGTTCGTGCATGGTTCTGTTCAACCTGCCAGTAAAGATACAGCCCTTGATTTGCTTTTCCTGCCTAGAAATGGAAACAGAGCTTCAGCAGAGAGATGGGAGTACACAAACCTCCAAACTTACTCCATTGCAAATCAAGGCTCAGACAGGAGGAAGGCAGGCAGGATTTTGTGTAAAGGCTGTAGACCATACCTGTACATCTAAACACTACCACAGTGACAATCTGAAACAGGAAAATCTGATTTTCCTTATGTAAAAGACTTCTAAGGTTCAAGTTTCAAAGCTGCATATTATTGCCTTTTAAATCATTAGCACTTTAAAAAAACCCAGAAAGCAACAAATTTTTTAGAAGCTTGAAAATATTGGCTCACCTTGTATCATAAAACCCTTTTACCTTTGGCCATGATTTCACTTCTACTTTTAGAAAAGTTCAGACACAGGAAACAAAGTTTGCTTTTCTTGAACTGAATGAATAGAACATAAGTAGCAGGTAAATACTGCTTTTAATGATATTCTGTTATTCTGTGATTTTAATTTTCTGATGATGATTTGTGTTACGGCAGTCAATGAAGATTGCTGGTGAGTGCAATCCCTTTCTGTTTGTACACAGATGTAGGATGCCATAGCCTACAGTGTTTATATTACCTAGTCTGTAGGACAGGCAAAGGCTTATTATCAGCATTCCTATTTTCACATGAGCAAAACAGGTTATTTTCCAAGATCAAAGAGGGAGTCCACGATGAACTAGGAACGAAGTGCAAATCTTTTGAGCCTCAGCTCAGTGTCTTCACAATACACCTTTTCCCCACAGAGAGAAAACTGACAAAACCTTTAAGAATATTACTAGTACATCTGAAATCTCTTTAGCCCTGACTTCATTACTCCTCTATAAGTCCCTGCAATCTTTTGGACTGGTAGTGTCTAGGGAGCCTGTGGAGCAAAGACTGTATTAATGGTTATAGAAACATGCTCAATTTTTCATTTACTTGTCTGCACCTCACACCACTGCTTGGGGCTCATTGGAAGTACAGAATCTTAATTGGTTTAAACCATCACAGCTCCATTAATTTATGTGGTACTATACCCCACTGAGGATCTATCTGCCCCATCTTAGGTCAAAGCACTGATCCTTGATCGGTTTCCCCTAGCACCACTGATGATCAAATGAGTAACAATAACAATAGTAGTAGTAATAATAATAATAATAATAATAATAATAATAATAATAATAATAATAATAATAATAATACACCATCTTCTGCTGATTCCATAAGAATTTCTTCATTTTCTTCATTAAATCTTTGCTGAACAGTGCCATGTGAATATCAAGTGGGTAAGCAAGAAATGGTATCTAGAGGGATTCAAGAGTACAAACAATGCAGTGGTGGTCTTGCTGTTATTAGCAAAGTGATCAGTATTCAGAAGTGTTGTGAGAATTCTTTTGCCATGTCAACCATCAAAGGAAGACACCAGAGATATAAAAGTTACAGAGTGTTAAACCCTGCCTGTCGCCTTCGGCATGTTTTTGTTTAGTTCAATTCATCTTAACATTTGATTTTTAATAGTTCACTTCTGTTGTTATGAGCAAAAAGTAAAAAGGACTATTAAAAAACAAGTTGTGTGCAGGCAAAACACTGTTTCTGGCACTTCACACCACCCAGAACACAATGCTATCTGCCAATTTGACTTGTTTTTATTTCATGTCCAATTATAAAAAAAAAAGAGTATGAGAGAGAGAGAGGCCTACCTTTCCCTTTTCTATTTGTTTTTGTACTTACTTTTGTTTAAAAAATACAAGCCAAGTTAACAGCATAGACAAAAGCAGCCCCTGCAACCCTAAGGACCAGAAAGCTATTTTTAACTTCCTTGAGGAAAATTATATAAATACTATCCACTGCAGCAAAACAGGAATTTAATAAACCCCAATATCATCACTGGAAACAAAGCTATTTAATTTAAAGTCTAGGCTGTGGCCTTGAATTTAACAATGAGAGGTGATATAGAGAAATAGGTAGGAAAAGTAAATAGATATAAAAACAATGTCTTTCCACCTTTTGCTTTCCCTAAGGTGTTTTCCAGCCAGCAGCATTTCCCTCACCCCATCAGCCTGGATGGCAGCAGCAGCAGCAGCGGCAAGTGAAGGTTAAACTTGTATATTCATTACAAGTCTCTTCACAAAGGATATTTCTTACCCCTGAATGCACAATTCTGTAACATTTTAAAACATCTATTATTCTCTGCATCTCCCATGTCTGCAGGGCATAGGGTACTTTCTGTATCTGTCATTTAATTTTGTTTGTGTGGAGTTTTTTTGCCTATAAAATAATTTCTTCACCTCTTGTAAGAAAGTTAGTTGTTTTATCCCACAATTCTATTTTGCATATGTCCCAGTCTCTTGAATTTCTTTGTTTTCTGAGAACAATCATTCTGACTTACTGAACCAATCACATCAAAAACCATAGATGATTTTTTCTATTTATTGATACTACATTTAGCTTTTCTTGGGTTAATACAACTCAGTTAGGTCTACTACTGTGTCCCATCTCATTTATCTGTGTGGGGACCCTGACTTGTAGCACATCCTTGTGAGGGTACTTGCTCCATTCAGAGAGATGCACAAATTTTTCAGCTTTAAGGTTTCTGTAACAATACATTGTTGAACTAACCTTCACAGCTTCTTTACTCCCTTGAGAGCTCCATAGTTTATTTTCTGCTCCAATAGCTTCCATCCTTCCAGTTAGTTGTCTATCAGTGGTGCTAATTTGTTTCATCTGAAAGCTCAGTGTTATCTTTCTGGTCTGTTCACCCTGGAGAAGAGGAGACTGAGAGGAGACCTCGGTGCAGTTACAGCTTCCTGCTGAGGGGCAGCTGAAGGGGCAGACATGGATCTCTGCTCTGTGGTGACCAGTGACAGGACCCAAGAGAATGTCCTGAAGCTGAGTCAGGGGGAGGTAAGGCTGGATATTAGGAAAAGGTTCTTCACCCAGAGGGTGGTTGGGCACTGGAACAGCTCCCCAGGGCAGCGGTCACAGCACCAAGTCTGATGTTCAAGTGTTTGGACAAAGCTCTCAGGCACAGGCTGGGATTCTTGGAGTGTCCTGTCCAGGACCAGGAGTTGGACTGGATGATCCTTGTGGGTCCCTTCCAACTGAGCATATTCTATGATTTCTGCAAGATAACAGGAGCAGACATTCTTACTGCAGACTGCTGTGTTAAGTGGGCTTGATGATCCAGGTGCCTGGGCACAGATAATGTGAAACTTGCCCATATTTCTGCTGCCATTTTTCCTCAGGGATCAAAGAGAATTATAAAACAATTTTTTCAACTTATGTTATCCTAATTTCACCAAAATTTTAAAACATCTCTAAAAGTCAATTCTTTAGTCTAACCTGGTCAAGAGGGAGGGCTCTGCATATATTCAATCATCTCTTTAGATATTTATTTATATTCTTCATCTTATATATTTAGAAACATAGAATGTTTTAGCTTGAAAGGACCTTTAAAGGTCATCCACTTCAACCTCCCTGCAATGTTCAGGGACACCTTCAACTAAAACAGGTTGCTCAAAGCTCCAATCAACCTTACATTGAGAGTATCCAGGGGTAAGACATTTATCACCTCTGTGGGCAGCCTGTGCCAATGTTTCATTATCTTCGTTGTAAAAAACTTCTTCCTTACCTCTACACTGAATCTACCTCCTTTTAGTTAAAGTACCTTACCCCTTGTCCTATTGCTATAGACCCTACTAAAAAGTCTGTCTCCATGTTACTTTTAGGCCCCCTTTATGTATTCAAAGGCCACAATAAGGTCTCCCCTGTCAAATTTAAATTAGACATGTTAAATCTCCTGCAGTTCATTTCAACACAGACTTTAGGGAGCACCAAGGATGGTGTTCTTCTGTGCCCAACCTCCAAATGACTAAGCTTAGGCAAGATGAAGATGTTCTTTGACACTGCATGGATTAGCCCTTTTTCAGAAAGAAGGATGCAATTTGTGGCCCTCACTGATCACAGAGAACTGGGACTCCTGGTAGCCAACTGCCTCTAACTGGGATGGGTAAAGGGCACAGACTTTGACAACACAACAAAAGAGTTTCTAGTTTTCATCTATACTGGCAACCTACTGTAGTGCATGTGCAACATAACATTGCTCCATGCAAAAAACTTAGATCTTGACAATCCTTGCTGAGACCACAAAAGAGGTCAATAGTTTCAGCAAAGTACCACACTCTGGAGCAGTAATACAGATTTCTAAGTATTATCATTTGGTATGTATTCAGCCCTTTGTGTAAAATTTCTTTCGTTTGAAATTCCCTGAAGTGGCTCAATACATTTTGATACATGTTCTCTTTGAATAGTCTGGTGCTTTTGCTGCTGCTGTAATAGATTATTTTTATCATTATCATCAACCACAACAATTACAACAACGGCAAAGTAAAAGGTATTTGTCTGGATTACCTTTCAAATTTATGAACAAACAATTTCTCAGTGAACCATTTCAGATATCCTCCAAACACTACAACCTTTTACAAGTTCAGACTTCCAATTAAGATCATGCTAGGAATGCAATCAAGGATCTCAGCACTCAGAAGTTAATTATCTCCTCAGGCTAAGTCATAAACATACTTGTTTTGTTTTTGTCCACTTCATCTAATGATATAACGTACTTGCAAGATACGGATTTTTTCAGTTGTTATCAAGAGGGCCTATGGTGAGGCTGTGGGAGCTTTTGTCGCCGCTGAAATACAGCAAAAGCTAAACAGTTTCTGTGAAATAACAGCACCGGGTACTCTCTGTCCAAAACTACCCAGTCTGCCACACCACATAAAGCTCCAAGATTGTTACAGACCCTCTCTGCATGTTCAGCCAACTTACTCATCCCCAAAATTGACTGGATTTGAGCCACGCATATACATTTCCTCTATATATGTGCTCTGAGGGAGATGGTTTAGACTGACCTCATGAAAAGCTGAACAGGGCTGAAGATGAATAACTGAATAATCCTCTCAGTCCCTGATCAAATGGTTGTCTTATTCACAAGGGCCAAAAACCTCTCTGACTATCAAAAAGCAATGATAGTGTTTGAAACTTCCAAGTTAATCCAGCTCAAAGTTGCATTGACTGCCCCGGAGACTTCTAATTGCCAGATGGTTCTGCTAATGCCCACCTGGGAAAGTGTGTGATTTGTGTGGCTCACACAGATAATCTGATCTGTTGCCAAAAGACAGAGCCTGAAAGAAATGTATCCACTGTCAACATTTCTAGGTTTTAGATGTGTTTGTGGATGGATAACAGCCATCACTTTCCAACTCCACTGAAATTCTTGGAATTCATTAGAGATAAACTGTTACAAATGAGGTGCGTTTTCAGGAGAGATATTTAGCCTTGTTCAGTTTCCACTTCCCAAAAGCAGTATTTTGTTATATCTACACTTTCAGCTCAGTGCTGCTCAGAACATGATCAGATCTACCCATTGTAGGTATCACAAAATTTCACAAAAACATTAAGTAGCATGAATGAGAAGCTCTCCCATGGGAGAGAGATATAACTGAAATGTAGTCTCCAACCCAGTCACAGGAGCTAATCTAGGTCCACAGATCATGCCAAAACTTCACTTGTTCTTCACTAGCAATAAGAGTGAGACATGTGCACCCTGGTAAGCTGACATCCACCCAGGAGAAACTGAGCTCCATTCTTCCATCATACAGCATTAAGAATTTGAGCTTTAGCTACAGCCAGTTTTGCAGCAATATGGCCCAATCATGTGAGACAGCACAGTCCTGTTCTCTCTTATTGTTTGTCTTCCAGATATATCAAAGAATCATAGAATAATGGAATGATTTGGGTCAGAAGGGACCTTTTAAATATCGTCTCATCCATTCTCCCTGCCACTGGCAAGGACATTTTTCACTAGGTCAGGTTACTCAGAGCCCCATCCAACCTGACCCTGAACACCTTCAGGGCTCGGGCATTCACAAGCAATATGTTGGTTTTGAGGAGCAATGCCATCACAAGTAATTCATTTCAACAGTGGGACAAATAACACAGAAACTCTGCTAAAAAAGGAATATCAGCAACCAAGAAAACACAGACTGTTGGTATCTGAAAAAGCTTTAGGTTCATAGTAGGTTCATGACAAGCAGCTAGTAAATATTGTCCCAGTGACCAGCATCCATAAAGCAAAGAACCAGTGACAAACAAATAATCACTATTTCCTGTTTTCATCAACAACTCTGAAAGCATCGTCCTGCTGCATTGCTTGCTCACCCTTGCCAATGCCACAGGTGATCAGTGTTCTATTTCACTCACTGGAAGGTGAATCTTGATTTTTATTCACTGTTTTGCACGGCAAGGTTTCTGTGGGGAGAAAACCATTCCTTATGAAGAAATAGTGAGAATTCACATTTCACATTCACCATTTCCTATGCTTTTTGTGGTTTAGTACTTTACATCAATCACAGATTGTATCCTAAAAATCTGCCAGAAAAGATCCCAATTGTTTTTGTAACTTCTGCTGACACGGACAAGCATTTAGTACCAGTAAATAAAATACAGTCTCTGGGAACATGACAGAGCAGTAGACTTTACAGGAGCTCCAAAATCAACACAGTCATTCAAGGGGAGCTGGAAAGGTCTTCACTCTATTCTAAATGCTAATCCCTGTTGTCCTATTCAGTGCACAGAGCAGGACAAATACACTGCTGGTATAAACAGGCACAGCAATACTGAGGAGCTGCTCTCACAAACACCACCACTGAATTTGGGACAATTTTCCTATATGCCTTCTGCCCTGCTTTCAGACTTACTTTTGACATCTGACAATGATTTCCATAGATTCATCCTATTCCTCCACAGGAATGTCCAGGTCATTCTCTGGACATTTAAGAGGCATGGTCCAGATTCAGAAAGTTAAACTTTCTGTCTTATGGCAGGAGCTGCTGTGCTGAAGCAAGTGTGTTTCCTGTGTGTAAGGGAGGGCTTTGCCCTCAGACCCAGGTCTACAAGAGGCAAAAAAAACCAACAGCAGCTCAAAGGTACACTAGGCAACACTAGGAAGTGTCAAGTACAAGGATGCCTGAATTTTTTTCTCTAAGTTGAACACAGGTGTGAAGCCTACCACAACACACGTCTGTGAAATATAGTTCAAGCCTACTGTTTTCTCAAAGGAAGATGGGGACAAAATTCACAAGGAAACCCCTTTAGCTCATCATCATGGTTTTTCAGTAAGAAACGCCTGAGCAGGAAGAAGAGGGCTTGATGTTGGAGGTGTTCTGAACCCACCATTTCCAAAGTTCTGGAGAATGGTGTCATTGTGGCAAATGCCAAATGAGACCCACTCTGACTGTCTAGTAGGAGAAGGGCCACTTTGCAAGCAAGAAATTAAAACTAGAGGATTACAAAGCTGGCTGACAAAAACCTTGCTTTGATAGTCTCAAGGGCATTAAAAGTCAATGTTAGAAATAATCTAGAACTAAATGTTTGCATCTCAAGATTCCCACTTACCTGACGACCTCATGATCAATTAATCTGTTATGGCACATTGCAACATCATCTCCACAATTTCAGATTAATTCAGTGTAGTACAACAAGCACAGGAAAAATTAGTGTAAGGATGCCTTTTTTTTCTGAATCCCAAAAGTCTGAGGAAATAACTCCTAGGACCCCAAGAGCTGCAGTGAGGAATCACTTGACTCACTTTCCTAAATATCAGTGTGTATATTTAATTCAAAGGGCACTTTAGACTCCAATCCTTTTAACTTGGTTTTCCTGATATTATCAAGTTTTCTTAAATGAGTGAAGCTTTCTAGATATTAATAAGTGTTTTTCCAGCCTAATATGGAAATACTTAGCCGTTTTTCTTTTCTTTCCCCCCCTGTGCTTACTGCCAGAAAATACTTAGATTACTAACCCACAGGCAAAGTAGCCCAACTCTCCCTTGATAAACTACTATGAATCTCTCACGATTCCCTTTCTTTTTTCTTTTTTGTTTTTCCTTTTTGGATAGATTTTTCATTTATACCTTGTTTTTGTGCCCCACAGCGTGTCTAAGACAAGAACAAAGAGGCTCTGGATCTCAATATAACAGTTGCAACTCCCCCAACTCAAACAGCTAAACTCTTCTTGTCAGTAAAATTATTGTCTATGAAGCCTCAACAAGAAGAAATAACTCCAATGTGGAACTGTGGGTTATATTTTGGTCAGAAATATACTTATGCAATTACTTTGGTTGTCTCAGGGAAGAATTTCTGAAGCACACTGGAACCCTGTAAAGATGCAACAGTGACTTTCATTTTTGCAGTTTTAAGCTGCCAAAAAGCAGAAGAAATGTAAGAAATTGAACTGGTCCCTGAAATCTTTTATTATTTTTCTGTACTCTCAAGAGTGACCCAAGGATGCTCCAAAAGCTTTTCACTTGCAGCATTGGAATATTTATCACCATCCTACCACTTGAATTAAAGAAGAGTTTCTCTTAGCTGGTAGCAAACCTAACTTTGCCATTGTCTTTTTTCCCACAAGTCAACAGGCTCATTCCATATTGTAAAGTACTTTAACAAAGCACCTGATTCTGTACATTGAAACTCAAACAGCAACAGCAAAATAATGTTTATTTGGGAAGTGCTCACAGATACAGAAACACACATATGTGCCTGGCCCCCTGGGAAAGCACAAATTATTTACAGTTCTAATAACACATTTTTCACAGATAGTTTTGGTCAATGAACAGAAAGAATATATCATTGCAAGAAGCTTCATGGATAACATAAAGAGCCGAGTATTGACTAAGAGTCTTATTCAGCCATCAGCACTGAGTCAATAATGTTATAAGTCTGCTGTGGTCAAAGAACCTGTACTGTATTACAGAAAATTATAATCCATCTGGACTGAAAACTGAGGATGCACATGTCAACCATGGGACCACACCTTGAAAGAACAGGGATTTCCAAAAAGGTCATGACAGGTATATGGACATAAACTGGCCACAATATTGATCCAAAGTACCAAGACCTGCTACCTGCTCCCTTCTGTCCAAAATTCTCTCCCACAGCCTGAAAAAATACTCTTCTAATGAGGAGCTGAAAAATAAACCTCAGCCTACATTTATTTAGTGACAGAGAATGTAGAGAAACAACTGGACCTCAATGTAAAAATACTGACCTAAGAAGATACCAGAAACATGCATGTTCTTTTGATGTTGTATCATTAAAGAAAAGAAAACCCCAAGTCTGGAGGCTGAAGCAAGCAACAAGCAATGAAAAGTAAATTACTCATTTTTAGTAAGAGTAAAATTAAAAACTGGGGCAATTTGCCAGTGAACTTTCCATATTTAGGAGTCCTTTGAAGAAGACAAGCTATCTTTTTAGAAATTATGAATATGGCATTAAGTTATTGGTTCCAACAAAAAGTGAAGTGTACATGTCTGCCTCCTGTATAATGCAGATGATCAGAAAGGTCCCTTAAAATTGATTAATGCATTTCTTGGAGGCTAGATCTTAACTAGCTTGGATCTTTTAATGAAATTCCTCTGATCTTAGAACAGGATTAATGTGGAGGAAAACACATGAAGAGATTTTGATTTCCTTGTGTTAGCTTGAAGCAGTCACTGCTATCTGCACTGTTTTTCCAACCACCCAATGATTATGACTGGATTTTTCAAAATCATGACAATTTTAGTCACACAGATCCTGTTGCCTTTCAACTTGCACTTTCTGCACTGGCTACAAACCTCATCAGTGCAAAAAGAAACTTTGCCAGGACCATGGCTGTTCTTTTCAAGAGTTAACTGCAGCAAATTGGTTACATAATTAGAGTTACAATTTGCCTCATTACAAACAAGCAATGAAAACTTTAATCCTCCTTCATCCCAAGAATCAAAGTGTGGAAGCTCTAGATCTTGTCGAAAATGGCAAATAAGAACAAACCTTGACAGTGCTAAATGGAGAGAGGGAACTATTTTGGAAGTCTTGTAAGACAAATTGATCATGCATGACTCTCTTTCTGCCTTAGGGACAATATTGATGAACACTAAAAATGCTGCTGTACAAAGAAAAAAAACCCGAATTCTAGAGAAATAGATATTTCCCTGCTTTGATTTATTCTAGACTTCCTGTAATTAGAAGAAATTATTGTTGTCTGATATTCGTTCATCTCATTAGGAAGAAACAAATTCATCCTTTCTGAAGAGAATGATGCTTTTCTAGAGGTGGCAAAAAATTCGCAGCCTCCATTATAACAATTAAGTGTAGTGTTTATAATCTCTTTTTTTCTCCAAGTTGCTAGTAGTCTGCTATAAAACCATGCCTGAGCAATATATAAATGCAATTTCAGGGCTTTTGGCTGTTCCAGTCCCCTTTCTACACAAAAGATAACTTCTTTCTGCAAAATATATGTGTTGCCCCTATGCAGCCTGCCTGGTAACTAGGAGGGAGAAAAAGGAACCTTCCTCCCTATCCAAGTTTGGTACTGAGAATGCCACTACAACTCTGTGGGGTACATACTGCTGAAAGAAAGGTAGGAATGGTTAATTCAAAGATCATCATCTATCGAGAAAATAATTGTGTGAAAGAGAAGCTGACCCTCAGATGCCAGTTCCTTTGGCCTTAGATGTTCACCTCATGCAGGACAGTAATGACAGTCTGCAAACAGTCAGGCTAAGCTGGAATTGCAGTGCAACACACACAGTCAACTGCTGGGTTTTGCATTTCTTGATTTGGAGAAGGGTTGGTGTCCTCTGGAGATGTGATATCCAAGGCACTAAAGAAGCAGTCCTTCAGAGGAAGCCTCTGGAATTCATGAAAGGTGGGACAGCTCCACGCAAGTTTGAAACAGAACACCTTTTTCAGGTTAGATGGCTGTATCCCTCCGTTGCTCCAGAGGAGGGATGTCTGTTTGAACAGTCCATCTCCTCTTCACCTTTCTGAAGGAGGTGGATGAAGCAGTAGGATCCTTAACATCCAAGAGAAAAGCCTGGAAATTTCTCTGTTTGTTCAGAGTGGGCTCGGTTTTGGTCTATTGGTTTGCAGGGCTTTGCTATAAAGTAGGATCCAACACTTTTCCAAGTCTCTAAATATCTCATACAATCAGTGAAAGCTGGGTGCTGTGCTTTTCTATGGTTTGAGGATTTTTACTCTGAGTAAACAGGAAAGCAGGGATTATGTTTCAGATGAGTTGTAAAGAACATTTTCATAATCCAGAGTCAGGAAAAGGAAATAAACAAAAACCACCTGCAGCACAAACAACATTTGATGACTGTGTGGTAGCCAAGCCATTGAAATCTGTGTGTGTGTCTTGCAATTAAAGCTGAGCAGACTGTCCTCCTGAGCACAAATCCCTTTTCTGCTACTGTCCCCTCCTTGGCTGAGACTTCTCATCTCGAGCCGAATTGAACCACATGGCTTGTGATTAAGAGTGCTTAGACATATGAAATACCTGCATCTCAGATGCTTTGAAACAGTCTCTTTTTTGCAGAGAAAGAGCCAGAATAAGATCAGATTAGTGTACTGTTATAATCCCCCTCTCTTTTATTCTCTTGCTCTGATGTAAACGTAAAGCCAGGCTGATTGTTTCAAAAGCATGGGCCCTCTGCTCCATAACAGGTCTCTCCTTTTCTGTGCCTGTGTGGCTCTGTGTCACTGTATTCTCAAGGATCTACCTTTTTCTTTCTTGGCTGTTCCAAAACAAACTGTATGTGACATATAGAACAAATTTCAAACTGTTTCTAAACCTTGATTACATGCAAAATACCTGATGGAAAGCAATGTAGCTTAGGTATTACATACACTTAAAAAAATCACCTTTTCAACAAAGATTCAACAATTTCCCAGAAAATCAGGTAAAGTTTTATCCTACAAATTTGTTACTGATAATGGGATAGTGGTATAACCCCCATCCCTGGTTTGGATCTATGGTGAAGCTCACATCTGAGACACTCCCTGCTATTTCCATAAAAAAACTTAGCTCCCTTTTCCAGTCCAACCCCCTTATGATTAATACTTACCTACTATTTTCCATCTTTTTTCTCCTCATGATGAATATTCTCTTCAAGGATATCCCTACTCATGATGAAACCTACTAATTCTTCTTGTTTCCCTGTCTTTGAGAGTGTTTCTTTCAATAGAGCTAGAAAACTTGGGAATTCACAAAAAAGGAATGTTAACAAAACAGGTCATGAAAAAAGAACCAGGAGATAATTCTCAATACCTTTGGTCACAAGGTATTGAGAATTGTAGTACTGTTCAGTAATTAAGATATTTAACAGCTTTTGGTCAAATCAAAGCAAGTATTTATAGGTTTCTTTCACAGTTGACAGAAAGAAGTGTTTTCTAGCTTAAAATTACTCTCTTGGAGAATTGAGATTGATCAGCTTCCAGTAATGCTGATTCCTCTCCATTAGCTATAAAATGTGTCCTGCCTAGACACAACCAAATAATTTTTTGGCATCTGATATTAGGAAAGCCATATTCTGTCCTAACTATTCTCCACTAATACCCTTTGACTACACTTCAATATCCTCTAGGCAAAGATATCTACTGTAACTGTATTTTAACATGGCAAAAGGCCCATGGGCCACCTGTGCCCAGCCAGGCTGCAGATGACACCTGGCCACATCCAGGTGCCTGCTCACTTCCTGCAACCAAATATCCTGGCAAATGGCCTGAGCAGCAGCCCCTGTTAGGATGAAAATGGGAAAGAACACAGATAAAATGGACAATAGTGTCTGCAGTGTGCTTGCCAAACCCCATCATGGTGAATAAATAAGTATTGGCTGGACACTCAGCAGAGAATTTCAAAGTTTGTTTTGAACGATAGAAGTGCACCTGAAGGAGTACACTGGCGTAGAATAAAATTTTTTCACAGCCGGGAGCAATCTTGGAGCAAGAGAGGCAGCAGTTTGAGTCGGCTTTGGGGCTGCCAGAAGTTGCCTCATGGCATCACTAGCCTTCTCAGTCTGGGCTGAACATCCTCTGGAATGCTGCAGGGAAACGGCAGCCAGCCAGCCAGGGACAGCCAGGACAGCATTCAGGGATGCTGGAATGAGCACCAATGCCTGTGTTTGAAGGTTTTTTCCTTTTTTTTTTTTGGATATGCTTGCAAGATTCTTTCCAATTCCTTTTACTCTTGGCTAACTTTTTACCTTTACTTTTTCTGTATCTTTTTTTTCCTAATTGTGTTATTTTCTTCAGCTGGAGACACTATGAAAAATTGTCACCAAGACATTTGGTTTTGCCTTTGAGCTATATCATATTTCATCTTTTTTTTTTTGATGATAAAGAGGATATTTTCAGACATAGTCATGTATATCAAAACAGGGAGAATGTTTACGAGAGAAGACAACTTCCAAATCTGGCTGAGATGTTTAATCTCACAGACAGGTGTAATCAGAACTAGGGACTGGAAGATGGAGAACAGGAGATTGAAAGTGGAAATAAAGGTGCTCATTCTTAAGGATTCAAGTAAATAAGTGCCAGATCATATGCTATTGGACCTCCTGCCTCTGGAAACTCTAAAAAATATCAATATTTTTCTGTGACACATATTTTAATTCATCTTCAGATTATTTGGTTTGAGGCAGGAATTATGAAGCAAAATTAATCGTTCAGAGTTTGACTAGGCTTTTAAAGACATATGAAATGTCAGAGCTCATTTAAAAATAGTTAAAAATTTGTTATTGTGAAAATATTTGGGGTTTTTTATATTAATATATCTCAGTTTTCTATGATGCTCTTTTTCATTTTTATTACTTTAAAAAGGATTTGTTTTACACTTCAAGTTTAAAGTGAAGAATGCTTATTTGTATTTTTTTTTCAGTTTGAAAATTTCAAGTTAATTTCCTTGGATTTTGCACTACAGTTTCTGTTTCTCTATTAAAAAAAATCTGTACAAAATTTATTGATTTTAGTATACACAAATGCTCTTCTCCTGTGACAAAACCAGAAATATTCTTTGTTCTGGAATGAGTGAAAACTAAGGGTTGAAGAAGGAAGTTTGGAATTTTGCAAAGCAAATTCTGGGTTGATTTCTGTCTCAGTTTCATTTGATCTCAAAGTAGCAAATCCTTGCAGATTAGTCATTAGGAAATATAAGCTGTTGGACTCTGCTGTATGTCCATGCTGATGTTGTTCACAATTCCAAGCATAGTAAACAGTGAGATAGATATGAAAAAAGGAGAGGATAAGGACATTAATACAGAAATTTGATGAAATAAGGAAAAAAAGCTACATCAGAATGAAATTCCAGAGCTAAAAGAAATGGAAATGTTTACCTCTATATTTTTAGAAGTGACTGATTTTCACCTTATGGTTAAACATTAGTAACCAGGAAGGACAGCTGCCTGATGATCTATTTATTTTCAGGAATAGTCTAGAAGCTTAGAGAAAGAGAATTGGTAGAGAGAAGTAGTATTAGATGCATCTGTAAAGCACTATTAACCAAAAAAGAGATTTGTGAATATGTGCATGTGTCTGTACTCATTCATGTCACCTATTTGTTTTCCTTGTTTCCGCCTGTGTGATTTTGTGAGACTTTATACATCTCCCTGACTTCTCTTTCTATAGATTTGGGGTTTTGTTGTGGGTTTTTTCCCCCCGAATCTATATTTTTTCTTACCTTCTCTCATTGTGTTTAAAATTATGTGATCACTAATATCAGACGTAGCATTATAGGTGTTTAATTTAAATTTTTCTTTATATCCCCAGAAAAAAAACAACTTCTGATGGAGTGAGAATGTGCATGCGAGACAGAATGCAGACAAGCTGGGGATGTGACAAGTTAGATAATTAATTAGTCTCTTTCATGTCAACAGGGGGGTGCACGTATTTTGATTTTGTGATTTTGTGCATACATTCTCATTCACACTTTTTTTTTCTTTTTCTTTTTCTTTTTNTTTTTTTGATGCCTAGAAAAGTGAAGCCTTTAGCTTCATCCTGGTTTCGATAAAGTGTCTGGTCTGATTACATGGATCTGAGCGACGCGTGTTAGCACCCTGCTTATTAACCACTCTTCATCTGCAGCAGGTCTGTGTTAGACACCTGTCTCAATCTCCCCATCACATGCCTTCTGTGCAGCACTGTCATAGGAGCAGCAGACAGACATCAACCCATATTTTTCAGGGGGTTTTATTAAAGAAGCTAAATTAGACAAAAGGCACTTTTGGCTTTCATTCTTACCCTTGTCTTTCTTTCCCCTGTAAATAAAAGTGTATATGAATGTCCTAAAATTCAAGTTTCAATTTTAGATCAGTTCCAGATACTTTGAGAATGGCAATAAAGCAACCAGCCACTGATAATACTCTGGTACTCATTCCTGGATTCTGCAAAACCTCAGCAGACAAGAAAAGTGTCTTGTTCTCTACATTTCCATGTGAAAATGCCTGTTGTCACCTATGTTTAGAAAGCACTTCTAAAGTTATACCATCAGATAGCATTTTAAGAAACATCCTTTGAGGTCATGATGATGAAGGCAGGGGGAATTTATGAACATATAAAAGGGCATTATAGCTAAATGGCTGGATGAGTGCTGTGCTTTGCTGTCTTGTCCTGTAGGTAAGATTCGATTTACCTAATTTTACAGTCTAAAAGTAGTTTTGGAAAAAAGATAAGAACATGCAAAGTACTATTTCCCTTATCTTAAAATAAGATCCTATTACCTTCAAAAATTCTGTCTTGTTTTTTTCACAGAGATTTGACTAAATTACACAGTAAAGAAAAAAAAATAAATTGCCAACTTATTTCTCTCTTTTCCAATGCTGTGTCTAAGATATATGATGTCATTTTGAAATACAACTTTTCTCCAAAACTTGTCTTTAAAACTCTTTTTGTGTCTTTTTTCATTCTTCCCCAACAAGCCTTGTAATCCTCGTTGCTCTTGCTTGGGAGAAAAGCCAGTAATGAACTCCACTGTGGTATGAGGTGCATAATGATTTTTATTTCATTATTTTTTCCTGATGCTTTCTGTTAGAACCCAACCCACTTTATTCTTCTCTTGGACTTCAATTACTAACCCTACTGGGGGAACGGCTCTGTGTACACCAGCAGCAATGAAACCAAGCAGCAAAGCTGCTGGAGCCCATCTGCTCCTCACACCACCAGAGACATGAACATTTTTCAGATTTTTTGCTACCTCCCTACCTTTGTATGGCTCTCACCCAATTCTGTGTTTTCTGAACTCTCTGAAATCTATTTTATCTCTCTCTGTGTGTTCTTTTTCCTAACAGCAAAGTTGAGGAATTATGTATTTATCTATATTTATTTTAACCATTTTTTTCTCAGGATGGTCTGAAAAGCTGAAGAAAAAAATACCAAGAGACTCAACCTCTTACAGAAAGTGTATTTACCTTTACACACCAACTCCTCATAAGATTTCCAAAATTACTCTAGTTTCCCAGGTACCATATAATGTATGTATATAATGTGCTGACCATGTAAAGGATGGAGAGATCAAGTTCTGCGGTCATACCTCCCTTGCCTCTATCCAATAACTGACAGGATGCCCGAGTATCATGAGCAGTGAGAAGTCCTTCTGTCTGTGCAAATCATTTGTAGCAGAGTTTAAAGATTTTTATTCCCAAAACAATGTTGTAAAGTACAGGAGTGTGTCCATTTCAGAAAGGATATACTGAGGAACAAATCAGACTTACTGGCTTGTCCAGTATTATACAGTTTGTGGATGTGCCAAGAATTGAGTGTAGCTCCTCAGTCCTACCCTAGTCCTCCAGAGTATCACCTGGATTATTGGCTCAGCTCTCTGTCAGCTGAAGTACTGAATCACTGAACAGGAGTTATTCCTTTGTTCAGCCCTCTTTTTCCAGCGATTTATAATTGCAACAAGCTGAACTTGGATTTTTTTTCACTGTTAAAAAAACCCTCTGTGGTAGGTTGATTTTAAATTCCGTGGAGCCCACAAACCTTCAGGCTACCACAGTTCTGAGGTATTTATAACATGGTATTGATGTTGTGAAGTACTTCACCTCCACCTCTGTCTGCCTTGAGACATCTTGTTTTCAGAGGGAAGTGAATACAAGTTCAAGGTTACAGGAGAACATTTCCCGGGCTTGTCAGCTCCTTCTCTTTCAGCTTGACTAGAGAGGTGCTTCACACTCTCATACTTTATTCCTGTGATCAGACTGCAGGAGGCAAATGAGAGCTATGAGGGTTGTGGCTTTTGTGGTTTATTTTAACAGTGGTTTATTCTCAGGGACCAAAAATAAATAAATAAATAAATAAAAAGCACTCTGAAAATCTCACATGGAAAAACGATGTGGGCTGTGTCATGTTGGGTTGCTCTAGAGGTGGGCTGTAGCTATTCACCCTTTTCTCCTCTGACAGGTTTCTGCTTATGTATGGCAACAACTGACATTATTGGTGCTGATAGCCAGGCCTTGAACTCACTGTGTTGATTGACTGAATGTTTCTTTTTCTCAGTGTAATGAAAGAACAATCTGCCTCTGTGATACGCTCATGCAGCACTAACTGCTATTAGAATTTATTACCATTTGTTTGCAAGCATATATTATATGTTCTGACAAGGGGCTCTACAGGACCCCACCGACGTGATGTTGTATAAGGCATTGTGTAGATTCATAGGAACATGCTAAGAACTTACAGTCTATATAAATGAGTAGGAATGGAGAAAAGGGACATGAAGTAGAAAATTGCCTTCCCTAGCAGTCATTTCAGAAGATACCATGCAGTGCCACAGTCCCCACACATTCGATCATGCTTCCTATCTCATTAGAAGACTCAAAATTTACTGTCTTTCATTCCAAGGCTTCAGCTTGGAGCATAATAACATGTAACTTTGGACAACAAAGGCTTTCCGAATAAAACAAAAAATCACAAGAACATGAAAGGAGGAGGAAAGGAATGTATAATGAGTTTGCCTGCTAAGTCCCCATCCCCTATTTATAAACAATGTCCCTACCAAGAATGAAAACATATATTTCTCCGTAAGAAGAAATATTGAGATCAGGTTGCTTTTTCTATTTTCTACAGAAAACCCAGTCTCTGAAAACTATGCCAATGAGAGAAGTAACAGGAGTATTTTGGGAAGGATAAATATCTGATGCCAAAACAAACACCTAGAGAAAGAAAATCAGCTATCTAAATAGGTGCCTCTGGTTCCTTCTTGGTCTTGGGATGGTGCTGGGTAGATCTGTACCAGGCTGCCAGACATGACATGGCACCATGGGGAGCTCTATAACGTCCTGGCACAACAGTCAGAGGCCAGGTGGAATACATTATGACCCAAAAAAAGGCACTTGAACCCCATGTTTAAAAGTCAGACTAAATAAACAAATAAAATTTTTTTAAAAATGAGTAAAACGGAAAACACTGGATTTGCATTCACAATTTGTCACACATAGAGCTTCCCAGGATGGGAAAAAAGCATCACTAGCGGCAGCAAAGACCCAACCTCAGCACCCTGGGGTGTTAGCTGACCTCTCACCAGACATCACCCTCTCTGGGCAGAGCAGCACTGAAAGGCTCTCACCTGCCTGATGCAATTACTCAGCTCCTGAGAGTGGAGGGTCAGTTGTACAGACAGGGCTTGGGGCTGCTTTACGCATTTATCCTGAAATATTTGCTTCATCTTTTACTCCTGTGTGTGAGTGAAGCAGCAGAAAGATAATTGCTCCACAGAAGAATCTGAACATATTTTCTAGCAATAAAATGAGTGGTGGGGGTTTAAAAACAAAAAAACCCAAAAAAACAAAAACAACCAAAACCACAGCACAAGGAAACAAAACAGGGATACATTAACTCAAATGGAAAAAGTGTTTCCTTTGCTATTCATCCTAACAAGTAGTAGGAGACAAATTCCTGCCAGGGAAAGTGGTCTATACCTCTAAGTTAATTAGCAGTAAATGCATATTAGTTAGTGGGAGGGGTGGAAATCAAGAACCTTGTTATTTCTGTTTCTTGGTTCCCGTGCATTTAAATTCACAATTACACTTCTAGAGGAAGCTGCCTCTCCAGCAGAGAGGTCTGTGCTGATCAAGGGAGCTGCCTGTTTCACATACACTTAAGAAGGTATCTGTTGCCAAGGGGCCTCAGAGCTGTAACTGTTCACTGTTCTCATTTTCTCTTCTGCCAATTATCCAAACACTTTTCCCATTCACTTCATAATAATGATAATAATACCTTCATTAGATAATCTCAAGGCGATTTCTTCTATAAAGCAAATTGAGGTTATTTCATCCTATCAACAAGAAGCAAGAGAGGTCACTTAGCCTTTGGCTGAAGCTAAACACCCAAGCAAAATAGCCAGATTTCACCAGTCTCTCTACTGTGAAAAACACTGGAAAAGATCTGCAGCTACTACCACTGCAAGGAAGCCAGTGTCTTAAATATCTGTGGCTTCTTTTGTGTCTGAAGGAACCAAAGATTATTCCAGACTGATGGACATCCTTGGCTAAGTTCTCATTGTGCCTTTGGCTAGGCCATGAGGATGACAAACCTTTGATATAGCAGTGTCATGAGGACATAACCTCACAAAGACATCTCACATCTCTTTAATATTCCCAAAGCTTGAGATTGGTATGCTGTGAATGAAGGTGGCTGAAGAAATAATGAACCTCTGTTGCCAATAGGGAAGCCTTTGCCAGTAAATGTTGTATCGAATTCCAGGTAGATTGGTGAAATTGGTGGATTGCTAAAATAACCTACTCTAAGCTAGCAATCACACACAGCTTGTGGCTGCTCATGACAGTGCTGTAAGGTGTGCAAAACAGAATCCCACCTTGTTGTAATTGGACATGAGCTCAGGAAACAAAATTTGGTTCCAAATATAGTCTTGCAAAAATGCACAGAGAAAACAATCATTGGTCTAAGTTTATCTCTAGTAATGGCACTTGGTGTATTTTTATGCAAGATTATATGTTTACAGCATTTTAGGAATGACAATGTGACCTTCTCAGCTCTTTTCACAAAACCCTTATTACTAAAGACATAATGATCTGAAGGTATAGGACTGGAAAATTTTGGAAAGAGAGGTCTTATTAAGGAAACTAATACAAACAGGGGAAAAAATAGTCAAGTTTTGGCAGCAAAGTCTGTGCTCCTGACACCTCCTCTACTTTTTCCAACAGTTGGTTTAATAAAATCTGTTACCTATCTCTACAAACCTTGGCTGGCTACAAGCTTCAGATCAGGAACCAGTCCCACAATCCAGAGACATCCACCTCCCAGTGTCAGAACATGGCCCATAGTAATAAGCCAACAAGTCCTTGAGATAAAAAGCCACATTTTAATTTGTGCCTCGAATTTGTGCTGCAGATTGGTAGACATATGGAGCTCATTAAAAGCTTTCAAAGATAACAGAGCCATTGTCATTGGACTCCTGTTTCAAGTGCATATGGTTGTTTATGTAGATGACAGTAGCAAAATACATAGCTTATCTCATAGTCTCTTCGAATACCTGAACAACTAAAGTTATTATAAATAGAGGTACTGAAGGGTTCTTCTTCTGGTGTGCCCTTCCACCACTGCCCTCAGGCCAGAGATCAAGAGAAGATAGTTAAATACATTAAGAATTGGAGACGAGGTCTGGGAGAACAGCTGTGTTCTATGGGCTGTACTGAGCCCTGACTTCATAGGGATGACACATCATGTGGGACACCTATCAGAAAAAGGGGAAGAAGGGCAGTGAACAGGACTTGGGACTGGTGTAGGATATTTGTTTAAAACTTCAGGAGTTCTTAACCTGCCCTGCAAAAAGCCCTGTTTTAAAAAATACACGATGTTCAGAAGAAAGTTCCGAGGCTTTGAAAAATAGTCATGAAGGCAAGGATACAATGATCCCATCTCAAAAAACTTTAACGTTTTTATCATTACTTTTTTAATACCTTGACCTTATGAGTGCCTAGAAGCCAAATGTCCTATGCTAGAATGGGTGCTCTAAGGCAAATACAGCAGATGTGACAGATGTAACAGACACTTATGCATCTTTCTATGGCATTATTAATCTTGACTCATGTCAATAACTCTAGGTTTTACTGCCCTGAATCCTGATCATTCAATGAATTCTACTTCAGGAAAACATGGGGAGAGTCCCTTCCTTCCTTCCTTCCTTCCTTCCTTCCTTCCTTCCTTCCTTCCTTTTCTCCTTGCCTCTCCTCCCCCTCTCACTGCCAACTGTTTTTGCTTTTATCCTATTTTTAGAAGAACTTGGCCAATAAATCTGAAAGGAACAGGGTGTGGGAGGTAAAATTAAACCAATCTAGCAGAGAATCATAACAGGAATCAGTGGATGGGAGCTAAAGCCAGATGAATTCAAATGAGAAATAAAGCACAGTGAGTGTGATTAGCCATTGGAACGAACTGTGAAGGGTACCAGATTTTCACCTGTTGTTTCCTTTGTGGAAAATGTGCTTTGAAAGGTGGCTTAAACTGGTAGCTCCTGGATTCAATCATGAAATACTTGGCTAAAATGCAACTCTAATGCATAAGAAGTCAGACAAAGGCCATTTACCCTTAAAATATGCAAAGAAGTGTTAACAGCTCTTCTGTTGATCTCCCTTCTCTATTCATTCTCTTTTCTCTGGGTTGCTGAGATTTTGCTTTGATTTCACTATCCAGTGGGCACCAGAAAGAATGATGCCGGCACAAAAGTCAGATAGACTAAGCTCCCAGCTCTGTGTTTACAGCCAAGACCCAATAATTCAAGTTTATTTCTCCGCTGGACTGTCTCTATTCCTGTGTGTCCAGAAACTCAAGCCACCAAAGAAGACAGGTAGACACGTTCATCATGTGAAATTTTACTCTGTGCCATTTTGTGAGTCATAAAATCATTATTAGATGAATGAAAACCTACTGCTATTGAAAAACTGGAGAGAAACTGGCTGCATTACAGCAGTCTAATTAATGAACAGAAATAAATAAATGTGTTCTGTTTGCATCATGCTTAGATAGCATTATGCTGCTTTCTTGTTCTGTTCTGCAAGAGGTAGCGGCAGAAATATTAAATCTCATTAAATCTAGTGATAGGGAGCAAAGAGGATAAAGGTTACTTTGCTGTATTTCGGGCACTTTTTCAAGAAGGATTATGACAATTCCAGCATGAAGAGGTGGTTGATGATTTTCCCTTTTACAAGCAGCAGCAGCAGGAGCAACTCATTCAGACCATGCAAGAAGTACAAGCCATCTCCCAGGCTGCATGTGCAACAGTAGCTTAAAACCATGTTCCCACCTGCACAGGAGGTGCAGTCCATAGAAATTGAAGGACGACCTTTCAAGACCTCAGAAGGGAAGACTGCAATGAACTGTAGTTAGGAATGATGCAAATCCCCTTCAACCCCTGTGAAGAAGGGATGTGTGCCAGTGCTCAGGATGTGCATGGTCCAAGTACTGCCCTAGTGGCTGTGTGCCATTGAGGATTCATTCACCCCATCTTCTGCCATTCCACACTGTTCTGTGCCTCACTGCTATAATTCACTTGCCTTTTCTTCCCAGTCAAACTACCACATGGTTTGATAACTCACTAACAGTTATCAGAAGATAGCCTTTGAACACCACTGAGGTACTGACCAAATTCAAAAAGCCTTGCAGAACACAGAAAGGGTCTAATGAAGACATGTAACAAAACTGAAGGCAGGTTTAGTGGTAAATGCAGCTAAAGAAATTGTAGGTTACTTTAGCTGTTATTAGCTGATAGATGCTTGATTGATACCAACCCCTGAGCTATCCAATTCCTGCTTTCTCACTGAATAGTCTGATTTCTTTTTGTGGGTCTGCCTCTTCTGCTGTGCCCACTCCCTTGTGGCTGCAGTGGCCCTGTTATTAACTGCCTTAGACCTGACTTCTGTCTCATCAGCAGGAGTTGCTGAAATATCACTGGCAGGTGCCATGAGCGGTGAGCATGATCCCAGCCACCACAAGGGTATTCTGCTGAAGAAATCTTTGGCAATGACAGTGCACATAGCAGGAGCCCTGATTATGTCTTGGACATACGTATATCACTACAGAGCAGTTTTATTAAGACAGCTTATTATAAGAAGCTTTATTAAGACAGTTTTATTAAGGAACTGATGATTAAGTAAGTCTCATCACTATCTTAAAGGCCATGATGAAGGAGTCACCCACATGTTCACAGACCAAGGTGACACCAGGAGAAACAATCAAAAACAAAGAATATAAATCATACCATGGAAAAAATTGCTTCCATTGCTGACCAATACATAGTCAGTATTTTATCACCACACTAGCAAGAAGTACCTTCTCAGGCTGTACCTGCAGGTTCCATGTCAATAGCCACAATGAAGCAATGAGGGGAATCACCAGGACAGGAAAGGGGAGCTTCATCTAACTGTGGATGGAATCAAGACATTACTCCTTCCAGCAGAGAGAAAAATATGAGTATATTTGAACCTGAATCTCTGAGAAATGCCAAACAACCTGGCTGAAGGGCACTATAATGACTGTGAGGAGGGAGCATAACCACCAGTAGATGCTAATAATTCTTTTTTTCCATTTGGAAGCCAGTAACAGTGAGACACTATGCATGGCTCACCTTCCACCCAAAAATTTCATTGGCAAGTTTAGGTTTTAACAGGGAAGAAGTTCACATGCATACTAGAAAACAGGCTGGAAATAATACTGGTATGTCAGCACAGAGCTCAGAGGGTGTACCTGAGATGCTGCAAAAGCTTTAATGTGTTTTAGGCAAACATATCAAAATTACCTTCCATCTTTGCCTCAGGGGTATGGCATCCTCCTCCACACCACACACGTAATGGGTTAAACGCTATCATCTCATCTGCTCTCCATGGAAAAGCACAGGGAATGAGGCTGAGCAGTTTTCCTCTCCAGTTTGTGTCTAAGGCTACCTCAAGCACAGTATGAACAGAGCAGCTCCTGTTCTGTGCTGTGTTGTGCCAGATAAGAGGTCTCGCTGATATTGCTGCCTGGCATCGCCATCACCTCTGCAGTGGTGAGATGAGTCCTCATGTATCAGTTCAGAATGAAGTCTTTTCCCACTTCATTACTACAGCACTTTTCTAGTATATGTGCTTTGCTTCCTCGTTTGTTGGGGGTTTTTTTGTTTGGTTTTGTTTTTTTGTTTTTTGGTGAGGTTTGTTTGTTTGTTTGTTTGTTTTGTTTTTTTGGTTTTTAAACAAAAATAATTGTTTTCCCATGTGCTCCAAACAGCCACCTGAAAAATGCACTGTTTTTCAGCTTTGGAAAAGGTTTTTCTCT
Source organism: Cyanoderma ruficeps (assembly GCA_008694505.1). NCBI lineage: Eukaryota > Metazoa > Chordata > Aves > Passeriformes > Timaliidae > Cyanoderma > Cyanoderma ruficeps. The sequence goes on from VZDJ01006028.1 coordinate 15,381,983, forward strand.
GCCCCTTTTTCTTCTTAACTATACCCTAAAAGATACATTTCTTTTCTGATTTGCAGAAGTCAATTGTTCCTTTTGGGATCTTAGCACATGCAAAGCTGCCTATAATTTTTTTTTTTCTCCTTTACTTTCCAAAATATATTTTTCCCATTGGAGCTCCTAAATTCTGGTTCTAGGAATCAGGTAGATGCTGTCATTCTAAACTCCATTGTTTCTGGCCCAACAATAACTTTATTTTCACCCCTTCTCCCCTAGCAGTGCAGGAAGTGACACAAGAAAGCTCTTTCACTGGGCTGTAAATATTCCAAAGGAACAATTTTCACAAGATTTCAAGCTATGAGGGTGGAAGTTTTTCTACCTTGTTAATTACAGTCTCCAGGAGTGGAGAAGCTCAGCATTCGTGTGAAGGAAAGGATATTCTCCACTCCAGCAGCTGGACAGGCAGATCCCGTGGTTTTCTCTGGCTTCTAAATCTCATGCTAATTAACAGTAACCAGCACCCCACAGGATCTCCATAAATCCTGTCCTGAATGGATTATCCATGGCAAAGATATTTTCAAATTAAGGCTTCAGACTCGGAGGGAAGACTGTCATGCAGCAGAGTATATATACAGCAACTATTTCCAAAGCAATGGGTGGATCTGCTATTGTTAACAACATGGCACCACTTTCTAACAATATGAATAATGAAATAAGCTGTCAAAGAAGGTAGTGGATCCTACATTGTCTGATGTCTCCAAATAAAGTCATGATATATTTCTGGAAGCTCTACCTTAGTCCAGCACAGGTTACAGGTACCTTTACAGGGTTGACAATGACATGTCCTGTACTTTGAAGGAGGTCAAGCTTGACAGTCAAAATAATTTTTCACAGATTTGAAATATTTTTTTTCTGAGTTTGAGAAAAGAAGTTAGACATTTTTTAGCTCTTTTCAATATTTAATTTCAGTTAGCTTCCATCAAAAGAACATAAAGGCACTCTGAGGAAAAAAGAGAGGAAAGGGAAATTAAAGAGTTTTTATCAGGGCATTCTTGCTTGTCTGTTGTGTGAGTGCTTCTAGCAGGAATCTCAGGAGTTATTCACAGACACACAGAACAGACTGTATATTCTGTCTGCTGCCTTCTATAAGCAATGTAATTTTAAGAGAGTAAAAAAGAAAGGAATGTTTTAAAAATGCATTCTCTCCCTATTATGCATTTCTGCCCAAAGCTTGTACTGACTTGCTGGGATACCTGCTGAATGTTACAGGAGTGTTGTGTGCATCATAGACAGACCAATTCACATCAGTAGCAGCCCTCCCATTGAGTTTGGTAGGATGGGAGCTTGCCTACCCATCCCTCAGCAGAGCTGATTTTCACCTTCTCTCCTTGCCCCTGGCCCCATGAAGAAGAGAGAGAAAAGCAAATAAGGACTCATTAAAAAAGAAAAAAAAAAAAATCTAACATCTAATGTTTCAAAAAACATCAGTAGGTAAAGTTTGAATGTATGCCCTGCTCAGGGATGGAAAATTGTTGCTTCAGAGATTAAAGTGAAAAAGATACAACTTCTTTAAAGGCACATACATTAAATCCCTTCCCTCTCAAGTGGCATTATTACACAAATCATCAAATGCTTGGAAAATAACAATGCCACTGGTAAGGATAAAACTTAATTTGTAGGTGATCAAAAGTTTACATACTCTTAATTCTACAGTTATGTCTCTAAGGCAATGGACATGCCAAAAAAATCTCACAAGGGTTAAGTCCTTAATGAATCAAACTGAATTACTCTAGGAATTAATTTGGCTGAGATAACACTATCCACGCTGGGATTTTCAAAAAGACCTGTCAAAAATTACAATGCTGAGATCTTACTTAAGAACCCTAAAAAAAGCCTGAAAATTCAAAAACATGTGTTGATTCTCAGCCAGGATTTTGGCATTTAATTAAAAACAATAATCATTTAAAGAGACTGCCCACTGCATGACAGATATTTAAAGTTATACAACTTAAAGAGCTAGAACCTTAATGAAGAAAATGTCAACAGTAAATTTTTGCCCTAAAACCTTGATAAGAAGCATATATCTTATTCACTTTATAACTTGTTGTTATAAAGTTGTTGTTGTTGTTTATATACATTTTATCTTCAACAATTGCTTTCAATTAAGGTTTCTGGCCATTAGGGGCTCTTACAATATCTATTGAAAAAGAAAAAAGGAAGTTGTCCCTTTGTACTTCACAGTAAGGAAGGAGTAGATGTCAGTACCAAGCAACAGAAAAAGTGAAAGAGCTGAAAGGTGACAGAGATATTCTCCAGCTGTTTCTTCAACATTCAGCAGGTTCTGCACACTTTCCTGAGACTCCTTTCAGCAAGTTTTAAATCATTCATCTAGTAATCACAGAATCACAGAATCAATGAGGCTGGAAAAGACCTTTGAGATCAAGTCCAACCTGTGACCCAACACCACCTTGTCAGCCAGACCATAACACTGAGTGCCACATCCAGTTTTTCCTTAAACATCTCCAGGGATGGTGACCCCACCACCTCCCTGGGCAGTCCATTCCAATGCCCAATCACCCTTTCTGTGAAGAAGTTCTTCTGCCCAGCTTGCTCTCAGATGTTTCCCAGACACTAACATTTATTCCCACCAGGCATTCTTACACTTTCTGTACATCCTTCCCTCTGCTCAGAGCAGTCTCCACATTACTCACTGGCCATTTTCTGTGCTGTCCCACAGTTGCTCCTCACCTCCACTGGCTGCAATGGCCAGTATTTCCAACTCAGAGTATATGTGAGTGTGAATATATGTGTTCATTTGGTAAACAGCATAGTTCACTCCAGGCAAAGCACAAAACTTGACATGTCTGCTACAACAGATCCAATGCTATACTGTGCTGACTCTACAATTAGGCATACGGTTGCTCCTGAGATTAAAAGAAGCACTCCTGCTCCTTGTAGGACTTCACAGCTGTGACTTAAATCTGGCAGCCTGCTACAGCTCATTCTTTGCTTGCTTACCTGTTTTTATCTTTGATTTTTCCTTTTAGTCATTGTTTCAAAAGTAGACTTCAAAAATGTAAAACAGTTCTACACCAAACTGTTCAAGTGCAGATATTTACTTCCTTTGAATACAACAAAGCAGGCAATCCAAGAGTGAGATCTGAGTGGTGTGTATCAGGAACTTACTTCCTATCTGTCAGGTCACTAAGGGTGCCAAAATGAGTTTCCTGCTTTTGCCAACGTTCTTTTCCCATTCAAATAGAGAACAGGCCTAAAATTTCTCAACATCTGTGAACAGGTGCCTGTCACCAGTGAAAGCCATGCACTCTTTTATTAGATTTACTAACTAATTTGCTATGTCAAAACTGTTGTTTATAGAATTTGAAGACGAGAGCAGACCAACAGAATCATCCCACCAACAAACATAATTGTAGACATCTCTTGATGGGCACCTGGCCACATTATACCAACTAAAAATGTGTCCTACAGCTTTAATTCTGAACTTGAATAATCTCTTTGAAAAGCAATGAGTTATCAGCAATGCTAAAGTTGGGAGCAGCAATGCCAGTGGATTTTATGAGTCACAGGACAGTCTAGCCATACAGGTAACACTGTGCCTTCTGCCTCTTAACCCTGGATAGCCAAGGGAGTTGTACCTATTGTGGTATATTCACATGCTCAGTGGAAGATCAGAGACTCCTGTGTACATCTGTCATATCAGTCTTCCTGACGCAATAGCAGCAGCCGTGTTACCAAAAGAGATTATCACTGTTCCACTCTGCTGGTGATTGTCATGCAAAAGGAAAGACATGAGTGACTGTTCACTGCAGCTTGAGCTTCCATGTTTTATTATTCAGCTGAGCATTTCTTAGGCAGGCAGCATTTAACTGTCCCTCTGGAAACCAAAGGCAGGAGAGTAATTCAGTCATGGAGTACACAGGTTCGGTTTAACACCAACAGCACAGCAGAGACAGTCAAGGACCCTCAAGTCTCCACAGCAACAGACCATACTCAGAGTATGTGATTTTCAAATTATTTTGTAGAGGAATTATACTTTTTGTCATTACAGTTTAAAAGCACACATTTGCATATGCATAGTGTGTTGGTCAAAGACTGAAAACACAATTATATGAACAAATGGCTTCCAGAGAAGGATAAAGCTGTTCTGTATGAGCATCTAAGCCTCCCCTAAGTGAGAGGATTTCCAAAATACTCTTGATAAATTAGATAGATGAGGGAACCTTTCTATTTAAAGCTCCTATTAGAAAAAGAAAAAAGANACATGTTCATTCCCTCCGTGCTAAAGCCACCAGGCACTGGGCTCATTTATACTAATAGCTGTTAGAACCTAGCTTGTCCCCAAGTGCCCATGATCTGTAGCATATAAAGAAGAAATCAAGACTTTTCATACAGGATTTTCTCTGAACAACTGTTGATTTTTCTGAGAGAAATAATTTCCATCAAAAGTATACTGAAAATCAATCTGCAGACACGTGTTAATGAGGGAGTGTTGAGATAATCAAACCAATGTTGTGTCTCATTGGCTTAGGCCAGGAGTGAGCAACATGTGGCTCTCGAGCCATATGCACCTCTTGAGCTGTTTGAGTGAGGTTTCCTTGCCAGGGTAAATCACCCTGCAGGACGAGGAGCAATGGGTCGTGCTGGCACAGGGACCGTGGGTGTAATCAGCCCCTCCTGATAACAGCAACTACGGAGCCAGAAGGGGCTAATGAAGCTGATATCTCTGGGTGACCTTGAAAGACTATATGCATAGCCCCACCAATTCCCAAAATAGGATCCATGATGAGCCATTGTCATCTCCCGTCTGTGAATTGCTCTTCAATCATCTCTCCCATTGATTCACCATGTGTCCTATGGTTTACAGCCACATGAAAGCACACAAGATTAGCCACCCCTCTGCTACCCTGCAACTAGTATTTGTTATTTTAAGGGTAGAAGAGGTTTCAAAAATCCATCTGTAACAAAGATAGATAATTATGTAAAATGCAAAAGCAGGAAAATCCTCTTTAGCTTCCCACTGCCAGAGTTTTAGAGCATGGTGTTTGATTATCTTACATAATTGTTAACTGGAATGTAGTTATGATTGCTTGTTAAATGCTTTTAATTTTAATTTCAAAAAGCATTTAAATTTTTATACCATCTGAAACTGTATTTTTAAATTATCGTGGCTGTTCCTCAGATCAAAAGATTCTTAGCAGTGAGAGGGGAAGAATGGTACACAAGGACTTAGGCAAATTATGACATTTATCATTACAAGTGATATTACTGAAAAACCATTCACCCATGAGTTATTTTCTCTTCCCTTTCATTAAAGAAACCTAATCAGAGACAGAGTACAGTGTGTACATAGAGCTGGCTGATGGTGAATTCTTGGAAAACAGGTGAAAGGCAAGAAGTAGTATACAAAAGTTTTCATAACTCTTCATTTCAAAACAAAAAACAGTCAAACTTCAGCAACTAAAACCAGATGAAAATATCTCAGTGCTGCAACTCTTAAGAAAAAGTCCATTCTTTGAAATCAGTCTTTTTTTCATTTTTTGCTTTTAATTTCAGGACAAAAAGTGCTTTTTTCCAATAATATTATTTGGAATATAGTTTAAGCACTTTGAAATGTTATATTTTGTCCTTCAGGTTTTAAATATAATTATTTTTCTGTTCTTAACATGTATTCTATGAGGTTTTCATTCAGAGGGTGGGTGAGCATTGGAGCAGGCTCCCCAGGGCAGTGGTCACAGCACCAAGCTGGTCTGAGTTCAGAAAACTTAGACAATGCTCTTAGGCACGTGGTGGGATTCTTGGGATGACCTGGATAGAACCAGGAGTCAGACTCCATGATCCTGATGGGTGCCTTCCAACTCAACATATTCTATGCTTCTATGATTATATGATTGATTTTGAAATAATGAAAATCCTGCAAAAACAGTGGCAAAAGATGGTCCCTTTGATGGGGAAAGAATGGCTTGACTGGCCTGAAAAATTGTTTCTTTCCCAAAATGTCACTTCATGAAGGACTTTGTGACTGCTGGCTTCAAAGTCTTTTCCTCAAAAAAAAGGAATCTTCCAATAGTACAGCAATTCCACATTTCCAGGATCTCTAGAATCTGGTTAATGATTTGCTGCTACTACTGTTAGGAACACTAACCTTTAAACATTTCCTTTAGTCCTTGGGTCTCATCTGCGTGTTCACAGTCAGATGGGGTTGCCCTGAACTCTCTTTGACTTGCCCCATTCAAAGTCCTTTCTTGGACACTGATCCTGCACAGCCCTACAGTAAGGGACAATGGTTTCAGAACTTCCAAACTGCTTGAAATTTTAATCCATGCAATAACTTTAAAGCCTCAGTCATCACCAAGGAAGTAACTGAGCAGAATCTGTCTTTAAAATCGATCTGTTAAAATCTGTAATATTTTCCATATGATAATGAAATTTAAAAGAACAAAAATCTGAATGCAAGCATCAAGAAAACCTGAACATTAGGGACATATTTTCCAGAAAATGTGCTTGTAATTTGTCTTTCAGGCAGCAGGGAGTTGCCATTGCCATGCTGTGGTCTCAGGTGTTCATGTGATTTTGTGCAGGCAGCTACTTTTTGTGCTGTTGTTCAAAATACTTTCATTGTGATGAGCCTTATTTTATCTTCTCAAAGAATTTTTTCACACACAGGATTTAGTGAGGCCCTGATCCTGTGATGTAGGAGTGTACAGTCAAGTTGTTGAGGCCACGCAGACCTCCTATGAATTTTCTGCTCTTGAATAAAGTTGTATTACACTTAGTGTGGCCTTTCATGAGATGACATATACACATCACACTCAGTCTAGATGTTCTCAGCTATCAAATCAAAGCTCTGTCATTGGTTCTTCCCTGTTTGAACTGGAAGAATAACTCAGAAAATATTATCATAAAAGGCAAAAGGCACCAAGAATGAGGTATCAACATATTTTTTTCTAAAAAACCCTCCCATATCTAAAAAGGTTTGGAGCCCTGCTGGATCCAACAAAGAGTAAAATTTGCCAGAATCTCACCCAGGGAAAAAAAATATGCACTTACACTGAAAGAATCACCATGACTGTTGTTCCTGATGTTCTTCATCCAGCACTGCAATTTGTAAGTGAATCAGCCTAAAATTTTGGGGGCTATTGGAAATCTCTAGTTATATTATTACTCTAGAAATGGAGCGTACTGTATGATATGTTAGTATCACTCAATAGCCTGGCTTGAACAACCTGGCCCAGGTCTCACTGATTTTAACAACACTGTGCCATTTTACATTAGCTGAGCAACTGAGCCAGAGGCTGTGATTTTTCTTTCTTCTTAAAAACAACAGAAACTGGTTATATCCTAGTTCTTCACACAGAAAAGCTCAGCTAAGGGCTGTTAAGCATATTTGCTACAGAACAACAACCAAAGACCACGTGAGAAAAAAACCCATGACTGTTCCTGACACATTTAGTAATGACATATTTTATCATAACAGACATGTTATCCTTTAAACATTGAAAGGCAATGATAATATTTATACTACGCTCAAGGTGCTGCAAGGGGCAATAAAACCATTATTAAAATGCAACAAAGATGTAATTAAAAAGCACTCTTTATAAAATTCAAAAAAATAAAATCAGTCACCAAAAGGGAGAGGAGAAAAAAGGATCAGCTAAGGTTGGAACAGGGGATAATTACGAAGTGTCTCAGAGATCAGTATATTCAAGGGAAAGAAAAGGCAAAGCAACATATCTTGACACTGAAGAGGTAGAAAGAAAATCTCTTCTTGTTCTCTCCTGACTAAAGTGGGTAGAGGCAGAGCTTAAAAGGATAATTAAAAGCCGTGCTACCAGGGGCACAGATGTGAAGGCTTTAAAAGGCAAATGCAGCCAGACTACCAGAGCCCTTGGCAGGCACTCACCATCCCCAGGGGTGGCTCTCACCTTTCTGTCTATAAAAACCCTGCTGTGCTTGTAAGGAGGGGTCAGAGCTCATTTTTCTCAGCAGCAATGGACATGCCCAGTGCTCATACACAACTACGTTTGCCCTGCAGTGCAGGCATGAATCCAGTGAGGCACCTCTCTGGGTCTTCCAAGTGCTCTCTCAGCAGCACAGCCAAGCCTCAGGTTTCCCCTCCATCCACGGGGGTGAGATAATCCCCTTCTAAAATTCGATTCCTGCAAAGTCCTTCTTTTCTCTAGCTGCAAACAACTTTTTCCCACAGCAAACAGTTGTTGAGGCTGAGGTAAAGATCATTTTCACAGCCCCTCAGATTTATCCATGCACTATTCACTCCCTTGTTGTTCATCACTTTTTTTTCTGTACCCTCCTTCAATATTGCATCCAATAACAGCTAATTAGTTCCATTTTCAAAGCCAACTTGTCCATCATTTTAAAGTGACAAAATGTCTATTTTGATCAGCTTATAAAACCAGCCTCCATCGTCTACTGGGGCTGGATTTTAAGCATGATTTCTATTCTTTTCATGCATAGGAGGAAGTCCCAATGAACAGCCCTGTTTCATTACCTTCTTTTAAATCTACACTTACAACTCTCCTTTGCCCTGGTGCCTATAAAAACGGTTGTAAGAATTAAGATTTTGATATACCATGACCCTATGATGGTAAACAGCATTTTTTTTATTATACTTTTCTGTTCACTCGTCCTTTACACTTCTCATCTGATGCATGGCCTATAAGCTTTGAGAAAAAGACTTAATTTTGTTCTTTGTTTGTACAGATCATAGTGCAATAACTGCTAGGTTTTTGTCTGGTCCAAGTCTAGATTTTCTAGCTATTGCTACAGCTGAAATCATAATAACAGCAGCAGTATAAAGGAAATATAAAGGAAATATAAAGGAAATCTACCTGGAGGTCAAAATTTAGCTGAAATGTGTGCAACTGCATCTTCTGCCCTGTGCTCAAAGAACTGTTTGAAAAAGCCACAGTTTCTAGAAAGTAATTGCCAAACTACTAGGAAACTCACTGTCAGAAAATTGTAGCCATTGGGGAAGTGTGTCCTTTAAACCTATCACTATGAAACACCATCTGTGAAAGTAGGAAAAAAAGGAAAAACTGAGCAGTGGGATCAGTTGGAGAGGGAAAGAAGATTTCTTGCATTAGTCTAATAAACAAATCTCAAACAAATCACCTGTGATTTGAAGCTTGGGGCTGCTTCCCATACCATCTACCCCATCAAACAATCTATAAAATTTTTCAATATCTAAATATCAAAAAGTGATGGATCCTGAAACATGTTAAATCTTCTAAAAACACCCCATTGGACTATAAAACTATGCCAAAAACTATTATCCGGCTTAGCAAATTCAAAGCTACTGAAACTTCCAAAAAATATCATAGTGAGTATTGAAATTTACAATGGGATATGTCCTAGCCAATGAATAAGCAGAGTTTTTCTATACATTCACACTAAAATATATCTGGCCTTTGATTATATGCATATGTTTTGATTGTGTGTACATGTTTACATTTTATGCACGATTGTGGGTATGGCTTTAAACATGAGCATTTCATGGTCAGGGCATCAGCATCTTATTATTTATTCTTTTAGACCCTGTGAAATCAGGTGATGCCTGTAAAACAGCTCCAGTAGTTTCCTTTCTGTGAAGTCAGTAAAAAGACAAACCACTCTGGCTTTGATTTGTATTTGAACAATTTCATACAACTCTCTCACTCATAACATCCCTGTTTATCCTCAGTACACAGTGCAGAGCGTGAAGCTGGATCCATAGATTAAACATGCTATCCATCAGCTGCCTGTAGTTGTGGATAATTATTTCAACTGCCATTTAAAAAAAAAAATCAGAATGGTGCCAAATTGAAAAATCTGTTCCTCACTTCTCCTGGTGCATGAGGTCCCTTGTTGGGTTATTGAAATTGCTAGGCTGTTCTCGTAGACAAGGAAAAGAGGGAAGACAGATGGAGCCATGCATTTTTGTAAAAACTCTGAAGAACTGTCCTCATGACAACCTTCTCTGTCTCCAAGGCAGTGGGTAAATCTTGTTACGTGTCCTGCTCTGTACTAAAGATATGCCAAGCAATGCCTGACTATTCTGGCATGTTTTCTGTGGGGATTTACTTGTAGTGCATCGTTAAGGAAAGATATTTTTCATATGATCGCCTCGAAACAAAGCAAAAACAGAAATCCAAATATTTATATACATATATACATATATGTTGTATATATAAAAATACTTTTGTCCTGAAGGAAGATTAAATTAAGTATTTATTTGAGAAAGTATGCTTGCATTTTAATTGTTGTGGTAATACACTCAAATTGTGCGTGGGCTAAAAATCCCAAGGCAATGCAGATCACTTTCTAATATGTCCCAGGTGTTAGAAATGCAATGCATTTAATTTCACACAGAACCAAATCCCATTCAGGAGACCTATGCAAGAAGCAAGGCTGTTTCAACACTGCATTTTAAATCATCCAAGTATTTTCTTTTGCTTTGCCTCTGCTCAAAAGAAAAAAAGGGCTGACTGTAAACCCATTTCAGCAGTGCCCTTTCCATTTTCAAGTTTATTTCATTTATTTTTAGCTGATTTCTTATTAACCTATTCTGTTTCTGCTCCCCAGAAAATCTTAGTTTCTTCTGTATATGACATAGCTACCTCTACATTTGTGCTTACAAATAAATACATGACCAGAAGACAGGAAAAACAGCCTTATACATGCACTGCCTCCATATCTAGAAAGATCTCTCTCTCTCTCTCTCTCNTTTTCTTTCTCTTTCTGTCTCATCCCCCCTCTCTCAGAGCACAGTCAAGTCAATGCAAATGACGTATGGCTATATTTTCAATTTCAATAACACCTTCCTTCAAGTGCCTTACAAATAGCAGTGAATTCATAACACCGATGAGAGGTAGAGAAATATAAATAACCTTACTGAAAGATGGTAAAGGTTGTTCAAGATGGCCTTTTTGTAGAGGTATTGAACATGCACAGCTGTCTTTAACTTCAAGAAGAAAATGGAAGATGTTCATCACTTTGGCAAAGAGGATTCAAATCCTTGGCCCCTACTGCCTGAGATTTAAGTTTCTAATTTTCTACAGCTCAAATACAATATAGACTTGAAGTAGAAATCCTGAAAAAGTTATTTGCCTACGTTATATAGAAGATTGGATGAGATGATCATAAAAGTGATCCAAACTTAATGTCTGTGAACTTTGAAGATAGTGGCTTGGGTAATATCTGTGCAGTAAATCTTCAGTAGGATCAGGAATAGAGCATAGGTCCTCTGACTGACATTTTTGATGCTTTTATCTCAAATCTTTGCTTGTTCTTTTCAAGTATGTTAAAAAGTCTTGAATTAATAAAGTGGGGGATTGATAAAACAAGCAGATGCATTACTTTGTGAACGTTATCTACATTAATGATTACAAAATCCATGTAGTAGCATAATACACAATTCAATAATATCCTGCCTTTAAAGCAGACTATTTCTAGCAAAGAATCCTTTAGTTTTTTAACCAGTTTATTGTGCTATATCACAGCACAATGCCCCACTCATAGGAGAGGGAGGAAAGAACTGATTATACAACTGCATTAGAACATATTGTCCCTGAGAATCAAATCTGCTGAATAAGTTATAAATGAGATTTTCTCTTATTCTGCCTGTTATTTGACAGAGAACTGAAAGAAAAGAAAAAAGAAAAACAACCGACCTTACTTTTTATCATTTTGTCTCAGAGTATTTATAAAAAAATTCAAGCTGCTATTGGTTTTTTTTGAATGCATGATTTACCTTCTAAACATACACCACTACTTAATAAAATAAAAATTTTAAAAATCACTTTTAAAGCTGTTAAAGGAAGATGAGATTAAAGTGAAATGATTTAAAGATTTGTTTGTTATTCATGCATGACAGAGCACAAATAATTGAGTATCAATTGTGGGAAAAACAACTGTGCTCCTCCTTTCATCTCAAAATCTCTGTGGTCACTTGGTTAGGAATGGTTTATGATTCCTCCTTTGCTTTGATTTATAAGCAAGTCATTGTTCAATTTAATTGTGTCCAATATATCACCAGAACACATTGCATCCTGGCATTTTACCATTTAGAGCTTCACAGAAAAATTGATACTAATAGAAAGCCGCTGTTTCCTCCCCTCTCTCCCACCCCACAAAAAAAAATCTAAAAAATCAGATCATTTGATGTACATCAGTGAATCAATAAAGGCAATAAATCAATGTAATTGATTAAAAGTTACAATATGCTGGACTGTACATATGTTTATCTGAGTGAGCTCTTACCACTTTAAGTCTGCACATAAAAAGACACTTGTGGATTACCAAAAATCAGAAGTCCAAAAACTAGTTTTAAAGGTCATTAAAAATCAGAAGTTAGAAGGTTTCAGTACAATTTATGACCCAGGTGGCAAAAAAATATGGCACACTGCCAAAGTGTATTCTAGGCAATCCCCTAAGGACTATTTTGTGGCAAGAAACATCCTGTAACACCATGGGAAGAAACAGAAAACAAAAGAAATTGGACTCTCTCGACCAGTGAGACCACATAAGATAAGCATCAATTCTGTGTGTTGCTACTCTGATCCAAGTTTTATCATTTTATTTATGATACCTTCTCCCAGGTAACAAGTGACAGGACAAGAGGAAATGGCCTCAAGTTGCATCAGTGAAGGGTTAGATTTGTTGCTAGAAAAAAGTTCTTCACTGAAAGAGTATTCAGGCATTGGAACAGGCTGCCCAGGGAAGTGGTGGAATCATCAAACCCAGAAGTGTTCAAAAAACATCGAGATGGGGCAACTTGGGGTCATGGTTTAGAACTGAAGACAGCAGTGTTAGGTTAACGGTTGGACTTGATAATCTCAAAAGTCTTTTCCAGCCTTAACAATTCTGTGATCTGCACCAACTGTTTTCTTGGTAGTGTTTTTGCCCAGTTGTGGACTGTCACCTTCTCTGAGAAGAAGGAAGTATTGGCACTGTGGCACTACAGACTTGAACATTCTCTCACAGTTGTTGTAGGACAGGCTTCCAGAGGGGTATAATTACTGCTGCTCCAAAAATGAAGATAAGAGAAAGCGGCGAGTTGCGAGGTTGGCATCATACCAAGGCTGTGGCAATCCTCCTGCAACCTCTCTTCCCACCCACTTGGACATCAGACAGTGCTATGAGAAATATCATCCCTCCCTCAGCTCACATGCTCAAGGCAGAGATTTCAGGATATGCACTGACCATGTGTTTGTTGGGCTTCCACTGTTTGTAGAGCAGTCCCAGAAAGTGTTGGCTCAGCTGTAGCCTACGTGGCTAAGGAAGGTGAGGTTCTTCATGCTTTGCATTTCAGGGATGGTGGATAGTTACCCCAGCCCAATTCTGTCTCTGAGTTCAAACAGGGAGAACATCCAGCTGTGCCTCTTTCCCTTATTCATGGGAAATTTAAGCTACTTCTGTGAATTCCTTAAAATTTATAATCTCTTCATCAAAGATTTACTGGGTGGGGTTTGCCTGCTGTGGGAGGTGAAAGAAAGAGAAAAAAAATGATTCAGTACCCTCTCAGCCTCATAACCCTTCAAACTAGGATGCAGTTGAATTTCAGAACAACCTATTTATCAGTAAAGTGTCAGTAGGAATTGATGAAACCTTAAAAGCCACAGTTAAGCAGCATGCAGCATAAGGATGGAGAGCAGAAGAAGCTGTGTGCATTGTGCTATTAAGAAGAAAGCATGCTACTAGCAATAGTCATCCTTTTTAATTCAGATAACACCTGTGAGGAATATTTAAATCACATTTAGTCTGAGATTAAAAAAGGAAAAAAATTGACTTAATAAGAAGGCACCATGAGACACCATGGTGAGAACAGACCAAAATAGACTTATGATACAAAACCCTTTTTGAAGTATCACTCTGTGCAGTGGTACATTATCAACAGAGCAGATGAATAACTAAAATCCAATCTTGCTGGCTTGATTTTGTTACATTTAAGGCTATTATTATGGCAGCAAACGTCTAATTTTTACTTCATTATTAAAATTCTTTGTAATGATTATTATGCCCCCACCAATAATAAAGAGTGTTGTCTGTTCATATGCACCCATGCATGCCCAAAATTATATGCAATTTTCAACACGTCTTTTAGAGTCCTACCGCTTGCCCCTGCCTGCACAGCCCTGTGTAACTATTAGGTTTTGCTTCCTATGCCTTCTTGCTTTATAGATAATTTGAATTTCCTCATTGTTTATCCTGAATACAGTAAGGGTCGTGTATCTCATACAAACGTCAGAGCAACAAACTCAGTAAATCCACAGAAAACAAAGAGGAGGTAAAAAAAAAAAGAGAGAAAGCCAAGATTAATGAAGAGAGAATTGAGTCTTGTTATCAGTGTCTTCTTTCATGTGTCATCAGGTAATAAATGTAAATAAATGTACAACCTGCTGTACTAGGTAAGCACAGGGTGTTAAAAGAATTTACTGTATATGAAGTGAGGTTTAGAGCTGTTATCAGTAGTGCTCCATCTGAAACAACACTGTAATGGCAGCTACAACAGTGTATGTAGACATCAGAAATACACAGACAAAAGTGCACGCTTATATTATAAATCATAGAATCATCAAGTCATAGAATGGCTTGAATTGGAAGGAACCTTAAAGATCATCTTGTTCCAAACCCTGCCAAGGGCAGGGACACCTTCCACTAGACCAGCTTGCTCTGAGCCTCATCTAACCTGGCCTTGAACACTTCCAGGAATGGGGCAGCCACAGCTTCTCTGGGCAACCTGTTTTAGTGATGTCTACATACACACAGAGATGTACACATAAATTTACATCAATTTACATTTAAATACCTCTTCCTGTTCCAGAGCTCCCTCTGTAAGAAGAGTGATTTTTCCATGCATCTTATTAATAAGTTTAATCCTGCAATTACTTCAGTTGCTTGCAGAGCTCTGAGAACTTGTGAAGACTTGCTTGACAAGCAAGCTCCTAAAGAAAAAAAAAAATTAGCTCTCTAGATTGAATGACCTCCATGAGCCTGGGGTGGTGAGCATCCCTAGAGAAATGGAGGAGGAAAATGCAACTAACAAGAAGAAAAATAAACTGTTCACCAAGGAAGAGAAGATAAAAAATCAGAGCAATGAGGAGAAAAACAAACATGTTGTGTCTTAATTCTGTTGCTGGGAGGCCCCCCTGTCCCTGTCCTTAGTCATGCCAGTTGTGTGTGGATGCAGATGGAGCACACACACGGCGTTATCAGCTTAAAGGAGAGAACAGCCCACGGGGCAGAACTGTTCTTACTTGGTGGAAGAAAAACTTGTGAGATAGTTTTTGAAATAAACATGAAACTCCTGAGATCCTTGCAGGAAAAGCTCATTTTTTAGTGGGTCATGAAGCACAATGGCAGATATTCTGTACCAATGGCAAGGAAGCCGTGCCAGAGTTTTGGCAGGTGGCAGCAATCACTATGAACTTAAAACAAAAACTGCAACAAAAAAAACTACAAACACAATAATAGAACAGGAGATTTTTTTTTTCCAACTGATCATCTTTTGGCATCACATGAGAGCTGGGGTC
Organism: Cyanoderma ruficeps; assembly: GCA_008694505.1. Taxonomy (NCBI): domain Eukaryota; kingdom Metazoa; phylum Chordata; class Aves; order Passeriformes; family Timaliidae; genus Cyanoderma; species Cyanoderma ruficeps. Next base: position 15,397,507 of record VZDJ01006028.1, read on the forward strand.
AATGACATGACATTTCTGCTTTTCTTGTCTTCCCTGGTTCATAGTCACTATTTTCTCAAAAAGAGATGATTAAAAAAAAAAAAAGAAAANCAATTGCTGGCTTTGGGGCTATCACAACAGTTGGTATAGCTCAATGTATAGATCTCTAAATAAATTCCAGCACTGGTCAAACCTCGGGCTACAGAATTTAACTTACTGAATATTTCCTTTAAGTGGCTACCTTTCAAAGTCTCTGAGAAGAGCCACAGACACATGAGCCCTCAGATCATGTGCAGAAAATCATTCTTTGTTTTTGCATGAATCTATATGACATGGCTTACTACACTCAGTATCATCTAGATCAGTGCTTCTCTTTTTTTTTCCTAAACTAAACCATCATTTATTAGTTAAAAAACCATTCATACATCATCTTTTATAGTTTCTTAGTCTAATTTTAGTTGATTAGTTAATGAATTCTTGTTTGTATTTTCTGATGAGCTTTTTTATTATTATTATTATTTAGTTTGTGGTTTTGTTTGCTTGCTCAGCCACCTGTGTAGGAATACTTTTATATGGCACAAAAATGTAAGGTTCTAGTGTCATTTTTCAGACTCCATCTCAGGTCTTACAAACGGATGGCAGTGTACAGAGCACACGTTGAGAAACACTGATAAATGTCAGCTGCTTGAGACAAGAGATTATCTTATCTTCAGAAAGGACATAGGGAATAATTTTATTTATATGTAGCCTGGAACATGGGGTAGCCTGGAAAACTTGTGGGATCTTGTAATAATAAAAGATGTCCTAAGAGGTGGCAAGTGTCCAACAGCAGGCACGATTAGTGCGTGACTTGGGCTGCAAGTGTCAGTGGGCTGACACTTGGGCAAGTGTCATTGTAACGTCAGATAAGACAGAACAGGTGACTACTCCCACCAGAACTGTGCTAACAAAGTAGAAAAGGTCATCTTCTACCCAGGTCACCTCGTCAGCATGTGACAGGTCCATGCAGTGTCCCCAGAGGATGTGCGTGCAGAACATGCTTCAAGGAAATCTATCAGCTTGTATTTCTGTTCAAATACAAGGAGTAAAGAAGTGAGGCAGTTGTAAGCACAATAAAGGGGGAAGACAATCCTTGGTAAATGGAGAGATAGAAAGTGCATTCTCTAGCAGTGGTTATGTTTTATTTTGAAAATATGTTTCATCCTTGACGCAGTATTCTCTTTGTCTGGCAAAAAGAAGATGATCCACAGAAACCTTTTGGAGTTACCTAAGTCTTTTTTCCCAATAGGCTATTTTCTTCAAAACTTTCTGCTTATCACTATCTAGTCTACTATAAAAGTATATATTTCTTTTTCTGAGCAATTTCATGAGTTCCAGAAATAAGGGGAAAAGTTACTGCTCTGAATTTCTCCTTTTACAATTTTCAGATGCTCAACACTCAGAAGAGCTGTTTAGTGTTTCCATATCTTCAGCTCATCTGGGACAAAAGGAAATCACATCATGACACTTATTCTTTTGCTGAAAAAATGACTCATTTTTGCTGAAAATGTGCTGCATCTGGCCCTCACAACCAGAACAGTATCCAAAGAAAGGGGATTATTTTGGTTGAAAATGTCTGGGATTTCTTCTGGAGTCAAATCTATTCCATGCCATTTCTCACAAGATTTTTTGCTAATCATGTAATTTCACTGATTCCCTTAACCATGGATGGCTTTGCATAATTCTGTGTGAATCACTGTATGAGACACATATCTATATTAAACATTTAGATCATGGCCTTCAACATCTGATTTTATTTCAAGAAAGAGCCTTCAAGGGTGTCGTTACTGGAGATCTTGTCAAATCTTTCTGGTGAATACTCACCAGAAATTTGCTGAGACTTTTGACACAAAAAACTCACCTTACACAGGAGTATCCACTTCTTACAAAAGCTGTTCTCACAATACTGTGAAAATGAAGCACTCAGGGTAAATAATCTTGAGATATAAGCTGCCTTGAATTGTCTTGCATTAACTACAGAGTAAGAGAACGTGCACTAGCTATGGCTGTAATAGGGCAATGCCCTGGCTCTGAAATGAGTGTTATCCACTCAGGTTCTCCAGTCCTATCACACTCTCCAGGGTCCTATCAAAAACACAAGCCTTGTGGTTTTCAGGGATTTTCACGTGAGAAGAGATACACAACAATTTGGTAGAGCTTCCTGCAGTATTTTCATGTCTTCCATAAAGACATGAAGACAGAGCATTCAGAAAATAAATACCTTAAAGAACATGGAGTCCATATATTTGGCTTTATTATTTTCCTGTAAGTCTATCTATCCACATCTGTGGCATTTCAATCATCTTGCAGTAAGTCTACTCAGCTAAAGAACACAACCAAAAATTAAGACTACCTAGTTTATAAAAAAACCCCCACACATTACTGTCAGTATCAGAATAACAGAATAAAAAACACCAATAATGTTTAAAATCTAAAGACAAATTTCCAGGCCATATTTTCCTTATGCCTGTGCTTAATGTCCTCTCTATCAATAGCCATTCTCTACTCTGGTGTTTATCTGGTTGCCTCAGCTCAAGCTTGACCCCAAGGTCAAACTGGTGCCACAGTCCAGAACGTATTCCCACTAGTTGCATCATACATACACTTAATCAAAACATATGCACATAGAGACATCACTGCCCCCCTACATCTGCAACAGCAGTGAACGTGGCTCAAAATGACAAAAGATTATTGATTGTCCTTCAACTGATGAGCTTAGAGGAAAAACAGATCTAGATACCTGGATAGTTATTCTGGCATGCAATGTGCACTGTGTAAAATACTTTTAAAAGGCAGACACCAATTTCTAGCATTTTCTAATTCAGACATTATCTCTAGTTACAAAAAAGAGATTACAATCTTAATTGTTCTCTCTTGGAAAAAAAAAAAGAGTCCCCCTTTTTAATTTTTTCATTTAGCCTTGTTAAGTATAAGAGGGGACTTCTCAATTTACTAAGGTACTTTGTGTTATTACAGATTCTGTTTTCTTTACAAATAATACTTTCAAGCATATATCTAGCATCTCAATTTTGTAAAACCATGGATACCAGAAAGCTCCTCCTCTTTCAAGAAGTTACTTGCCATCCTCTCTTTCTTTTATTCAAATAAATGTGCAGATAATTCATAATTTTTGTCACAGCTGCTATTCTCATTAATAACATGGACTGCTTAATAAGAAAAATCTATAATTAGTCTTTACTGCATCATAATCATTAGAATACAAACTGTCAGATTCATTCTTCATGAATGTCACTGACTGGAAAAGAAGATTTGCAGAGATCATGGTATTGTTCAGCTATCACAGTTATAAGCACTGAAAAAGGACCTGAGCAGTTTGAGTGTGGAACTCTCAAGACTCAAAAGACTTTATTATAACCTCAAAATTTTCACCCTGATCAGAGTCCACAGTATTGACTTCCACTATTTAATTTATCATACTTTGCTGAAGGACTGATATAATGGAAGTTCATTTGCTCTCATATCCTCTCAAAGGAACCTCTCAATAGCTATTTATTATTATGTAAACACAGACTCAACTCTCTTAATTAGTGATGACAGTACCTGAAAAGGTTCAAGTTCAATTGCGATGAGGATCCAAAATCAAATGTTAATCCTAACTGCTTGAAACTTCAAACTGGAAGGAAATGCAATGTGAAAGATTGTTTGTGGTGAGATTTTTCACACTTCTGCTTCTGTCCATGGTCAAAATTAACATTAAAACAGCTTTTCTCATAGTATTTTGGTACTTCCAGATCTCACCACAGACAAAATACTGAAAGTTAAAAGTAATTTTTGAAACAAGTTGCAGAATCTTAAATAACATTTGGCTGTAGCAAAAAGAATATAAATTTAAGGCTTTGTCTTTCTTCTTCCTTTTTTTCTTATCTCCATTTTTCTCTTTTCCCTTCTTTCCTTTTTTTTCTCTTCCTCTCTGTCTTTCCATGTCCCTAGTTTCTTCAATGCTTTTCAATGTTTGTTTAAATGCTGTCATTACCATAAAGCTCAGTTCATCAAGGTGTGGAATCAAGAACCTGAAATTCAATATGTAAATGATTTCATTGTCTTTAAAGAAATATTAATATCCTTAAAGAAAACATGTGCCCCACTGAACTAGGCCTTATTTTGGTTCTGCAATGAATTCTGTTAATAAAATTAATCCTTTTTAACTATCTGTCTGGTAGCAAGAATCCCAGCTAAGTGTTAATGTCATTTGGCTAGCCTAGCACTTACCTAAATTACTTTTTTGCCCTAAAAATCTAGTAAGGTTTCTTATGCCTCCAGTCCAGAAAAACTTTCTTTTTTGGTCACATCTTTTTCAGAAGACGAAATTAAGGCCTCAATGTTACACACTACGAGAATTTACTGAGCTCATGTAAACACTGGTAAAAGCTTGTATGAAATTTCTCCAAGTGCCTCCAGGCAAAATTTGCAAGGCTACTTCTAGTTGAATAATTGTGTGGTCTGAAACAGTTAGTCTGATTTTCCCTGGAGCGACATGGGGGACATTCATATAAACTGCTCTGCCAGAGCAGCGGAGGAGTCAGTAACTTCTAGGAGGAGGGCAGCTGAGGACAGAGATTTCTACAAACCAGCACATTTGGAATTGGAAGAAGATATCTGTCCACAGCCCTTATTTCACTTTTCTAAAATGACAAGACTAGGTGTTCTCACCTCAAAAGGGCACAGCAAGAATACATTAAGAAGACAAAATTCTGTGACACTGTGGAAGCAACACGGGTACCAAAGATAGTGGATGATTTTAATTATATTCTCCAAAACTATTAACATGTAAGTGTACAGTGTAGGCAGTCCTAATATGTTCTAAACATCTTTGTTGAAAAACAGTATTTAAAAATAAAACACAAAACCACTGTAAATATCTGCAAAAATTTTCTGACAAAATGTTTTTTATTAGAGTATAGGAATTTGTGGAAAAAAGTATCAGACTGACAGTTCTGGAAATGTCTCCGTCTGTCCACAAAAAATGTACCGCACAGGGAGCAGGAATAAAAGCTTCAACAGCAATGTTCCTAAGCTCTGATCTGAAGGGACTACCATCAGCCCATTATAGTCCTTGGCTGGTGACAAGGGTGCCAATTAGTACTGCCAAGTGCAATGATGGCTTTTCTGATGTGGATGCCTCACTGCTGGAAACTGGAACCATGAAACTCATTTCCAATAGCCCATTGAAGAGCCATCAGATGGTAACAACTTTTAGTCACAGACTTAGACTGGCATTGTACTGACAATGCAGAAATAAAAGACTCTACATCGTATTACCAATCCCAGAGCAATCCAGCTACCCCTCCATTATATTTCCAGGAAGGACAGACCTTACAGAGATTCACTGAGAAATCATAAAAAAGAATGTGACTGAAACTCTTTCTTTATTTATTTCTTTCTCAGATCACCATGTTCAACCCTCATTTTAATTAGCTTTAAATAATTACAAGTACTGTGTAGGTGCAATGAAGGGTAGAGAATTTTAGAGATATATGAAATCTTTCATTTCCATCTTAGCGTTTATTTTTATGCGATTTAAAGGTATTGTTGCAACACTTTTCTGATGGGCAATAACATGAAAAAAAATAGTGACTTTAATCCAATCTTTAAGCAAGTCATCACAGCCTCCAAACCACACTATCAACATGTAATTTTCTCCCTCACAGTCTGGCCAGGAACAGTAAGTCTTTAAGAAGAACAAACTATTCTCCAGACACAAGAATAACTAGAAAGAAAAACAGTCAAGAGCCACCAAACTTGCAATGTTGTATCATACCATTCGTAGCCGTGTTTTACCATATTCCTTAGTAGAAAAAGTGATTTGGCTACACTGAAAAGATTTTTATGAAGATAAATTACCTTCTGTATGAATCTATGTATGCATGTATATCTACATAAATATGTGTATTTGTGAATGTTTTATGGGCATGTGAGACAGAGACACTGTGTCTTTTGTTTCATTCGCATTTATAGACATACATAAATCTTAGAGATACTCCAAACTGGGAGCGATTTCATATGTACTTTCCCATTAGTTTAAATGTAGGTGACCATTCATGCATTATAACAGGAATATAACTTGGCAGAATAACACCTTGAAGCATCCTTTGTTTTAAACATGTCCTTGTCACATAAACACACATAATGAGCAATAATGAAAAATGCTCTATTGAAATTGAGGTTTTTTTAATGTTTCCCTGCCTAATATTAGTCAATTTCATTTTTTTCAACAGATAAGCCCTATTATGTGAAACCATTCAAGATTTACAAAGGTTGTTTTTTCCTTGGGTATAACAAATTGCAGTATGAAGAATTTCTGTTTATCATTGTACATTACTTGCAGATGTCCAAATGAATAAATACTCAAAATGTACTCACCTAAAGTAAGAGAATGTTTCTAGGCCACAGAGATTTATGAAAATAAATCATAGAATTATTTAGTTTGTAAAAGACCTTTAAGATCACTGAGCTCAACAATTAACCCAACACTGCCAAGTCTACCACTAAACCATGCCCCGCATTGACACATCTTTTAAATACCTCCAGGGATGGTGATAACCAATTCCCTGGGCAGAGTCTTCCAAAGCCTGACAACTTTTGCATTAAGAAATTTTTTCTAATTTCCAATTTAAACCTCCCCTGGCACCACTTGAGGCTATTTCCCCTCACCCTATAGCTTGTTACATGGGAAAAGAGAACATCCCCACCTTGCTGCAATCTCTTTCCAGGTAGTTGCAGAGAGTGATAACGTCTCCCCTGACACACAGAGGACAATCACTGCCCCAACTCTTTTTGTGATACTATGTCTGATACAAGCCATGTTGCCATTGGCTTTTTTGGCCACCTGGGTGGCTCATGTTCAGTTGTTGACCAGCACCCCCAGGTCTGTTCCTACCAGCATTTTCCAACCATTTTTCCTCAGCCTGTAGCACTGCCTGTAGTTCTTGTGATCCCAGTGCAGAACCTGGCACTTTACCTTCTTAAATCACACACAGCTGGCCTTAGCCCATCAGTCCAGCCTGTCTAGATGCCTCTGCAGACCCTTTCTACCCTCCAGCAGATCAACATTCTCACTCAGTTTGGTGTCATTGGCAAACTAGCCAAGGATGTCCTTGATTCCCTCAAGATATAAAACAGGAATAGCCCAAATACTGGGTCATAGGGTATAGTTGCGTCCTGGAGCTGCTTCACCGGCTAGCTCGCTCGCCGGCAACTATATAAGGAAGGTTTGGTGGGTCTGAACCTCAGGCTGAAGCGTGGTTGACGGCGTGGAAGAAAGAGTGGACTCTCGCTTGGGTTTCACCCGGCTTTATTCCATCTGGCTACCTCCCATGTGCAAAAGGAGTGAGGAGCAGGCCCTCTGTCCTCACCTTAAATATAGGGGGCATACACTGAGCAGGGGAGAACTTAGAACCAATCTAAGGGGAGGGAAGGTGTGACCCAGAACAGGGAAACTTAACAGAACAATGAAAGAAGGTGGTACCAGGGTACTTGCCGAATCCTAGGGATTTTTCCCCAGAATCTTCCAGATCTTACAAAGTGATTGACAAGGCCTATCACAAGGGAAACACCATCGGGGGGGTTGGGAATGGGGGTGTAGGAACAAACCATCACAAACACATAACAAAACATACAGAACATTAGAAAACCCAAAATGCGCACCGCAGCAATAGGAAGCCTCACTTTTGACCATTCACCAGCTGGATGTAACTCCATTCCCCACCACTCTGGGCCCAGCCATTCAGACAGCTTTTTACTCAGCAAACAGCGCATGAACAGCCAGTATCTCCAGGAAAATGTTGTGTGAAATAGTCGAAAATCTTTCAGTAATGTTCAGGTAATTATGATCTACAGTCTTTCTCTCACCCACCAAGGTGACCTTGTCATAGAAGATCAGGTTGACCAAGCAGGACCTGCCTTTCAGAAACACAGTCCGTCTGGGCCTGGTCTCCTCATGGCCTTGTACATGTTGCATGATGACACTCAAGGTGATCTGCTCCCTGACCTTCCCCAGCACTAAGGTCAAGCTGACAGTCCTGTGTCCGTTTTTATGGATGGGCATCACACTGGCTAAACTCCAGTCAAGTGGTCCCTCCCCATTTAACCAGCACTGATGGTAGATGAAGGAGAGCCACCTGGCAAGTTTTTCCACCAGCTCCCTCAGTGCCATCAGGTGAATCTGTCTGGGACCACAGACTTGTTTGTGTCTATGTGGTGGCCACTGACCATTTCCCCCTTGGATTATGGAGCTTCCTTCTACTCCCCATCCCTGTCTTCCAGCTCAGGGGCTGGGTACCTGAAGAGCAGCAAGGTCTTACTGTAAAAGACTGAAGCAAAGAAGGTATTAAGTACCTAAGCCTTTTCCCCAGCCTTTGTCATACAAGCAGTTGAAAATAAAAAATGCTCATGACAAGAAATTTGGAAATGAAAGAGGGAAGAGCACATTTTCAAACAACTCAGTCTGTCAGACAATTTCTGGTGAAGTCAGACAATTACCATTTGGTTGTACAATAAAGGCCACAGATGAATAAGTGTATTCATTAGAACAATTTCACTGCTGCCCTGGCATGCAACCTGATCCTGAGACTCTCATAACTTGATAGGACAAATACTGTCAAATTACACTCCACTCAAAGCCTCTAACCCATCAAGGCCTTTTTTTTTTTTTTTTGGCAACAAACAAGCACAAAAAAAGACCAAAAAGTATTTGTACTTGCTGAAAAATGCACTGTTCCCTTTTTTTGCCCAAATACATCCTTTATCAAAGAATGAATCAACTCAGCATTCAGGTTTACAATCACTAGGAAACACTCTTTTCAGTATTAGCTCCTGGTTCACAATCAAACCCACACAACAAATTTTTGAGCCTAGATCTCCACTGAGGAATTTTATGTAGAGCTCAGATGCAAAACCAAGATCTAAATATAAGATACCAATGGAAAGTTTAATAGAGAAAGGTTAAAGTAAAGAGAAGAAATTGTGATCTCTGAGGACAAGTCCACAGCTCTTCCCTAGGCAGAACAAGTGTCTGAATCCTAATACCATAGCAATTTAGGTTTTAGGCTGGTACCTGTGATGAAATGTGTTCTAATCTGTCCTGTTGTACTCTATTATTCTATCACAGAGTGATTTTCTTTGGTTTTGTGGAATGAATCACATTGGCCCTCAGAATTCCCCCCCAAATCAATCCAAGCTGTAAAGGAAATGGGATGTTTAATATTTATACCTTTATTATTTTTCAGGAGGGTTAAGAGAATCAAAATTAGAAGATTTAAAAAAAAAATCTCTTGCACAGAATTGATTGTTAAAACAGGTTGACCTTTTGAGGAAGTAGACATACAAAGAATGAGCTAGACTACAGGACATATTTTCCCATCTCCTTGAGTGGCTATATGCTATAAAGCAGAGCTATATGCACCACTAATATTTCCCTAGTCACAGAACAATATGCAAAAACTCAACAGACCACCAACATTTTCAGAGTAGAAAAAGCAATTGCTACTCAGAGCAATGCCTCCTTGTGCCCATGAAGACCGTCAGGTCCAGAATTAGAAGCCACTGCTGGATTCAGGTGTAGCTGAATCCTCTGTATTTGCTGCCAGTTTTCAAGTACTTGACATCTGGGGACTTGCTTTAATTTTTATAGAAACTTTGACAAAAATACGTAAAACCACATGCTGTTTGTGTCTGGATAAATAGAGGTCACTTTTACTGTGTGTTGGCCACTGGCATCACTACAGCAGAATATCACACCAAAGAGCATGAGGCTCCAATCTGACAGTAAATTTTCACATGTATATTTACGTTAATATCAACATTTATCATAGCATCAGGATTTTCAGACATCTGTGATTTTTAAGAATGCATCAGCTGAATTAAGAGACACCCATAGAATTGTCTGTGGTTATTTAAAATATTTATAATTCACTACAGGCAAGGCTTTTTAAAATTAAGCCACAACACTTTTCAGATTTGAAGTGTGACTTAAAAGGAGCTGATCCACTTCTGACAGTTTCATTTTTTAGGGATTTTACATTTTTGGAAATGGCACTATTTTTATCTGGATAAGTAAATGCATGATATTTTTATTTTTCCCCTCAGCAAAAGTCACAGCCTGCAAAGACCTGATTTTGAAACAGATTTTTTTTTCTCTGTCTGATATTTTGTCAAACTGTTTTTATTCTATTAGAGGGGTGTGAATGTTGCTCTCATCTAGGCACACACTGTTAGAGTTCTGTGTGTCAGGCGGATGAAAAATTAAGACACTAAGGACAGACCTTGAAGTACACTTAATTTGTGTGGACAAATTTGGCATAGTGACTCCAGCTTTTCTCACTTTCCCTTGCTGCAAACACACCAATATGCAAAAGAACACAGTGCAATGTTTTGGGTGCAGGATAGACAATCCGAAATGTGTCCCCATATGTACAAGAAGTATTTTGCAGATGTCTGAATCTTTTCTATTTACATGACAGATTGTAAGGACTCCGAAGAAGCTGTTGCTCTCATTTTCATGCAATCTTTGCAATCTTTCTTTTTATTTTTTCTCTTTTCTATTTTACTATTTACATTAAAAATCATTCATTAACATAACTGCTTCTTCAACCTTCCACTGTACACTGCTGAGAAGACCCTACACTCTGCAGAACTTGCGGATGATGCCAAGTGGAGCCAAGAATCCTGAGCAGATTGTTTTAGTGGCCCCTCTTATTGCAAAGACTTATTTCTACTGTTGGATTTACCCTCTAGTAGCACCTCTCTGAGCAAGAGATGTATTATTCCCATTTTGTGAAGAGGAATTGAATCATGGGATTGCTTCCTTGCAGTTATGTAGGAAGGATGAAGCTAAAGAACTATTTCACCTCAGGGCTCCTGAAACTCTTTCCCCACGGACATCTCTGCCAATCCAAATGTGAATGTGTTCCTTTATTCCAATTTCTCTCCTTTCCTCTTCTCCCACAAAAGATGAGACCTACAGCAGCACCTAAAAGAATATGAGGAAAAATAGCTACAGATTTCTGGAATGGTTCGGTACTTGTGCTGGGTCCACCTGTTTAACTGTGCAGTGCTCTCTCTGTCTTGTCCACTCAGGCAAGCATTCTGTCTTTCCCTTTTTGTGTGTTCTCCCATTTTCTATTAAACAATATTGCCGTTAAGGTTGCTACCTCCAATACACGAACAGGCTCCTGCAACGAATAGATTTTTCAACTTGAAAGAAAAAGTTTCATTCAATTTAAAGTTTCACTTCATTCCCAAGTATTTCTTGAGTTTTTGGAGGAAAAAAAAAAAAANTTTTTTTTTTAATTCCCAAGCATGTGATACCAAAGGCAAGCTACTCAATTCAGAAAAAAAATCAAACAATTTACAGGATGTGGGGGGTGTGTGTGTGTGTTGAGGAGGGGGGATTTTTGCTTTTCAAAATACATCAGCTGTACTTTATTTGAAGTTAGTCAGCAAATTAAACCATAAGATGTTTCAATCAGTGAACGAACATCAGAGTAATGTTGCTCAGCTCTTTCATTTCTAGCTTCCCTACCCTGCTTAGCTTTTAGATCCAAATCCAAATTGCCTTTTTCTCCCAGTACCCATCCCTTAGGAGGACTCCCCTAATGCTTTCCTTTCAGGGATCCTTAATGTGTAATAAGAAGGCCCTGCTCTGCCTTCTTCCCACTTAAACAATCCTCAGCAATGCCCCAAATAAAAAAGCAGAAAGAGACCATAAGGTTAAACACTAAATTAATAGAACAAAGTACGAGAACCGTAATTCTGAAATAAACTGACAATGGAAAAGGATTAAAATGGAGAGAGAAGATTATAGTACAATAATCGCGACAGAAGACTGTGAGTGAATTGGATGGAAAACACGGGGTAGGCTTTATTCTCATTTCTGAAAAAGCAAAATGAAAAGAGGATCTGAAAAATAATTAAAAATACAAACGGACTCAAGGAGGAGAGGAGGCTGAAAACTCACAAGATAGTGCAATGAATTCCCTGCTGTGCCTGCCCAAGACCCATATCAGTTTCCTTTAAAGAATATATCTAGTCTTGCTTTGCATTCCAGGGAGGAACATAATAATTGGAAGAGTGCAATATTTCAGCTAATTTCACTTTACCACCATCTGCCACTGAATCTCCAGAGGAGACCAAGACTCTGAGCTATCAAGGAGGAGAGGACATGAAGAATCCCTTCTAAGCTGCCTATTCAGCCACTACAACCCTGCAACATAACAGCCCAGTGCTGCATGTTCTGAAAGTAACACGTATTTCTCCAGGCTCCTCTGGGAGGCATAGAAAGACTTGGGATATAAACATGAACATGGCATAATAGAAGGAGTTTATAGGCAATCTATAAAGCCAAATTGAGTGGTATGTTAATAATGAAAAAGTTGATAATGGATTCCAAAGGAGTGGAGATGTGGGGATAGTCTTGAAAGTGGACCAATATTAATTGCTGCAAAGCTTATTTATGTGTTTACACAATGCAAAGGGAGCTCCTGCCAGCAATATCCCTAGTGAAAACCAGAATGTGCAAATAAGACAGCTTTTAGGGAAAAATATGAACTGAGCACATCTTCTATCTAAATCTTCATTTGAGGAACTGAGAACTGAGCACGTATCAGGGTACAAGGACTGAATACCTAGTGAGCAGTGTCATGGGAAATAACTAATGAAGTCTTGGCCATACTGAATTCAGTGGAGTCAGAAACATTTCAATAAGGCCAGAAGCTTGATCTTTCCCTCATTGATTAAATATGCTATGTTATTCTACTGCAGCATTATACAGATTTTATCATTATAATCCTACAGGAAGTGCTGGTAAAGAGAGAATTTTCATTATTTAGTTAGCAAGAGCTTTAACCGAGATTTTCACAAGCCATTGTCATCCAAATGAAAAAAAAAATTAAAAACTAGGTATATAAATCCCATGACTGTGTTGAGAAAAGGAAAAAAAAAAACCAAACCCAAACTGAATGCAATTCTCCTCACCTCCTCCAAACCCTTCAATTTTAGGTTTCTTAGCAGTCATCTGCACCCTTGATGTTTATTCCTTACAAAAACTATAATACTCTGGCATTTTTGAATATGCACACTATGGGCATGATGATGTCTTAAGCAGAGTGTTGTTTTAGTTGATGCAGGCATTAATAAAGAAATATACAATATTGTGCTTTGGCGCAAACTTCTTTCACAGGAAAAACAGAAGTAAAGGTAACACTCCTAATATGTCTGTTAAATCCAGGCAGACATTCTAGTAACTTGCACAACTTTATAAAGGGGAAGCATTGTGTTATATTTTAATTTTCAAGCCTCATATTATTTAATCAGTAACCATAATTTTCATTCAAATAATGTGTGTATAAAAACCATGATTTCCCATTTCTTATCATCTGTAATAAATGGAAAAACTGTTTGCTTGCCCCCAAAGAGTAATCAACACTGTGTTAATAAGCTCAGGCCTGGGAACACTTTTTCAATAAGAAAAACATTACACATTATAAAATCAATAATGCTGCCTGACAAATGAGGTTGTGCATAAATTTTTGACATGAAATCATACACTGAAGTCTAAATATAAATTTGGCAATGCTTTCAAAGTCTCACACTTTATGATAGCTATTCTGGAGAGTGAGCTGTACTGAAACTAATCACATAATTTAAAGGATACATTTGCTCTACTACAGCAATAAAAATACATTACATCATGATAAAAGCCATCCTGATTCAACCTGCTGTGGAAATTTGTGAACACCGTGATGGGTTGAACCCCATGTGGGACCGACTGGCTGCTGTTTATAAACCATGCAAATAAAACATTTAGCACCATTCTAGCAGTCCTCATTTTCACGGGGCTCCATAAATATTAACTAATTAATCCTCAAGACAGCTGGGACACAGCCGAGAACAGGAGCCGAGTGAGGAACCGGTAGAAAATCACCACTTTGACAAATTTAGTCTTTTTCTCTGTTTATAATTTACCTACTAACAAACTCTGCTTATTCTGAATTTGCCTGCCGTTGAAAGTAGGCTGGGAAATGCTTAATGCAAAATCAGCTTCATTCCGTGGGTGCCTGACTGAAATATTCACTGCCACAAACCCCAAGAGCTTGTCAGACCTTCTCAGTCCAATTCCCAGGCACTGTGCTAGGGCCAGTGCAGCCCAGGGAACATCCCCAAACTGAAGCTTGGCCATAACCATTCTGTTTAAAGGGTTAAGGGAATTTATCTGTCCATGTGCACACTGTGCTGGCAGTTGGTGATCTTTAGCCTGTTTTACTCACAGTGTGGAGGCAGCCAGTGTTTCCAGAACCAGGCCGCAAGTGAGCTGACATCACCTGCACCAACAAGCAACAGAAATGTTTGCTAGCTGAGGACTGGACCATTCAGGCTGTTCCTTACCAAGAGCAAGAGATTACATAAATGTCACTTAATGTCTCATCCATCTTTCCACATCTTCACAGTGAAGGCCTCTTGAAACCCCCCACCAGGCCATTTCTTCTGTCTTCCTCTCTTGGGTTTACATAGCAAGATTTTTATATCTTGTATTTATATGTAGGGTGAATTTTATCATGCACAATACCATTTTTTGGATGTTCTTCATTTGACAATTAATCACATTTTCCAAGCCACAGGCTGAGGTATTTTTCTAGCAATACTCATGCTCTAGCATAAGAACAAACATATTTCAGATTTTCCAACTTTACTGCAAAATTCTTGATCCATATATATATATATATATATATATATATATATATTTATCTAAATGATACAGAATTTCCACCACAAACTGGTATCTATGGGATTTATCTATGGGATTTTCAGTATTTTGTTCCTCTGGAAGCCTGAAGGATCATGATTGCTACATGTCAGGATATCAGCCATTCACAGAATAGGATAAAAACAAAAATCCTAATCTAATGAATAACAGTTATATTAGTCTTCCCTGAAAACTCAGAACACAGGCAACATCTTAAAAACTGTGCCTCTTTCTTTAATTCCTTATGGTAGAAAAGTAGGGAATTCCTAAAAAAAAGTCAAAATTGTTAAAATGAAGATAAAATAAGAGGTCTTTCACTTTAAGTTATTTATTACTGAAGAAAGGAACACAGTCAATCAATATGGTTCAACATTGATTGTTTTCCTCTTTATTTAAAGGCTGAATAATTTTATCATTATTAAAATAACTTGATGATGACTTAGCAAGATCAAGAAAGTCAAACAGCATGTTTGAGAACTGCAATCTTTTGTTGTAGAAGTCAAAATACAACATTTCTTCACTAAAATATTTCTTAAAGAATCTGAGCCCTTCATAGATTCATAACAAAAGTTAGAAATAATGGTCTGTGATCTATGATTTGCCAGAGCAGTTTTCAAGTGTCACTGCAAGGTTTACCAGACCCCATGTGTATAGCCCAACCCCGAAAGCAGTGTCTGTGCCCATTTCCCAGGGTCTTGATTAACCTCATTAGTGAAATATAGGCCTGTGACCTGCTCTATCAGAACAATCCCAGTAGACAGGGAACATGGAATTGTAGCACTGTCAGATAAGCACTCCCCTTGTTTTTGCTTTGTATTACCATAGATCTGATTTAACTTCTAAAATACCTTGATCTGGCCTGATCTAGTCAACCTCAAAGATGGTGATGCCTTGCAGTATGGGATGTTTTATGATGTTTTCTCTCTAGGTGGAGAGTGCATTGCAAGAACACACACACACAAAAAAAAGACTGCTACAGTTCTGTGAAAGTTCATCTCACTGGGTAGAAGTTCATACAATCATTATAACAGCTATAATATTGGCTGGATACTGAAGAAATAATTTTACTAAAAACATTACTTTTATTTCAACTCAAAATATAGGTGCTAATTTAGTTCTAAGGAGTCCTTAGGCACAGGAAAAGCAAAAATTGCTTCTTTGCTTAAGTGGGCAAATCACCCATAGCTACTTTTACTCAATTGAACTTGGATAATCTCAAATACATCTGCAGTACCTGCATAAACTTCATCAGCCTCATTGCTCTGTAGCAGGTAATAGATATTTGAATCTAATAGTCATTACCATTCCCAGTCAGAAGTACTCTTTAGTGTGCCCTAAAATGGCTGATTAAAGCACTATTTCTACCTACTATTTCTCAAGTGGACTGAATGACTGAATAAGCTGACAGGAATATAGAATGGAAAGTGGGGTGGAAAAAACAGATCCCAGTCTGGGATTTTGTTGTTAAAAGTGATAAATATTAATTTTTTCCAATTAAGTTAAAAGACAAAAAAAAATTTGGACGGTAAGACCTCTGGGACACAAGCAATTATTATCCATCCATTTACACAACACCAGTCTGATTTTTTATCTCTTTGGCCTTTGGGCACAATTATAATACTTAGACACAATTTATACAATTTTACTTTCAGTTATAAAAGCCTGATATCTGACACACACTGATGATTTGTACTTCATGTTGAAAAATTACTCCGTGGGGCAATTATAACAAAAAATATCATAAATTCAAAACTAGTCCATATACAGAAAAAGAGAGATTACTCCAGTCCATAAACTTCAAAAGAAAATTAGCTCCAGGGAAGGGTAGGAGATGATGAGCATGATAATAAACTGGGACAGAGGAAATTCAGATATACAAAGGAGGGAAAACAAAATAGTATGCACTAAGGTGTGAAAAGTTCCCCCAAAAGGAAGTCTTGAAACATGTGAAAACTCAGTGTAACAGAAAACTGGGAAATTATCCTAGGGGAAACATGCTTAGAATAGATTGCATAAAGCAAGATGGAAAAGTAGAAGCTCCCTGGATTTTAGTAGCAAATGCTACTAGAGAAGATAAAAGTGGACTTGCTAGAGTATAGCCAAAAGGTATCTCCTAGAGCTCTTGCTGGTTACTGTAAGAGAAAATCACTTGACCAGTGGCTCTGGCAGACAATATTGAAGTCAGAAGAGAGGCCCACAGTAGGTCCAGTAGGTAGATTTGAATTTTAAAAAAAGTGCTTTTTGCTCATGAAATTATACAGAAATTATTCTATAGTGGCCAAACACTATAGCGGTTGAAATGCCTTCTTGAATTTTTTCAGCTGGAAAAGAGGAAATTTTCTGGATGGATTTACTAAATAAGAGTATATCACTGTTTTTCCAGCAGAAGAGTATGTGGATTTACTCAGGAGTAGTTGTTTCATTTTAAATTCACAGCCCACCTTTGCTTGAATTAACTTGCAACTGTAGACAATTCCTAAGAGAAACACTGATGAAATGCCAAAGTAATAGAAATATCCTGTAGTCAGTTGATTCATTCAGGTCTAGAAAATATTTTAAAGGTTTCTTTAAAGTTTTTTGTTTGGGGTAGGCATGTGGTAGTGTCTGTTAGAATTAGATATTGCAATATATTCTGACTTACTTCACTGCCATGCTGCATAAACACTAGTTTGTGCTTCAAGGATCATGGCATGGCAGGTCACAAAATGTCTGTAAAGGGTTTCAGGTGCTACAAGTAAAACCTTGGTTAGTATGAAGGCATGTACTGAGGGTGAGCCAAAGTACCAGTGGTGGCTACCAAATGGCAAAGGAGGATACTAAAGAATATGTACTTTTGGGGACAAAAGGGGTGAAAGTGCTACTCAGGGATGGTTTTGATGGAAATCACAGTACGAATATTTGGGAAAGTCAGTGGGAAAAAAAAAAAGGAAGAAAACCTAACACGAGTATTACCAGTAACATTCTCTCCAGGGAAAAATGGAAAATGGTTTGAGATAGCAGGATTTCACAAAGGCTGAGAGGGGGTTTTTAGCAGGCGTGTAGTAAGAAAAAAATGCATAAATGGCCTGAGTGAGTTTCTGTTTCTCAGGGACCTGCTTTACAAAGTCATCCAGTCTGTCTAAGAAATTTTCATCCAAGCCCCAGCTCGGTTTTCCAACACAAAAGTGTTCTTGTACCTTATTTCACCCTAAATTTGCAACATATTTTTTAAAACCAATAACAATTAACTGCTGGAATGGCAAGACTTGCTTATATACTTAAGAATTAGATTAACTCACTTAACGAGACTGTGATGGATTAATTAACCACAGATTAACTACTGATTAACCTTCTTGCCTTTTCAAAGATGATGTGCTCTGAGATAATCTTCAACTTTGTATGGCCAGCATTCCTTACAAGGCAAGATCAAGAATAAAACCAAATTTATTTAACTGGACAGTCTGGATGAAGTGAAGACGCACACATAGCTAGAGAGATGTTGTGGTGCGTTTTGGGTTTTACTAGTTTTTCTGTATGCATCTGTTCTTTGTTTTATACTGTTTTTGTGTAGGTTACAATGGTTTGTTCCATGTAACCCCATGTTGAACCCTTCTTGGTTTCCCCTGAGTGATTGTCAAGTGTCAATCACAATTATGGGTCCTGTCCATCACCTTACAGCCTCGCCCTGATGTCTAGAAAGTTCTAGTGAGGATGCCAAGGGATTAGCAGGGTCCCTGGTTCTTCCCCCCACCTTGATGTATTGATTGGTTCTATTGACTGTCTTTTAGGTTCTGGGTCACTCCCTCCACCCTCTGGATTGGTTCCAAGCTGTCCCCTTCCCATTTCTCCACCCCCATACTTAAGGTGCTGTACAGAGAGGAAAGCCGGCTTTGGCGGGCTGACTCTCTGCGTGTGAAGGAGTTCTGCATGGACTTAATAAAAGCTGAAGTCCCACACCAGAGTCCACCTTTTTATTTCTCACCACTGTTCACGCTTCTGTGGGGCAAGGACCCACAGGATCGGGGAAATATCTCAGGATACCGAACCGTACCTTTCACTGCGGCTCCAGTGCCAGGGCTGGCCAGGCAACACGGGACAGGGGTCCTGAGACACACCGAGAGATAGGCCACATTTTTAACTGCATTTCTTGACCTAGTAAAGAATACTACTTCTACCTTCTTCTTTCTACAAAGCCTTTGACCACTAAACATACGAAAATAGTATTACTGTAAATGCTTTCTTCTTAGCTGTTGGGCTTCACAGCTGGTCTTAGACAGGTGTAGTGGTTTGAAAGCAAAACAAGTGAAAGACTCCAAGTCAAAAATACAATTTAATAGGAAAAAAGAAAAAAAAAAGGTAAAATAAACACAATAACACAGAAGACCATTGACAGAGTCAGAGTAAAACCTGAGCAGGGTGATGGAAGCAGTCCAGATGAGGTGGTCTTCCTGAAGCAGTGATCCCATAGAAAGGTCTGGTAGCTCTTGTCCTCTGGGAATCCAGTGGGTAAGGGCTGCTTGTACTGTCTCAAATCCTAGATTATATCCAGGTGGGAATGTTTGGCTCCTCCCCCTGGGCGGAGCATCTCACAATGGAATGATGAGTCATGAAGTGGGTCCTTGATGGCTCATTAAACAGAGATAGCTCCCAGAGGGAGTTATCTATGAGTCATGGGGCAAGGCATTGATGGGCCATTAGCAGAAGATAGCCCAGAGGGAGGGGGCCTGGGAACAACACTGCCCCACCTGGTTTCAACAGTTCATGAAGATGATAATAGAATAAATACTTTGTGCACATCCTACACTACAACCCAGGACAACGGGATTTGCGTCCAGCTCATCAAATATTCACAGATTCACTGGAAATTGAACTATGCTCCTCACCAGTAAAATTTGCTTTGATCACTTGTGAACTTCATCAGTGATAATCTTCTGCTTCTTCCTAGATGTTGAAAAAGTGTTAAATTGCACGTGGCTGAGGAACAAATATTCTGAAAAATTCCACCATAGGTTGACAGCACATTTACAATTAGATATCATCCATCAGTAAGAAAAGGTTACAATCCATTTAATGTGTGTCATGTGTTTTTTATATCTTTCTAGTTTCTTAATGAAAGTGTTATGCACTATCAAGTCAAATAGCTTGTAGAGTAGGGTACATCAATACTATTACTTTAAAAAATAGCTTGTAATCTAAAAAAAATTATATCAGCCTACTTTGACAGGATCTATTTTCCATAAACTTATGTTGATTGGCATTAATTCCATCCTTCAGCTCTTTTCTAACTGAGCTCTATATCGGATGTTCGCGTATTTCACCAAGGATCGATGTCAGCCTGACAGGACTATAATTATTTGGGTTGTCCCATTTACCATTTTTAAATATTACCACAATATCAGTTTTTTGCTGGTCTCAATTAAATGTCCTTACTCTTGCATGTGTGTATATATCTCTCTCAATATCTGGCTTCCATCACAATGATCCGACATTCTAGCAGATAACGCAAACCCAGAAATTCACATTGAAAATGACAGCAGTTGATCAAAAAAAAAAGAGATGTCTCAAATAAAAAAGTCTCATCTCTCACTCAAATAAAAAAGTCTCATCCCTCCTGAAGGAACTTCACCCTCTCTCTCAATGTTCTCTTCTTTCTACAACTGGGAAGACTGAGGAAAGCTGTGCTCCTTGTAAGATGGCCAGGCTGTAGGCTCTGAGGAGAAGCTGACTGAAAACAACAAAAACACCAGAGATGGCCCTGAGTCATATTGATTAATGTACTCCTAGAAGGCGCCCAGTGAGGAGGAAGGCACACAAACCCAGCTAGAATAGAAAAATGTGGCTCTGTCTGATTTATGTGACAGGAGACAAAGTGCTTGGTATTTAGCAGGAAGGTAGAAAGTTGTAGCTGTGTATGGCAGAGTCAAAAGTCTAGATTCAGGTGCCCTACATTTCAACCAAGGACGGACCCCTGCTGTTCCCTATTGACAATGTGCCTCTGAAGGTCTGCAGCCAGACAATAGGAAATACCGTGAATGGAGACAGAGATAGAATATAGGCCACATTAATTTCCATCAAAGAGCTGAGGTGTACATGAGAGAGAGGGAGTTAGGCCAAAGAGTGAATATAACAAATTTTTATTTTAAAAACTCCAAAGCAAGAGTGGTCAGTTACTGGTTGTGGGACCTCCATCCTTGGAGATGTTCAACCTCGTCTGAAAGAATTTCTGGAAAACCAAATGTAGCATTGCAGTAAGCTGTGATTTGAGCAGCCGCTTGACTTCGACATCTTCCTGAAAGCACCTCAGGAAAGGCTGAAAAAATTGGGATTGTTCAGCCTGGAAAAGAGAAGGTTCCAGGAAGACCTTTTAAAGCCTTTCAGTACCTCAAAGGCGCTACAAAAAAGCTGGAGAGGGACTTTTTATAAGGGCATATAATGACAGGACAAGGGGCAATGACTTTGAAAAGAGGAGCTTTAGATTGGATATTAGGAATAAATTCTTAACTGTGAGGGTGGTGAGGCACTGGCATAGGTTGCCAGAGAAGATGTGGATGCCCCACACTCACACACTGGAAGTGTTCAAGCCTGGGTTGGATGAGGCTTTGAGCAACTTGGTGAAGTGGGAGGTGTCCCTGTCCATGGCAGAGGGCTAGAACTACATGGTCTTTCAGGTCTCTTCCAACTCATGACATGATTCTGTGATTAAAAACCTAAATCCCTCTTCAGAACTTATTTTAGAGGCTGCATTTTAAGTGGAGCAGAGTGCAAAAGTTTGAGTAAAATAAAAATAAGATAGAACAAGGTTATTAACACTAAGACACAGAATTATAAGGATAGACATGGCTTTTCACTATCTGATTTTTATTTTTTTCTAGAGAAACTTGGGGAAAGAACCAGTAACAGCATTGGTTTGAAGCAACAAACCAATCAGATCTGTGTTAACTACTTTTGGATGCAGTAAGCACAGAAAAAGTCCAGACAAGCAGAGGGAAAAATTTTCAGCTGCACTTCAGATAGCTTTGAAAGTGAAGCAGCTAGACCTTTTTATAAGAATTACTTAATTTTAAAATATTTGCAAGATTTTCAAAATCTTTATGCTTTAGCTCAAAACCTAAATTCTAATTGAGCAGGCTAAAGAAAATTAAAAAGCATATAGAGAAAAATTCTGTAATTTTCTAGAAGATTCCTCCTGTACTTCTCTCAAGAAGCTGATATAGTCCACTTTCAGAAGTGATATACTAGACTAAATCACATTAATCCCATATGCCAGTCTTAATAACCCCTAGTCAGTCTCAGAAAAATGCTAGTTATTAGACAGAATTTTAATGAAAATGTAAATGGCTACATAAGACATATTATAATGCAATTTTAGGGTCCTAATGATTTTTTCTCCTTTACTGTCAGAAATTAGGAATCCACCAAGCAATGCAAGTCCTCTTTAACAGTACTCAGCCTTCTTTAAGAACATATTGCAAGATTTCAAAAAGTTAAACTATTTTTGATTCAAAACACAATTTAATGGCCAGAAGACATTAAATTTTTTAACACTTGTTTCATTAATTCTACCATTTTCCAGCTTTTCATTAAAGCTAGGATCACTTAGCTTGCTTAAGAAGTTGATCATAGAATCACAGAATCATTTACACTGAAAAAGATATTTAAATTCTTTATGTACAAGCTTTAACCACTGCTAAACTATATCCATAAGCACCACATCTTCAAAACTGTATTTCAGAAAACACCAGGCTCTGGCCAGTTAGAGTTTTCTAAAGATTTTCCAAGATTTATATTACTTGGTGCAAGATGTACTGTATCAATTCACAGTAAATATCTAAAGTTAAAAAGAAAATAAATTCACACAGAAGGCTGAAATCAAGCAGCATGTGTGTATGAAAGCTGGAACATTTGTTCTGGCATAACAGGTTTCTCAAAAAAAAACCCAAACCAAGGAGCTATTTCTTTTATAGTCAGTCATCGTTTTGGACTCTAAAGTTAATTGAAATCAGAAGGTAAATCAGAAGTTATTGAATACTTCACAGCATACAATAATTTAATATAAATAACATGCAACCTTACCAGACATTACCAGGCATGAGAAGTCTTGATGTTATCCAAGGTGATGATGACACAGGAACACCTTCCAGGTTCTGGATCCAGGTTCCATACCCTAGTAAATTAAAGAAGAAATTAAGAATTTAAATGTCATCTCTTCCTGTGCCAGTTGCTATAAATGCAAATTAGAGGCCTTGCTTTTCCACTCAACTGAGTGTTGAATTCAACTGAATATTATAATTTCCATTCCCACAACTCAAAATCTAAATTTTAGACATCTCAGTATCTGTGTCCCAATGCCCAAGTCCCTTCCTGTATCATGCCTGTAAAATATTTCTGTTACCTGGTAGTATTCTGAAAGGGGTGATGGCAGTCCCAATCCAGCTGAGACAGAAGCAAAGAGATGGATTCTGCAATTTGTCACAAAATCCAGTGGTAACTAGTTGATCTACACTTCTGTTGTTTTATTTGGTCTTGAAAATAACATCAAAACACCTACTTTGATGTTGCACTGTTTATATTCTGAGTATTTTGATGTGCAACCAGTTATTCTAAGCCAATTCTGACAACACAAATTTGAGTCAGGAAAGTTCAACATAACATCAAAGTTGGTAGACTTAATGCATACTGAAGTTCTTCAACTTTGCTCTCAGTAATTGGGACAAAAGAACCCAGGTAATCCTCACGCAACATCAAAGCTGCAGATCCTACATGAATCAAACAATAGAAGCTTCTTTTTTTCCCCCCAGTTTTGAAGTTTCCTGGGTGTTTGTTGTTCTTCAGTTATTTCTCTTTTGTTTAAAAAAATTGAACTAAAAATCACCTATTAGTTCTAACTTCTGTTAGTAGAATATTTTGTCTTATCCTCATCATAACAGGCATAGTAATGGCAAAAGAATGTCTTCCAAAAAAGATAAATGAGAAAAGCATGCTGTGAACTGACTGGGAAAAAGATTTAGGGGTCTTGTAAGAAATCCTGAAAGTGTAAGTTAGCTGCAGACAGACAGTTGGAAAGAGAAAAAGAGAGAAAGAAAAGAAAGATGTGTCAGTGTGTTTGAACTTGAGAATCCAGAAAAGATTAAGACCTTGCTGCATGGGGATATCAGGATTGGGGAGCAGCAGTAAAAAGACATGAAAATTTTCTCAGACAAGAGATCTGCATCTGTTCATGTTCACTAAGTGTTCTCATTTTCCATCTGGCATTACTTCCATTTTTTTTCATTTCATTTCTTTTTTTTTTTTTCCCCACTTTTTATTGCCCTGCAGCAGTGAATCTTACATAGGTTAAACCAGGGTGAATCAAAATCTCCAGAGGAAAGGTTGAATAGCTTTATCTGATTTTGTGCTGCAGAAAGAACTTTCAGAATAACCACATGGATAATGTTCAGGACATGTTAAGCGGAGAATGACAGCACATATTGTGACTAGAAAGTGGAATTCACCTGTCATAAATAAATTCAGGAAAATAAGTACATAAAATACATACCACACCACCATTAAAAGTAAAGTTGTCCAAAATTTCACATTAAAAATTTATTTTCAAAGCTATATAAGTATCAGGTATCATGTTGACATCATCTGTTATTCTACATGCATATTAATTTTCATTTGAAATTAAATTAAGAGTGAGAATGAGACTAGCACAAGTATGTATATCTTTTACCAACATATAAATCTTCATGGCAACTCTTCTTTGAAGTGCTCATCATCCTTTGGGATGGAGAAAAATAATTTAAACAGGGAAGGACTA
Organism: Cyanoderma ruficeps; assembly: GCA_008694505.1. Taxonomy (NCBI): domain Eukaryota; kingdom Metazoa; phylum Chordata; class Aves; order Passeriformes; family Timaliidae; genus Cyanoderma; species Cyanoderma ruficeps. The sequence continues at coordinate 15,422,061 of VZDJ01006028.1, forward strand.
TACTTACATCAGACTATGTCTGATGTGCTTTTTGACACTTCTGTGGAAAACATGCCTGAACTTTCCTGAAAAAGACGTCAAAACTAAATAAAAATTAAATAAATCACTTAGTTTTCATATAATCATAAAGAATTTCTGCAATTATAACAGCAACAGACTGTATTCACTCTTTGGTGACTGGTTTTGCCCTTTTCCTGTTTTCCACACCATAGAAGTCTTGATGTCATGAAGTGGCTAAATATGATCAAGTCTCCAGGAAGTCATGGTTTTCCCTCTGAAGGCTGTAGAAAGTTGAATAGGATTGAAAACTGAAACTAAGAACAGAAAACATGACTGCCTTAGTCTCCTTTCCACCCAAGTGAGTGCTCCTGTGAGCCCTGAGGGATCTGTTCTCAGACCACGAAGGAGAGGATGGATGGTAGAGTAAAAGAGATTACTGGGATTTGGGGACAGGTGGACCAGCCAAACAATTTTCTCCTGAAATAAGGAGAAGAAAACTTCAGGTCAAGAGTGATCATGCAAGGAGACCAGCACTAAATATCACTGCAGAAAGGACAGCCAAGCCAGAATTTGATGAAGGAAAAATGAGTGTGGGATCAGTTTGGTTGGAGGGATTAGATTCCTTTGGTTGGTGCCTAAAGCCAAGAGGTTGAATCCTAAGAGTCTAAGAGTCTTTTCCTAGAAAACAATGTTAAAAGCTGCATAATTGGAACAACAACAAAAAAAAGAACAAATGGAAGACTGAAAGAGGAACAGGACTTTTGTAGGACAGTTTTGGAACAGTCAGACAGGTAGCATACAGGTAGCAGACATAGCCAGGCATGTAGTTGCTGCTGTGACCTGAAGGTCATATTTCTGGTTGCTCACATCAGAAACATGGCTTGAATATGGGCTCAGGTCAGCTGACAGTGTAACCCACTGTGCACTGCCAACTTCCACGGCCAAAGGGGCAAAAACAGCTTCTTAATGCAGTTCAGAGTATGAGTGTAAGTTAACAGATCAGTGCTGTACACAGCTCAGGATCCAGGACACCAGAGTTAAACAGGGACACATGGAGCTTTGGAGAAAAAAGCAACGAAAAGCTGCTCTTCTTAATGGTTCCACTTAGAAAGAAGAGAAAGTCTGAAGGGTCCAGCCCTGCTGTAAAGCAGGTATGTTCCACCATGATGCCTGCTTGCCTCATTCCCTCCTGCTCTCAGATGCCTACCTCTCATGGAACCCTTGCCTTGCTTGAGACTAAGAATGGACAGTGCCCAGATCATGCCTGTTTGATCTCTGGTCATTGCCCTGTATGGCCTGTGCAATGCCTTCTGGAGGCTTGGCTTCACAAACAAACCAGTGGTCTTTCTAAAGGGTTCAGGATATTCTTCAGTAATATAAGATACTGAGATACACTATTAAAACTCCCAGTTTACCATTTTTATCCTTCCACAAGAAGATTGCCATTAAAAAAAAATAATAAGGGCAGGATTTGCTGCAAACAACATAAAATTCTCACTCACTCTAGACACAATAAGGTCAGTTAAACAGGCATTAATCTGCCTTGCGGGTCAGTATAATGCCAGCAATAAAGTCCACTGACAGCATTTTGTGACTGAGATGGGTCTGGCCTGAAGGATTTTGTATCTTTACCTCTCCAAAAGATAAAACCTAAGCTTAAAGTGAACACATATAGATATTTGCATTATGCAACCATTATTATCAGGGACACTGATGACCCTTATCTCTCTCTTGTTCATGCATATTCTGCAGACTTCTCAGGAAAGATGTGGAAGTAAGTAAAACTGCTTAGAGACAGTCTTCTGTTCATACCATACAAAAATATGAGTCCTCCGATACTGAGAAGCATCTCCTGCACAGTTTTCAAAGTGTAATATGCACTCCTAATAATTTAGTAAGAAGAAGTTTGATAAAAAGCAGTTAAAGCCAATGCTGAATACTTTTTTAAAATCATACCTTATAATTTAATACATAAACTCTATAAATTGAATATTTATCAAAAATTGCTAAAAACAAATGTACCATTTTTCTCTCTGTTCCATAATTTCCCCTCCACGGTGTGCCAAATCAGGTAAACAAAAATTATGTCTTGGGCATTGCACATTTTTTTGTGTACACTTCCCAGTATTTTAGAGTAATACTGGAATATTTTACGCCTTATTGTGTCTCGGTTTGCATTTCCTTAACTAATCCTAGCATTCACACTTGTATTTATAATAAATCAGTTTATATATCCCTAGTTAATATTTGCTTAGGGCTTATGTTGATTTCACAATACATGCAATTTTCTGGCTCCATCTTTATCTTCAAGGATTAGATTGAATTGAGCAGCCATGTAGTAATTTAGTTTTATCTTGTGCCTTACAGTTTTATGTTCTTGTAATAGCACTTCTCTATCTTATTTAATTAAATATATCTTATTTCACAATGACAACATTTTTATTTTTTAGTTTATTTGCTAAACAGCTGCCATTGTGGCAAGAATTTGTGGTGAGAGAACACGTAGAGAGAGACATTTAGAACAGAAAATATCAAATATAGAGGGGAAGAAAGGATTTGAATTTGGCGTAAATGCACTCTCAGATTAAATTGGAATTGCTTTGGATTCACTGGCTGGAATATGGAGCTAAATAGCTGTATTTGGATTACTTTTCTTCTGTTTGTGTTTGCAGGGATGTATTTGGGTTTGGGTTTGTTTGGTTTTTTTGGCTTTTTGGGGGGGGGGCTATTTGTTTTGTTGTGGCTTGTTGTTTTGAGTTATTTTAATAGAAGAAGTGCTTTTTAAAAACAAATGTAGCTAAACCTTTGCCAAGTTACACTGAAAGATTTGTGAAATTTTTTTTTGCCTTTGGCTTCACTTACATGAAAATAGCAGGTAAAAGCTAATTATTTTTTCAAATCTATCATTTTAGCACTACCAGGTTAATTTTGATGCTGATGCGAGCAAGGTTAATTGACAGCCTATCCATAATAAAAAAAAAAGGATCTGAACACAAGGACTCAGAGTTTTTTCCATCTTCTTAGCTTAAATGGGCTAAATGGTTCTGATAAAACCAAATGTTGTGCAGGTGCATTGAGTCCCTGTTGCAGAGGATGTTAAATGGGTTTGATCCTAAATTGACTACTAGGTACAAAGTGGATGCATTTTACTCACAGCACTGGCAGCATCGCCAGTAGGGTCTGGCACAGCACAGAGTAAGCATGCCTAGCTTTTTTGATCTGCAGCTGTGTGTGCTTATCTCCATTATTAACAGAAACCACCAAGTAAAACAGATTTGTAAAAGAATGGTTTGGGTTTTCCCCGTCAGTTTGTCTTCATGAAGTGCCTTTTTTGGGGGGGGGAATTCTTCTTAAATCTTCATAAAGGTGATTCCTCTGTTAAGAAAAAGTCTTCTTAGAGTTGAAAACACCCTTTTGCTAACTGCTCCTGTTGACAAACCTCATGTTGTCTTTTCCTTTTGCACTCTCTCTGCCCTCAAATCCCTGCCAGTGGCTTTCAAGGATAAAACCTTTTCTCAGCACCAGGCATCCGCATCTGTGTGTTCCCATCAATTCCCTTATATATCCCACCAGTGCAAATTAAACTCACAGATTCTAGGAGCACAGTGACTTTTGCAGGTTTTGGAAATTTTCTCTGGTGCCAGTCAGAAGTAGGTTAACTCAGCTTCTTTTCGCTATTCAGTTGGCACAAAGTAACTGTAATCTCTGACTTCACAGCACCAGCTGCACTCTGACACCATGGCCATCTAGTGTAAAAGCCTATCTCAGAACAGATCAGCCCAGCTGGTTTGCAGGAAAGAAGTCTGATCATCTAGCACATCACAGAATCACAGAATATGTTGAACAGGAAGGGGCCACAAGGATCCTCCTGTCCTACTCCTGACCCTGCACAGCACCATCCCGAAGCATCCCACCACGTGCCTGACAGCATTGTCCAAACACTTCCTGAACTGTCAGGTTTGGTGCCATGATCACTGCCCTGGGGATCCTGTTCCAGTGCCCAACCATCCTTCAGGTCAAGAACCTTTTCCTAACATCCAACCCAAACCTCCCCGACACAACTTTAGACCATTCCCTTGGGTCCTGTCACTGGTCACCGCAGAGCAGAGATCAGTGTCTGCCCCTCCTCCTCACAAGCAAGTTGTAACTGCAATGAATCTCACCTCAGTCTTTTCTCCAGGCTGAAAAGACCAAGTGACCTCAGCTGCTCCTTATAAGGCTTCTCCTCAAGATTCTTCACCATCTTTGTTGCCCTCCTTTGGATGCTCCCTGTTATATTTTGGTGCCCAAAACAACCCCCAGCACTCGAGGTGAGGCCACCCCAGTGCAGAACAGAGCAGGACAATTCCCCCTCTAGCCCAACTGGTGATGCTGGGCCTGATGCCCCCCAGGACATGGATGCCCCTCTTGGCTCATGTTCAACTGCCCAACGACCAGGAAACCCAAGTCCCTCTGTTCCAACACAGGCCAATTATACTTAAACACATTCCTGCCTGAAAGATCCCTGAATTAATATAAAATGCTTTAAATTACTTGTTTACAGTAACATTAGTACATGATAGTGAAGACACATTGCAGAGATATAAAAATATATGAAAAATATAGAAAAGGTGAGCAAGAAGTATGTGTTCTTGGCATGACCCAATAAATGCTAACTGAGACTCAGAGGCTTTGGGTTAAAAAAAGTCAGGTTTTTCTACATTAAGTACATAGTTAATTCATAAAACTCTTTGACATATCAAAGCACTACTTTCTCGCAATGTTTTCAGAAAAAAAAATTACTGAATGTTATTATAGGAAATATGCAAATAATTTTGGAAATTGCAAGCACATTTTGGGCTGGGTTATGCTTTATCCAAATTTATCTTCTACCATATAAAAAGAAGAAATACAAGAAGAAATGAGAACGTGTGACGCAGGTAACACTTGGTTTTCATGTAAGGGGCAATGCAAATACTATCAGATTTGATATAATTAATTTCCTTACATACAGTGCAGGCTGGGACATGCCCTAAAGAGAATGATTAAAGGGCTGGTATGGGAACATTGGAAAAGATCCAAAATTTAATGCAGAGTATATGCTTTTCATAGTTTCCTACTTTAAAAGTGTATTAGGTTGACTCTGTAATGTTTTTAAAGATATGTATGATCCTTGGTGCCTGGTTTTTAACAGCTAAGTATTTTGCAATTGTTGAACCATAGTAAGCTGCTTTGGCCTTGTTTTTAGGACTAAAATGTTTGGGAGCAGAATATGTTTTCTTTTGGGTTCCCATTCTTTCAAAGCAATGCCCAGCAGCAGTACAAGCACAATATTATGTCTAACAATAATCATATGCAGTCATTTCCAATCACAATGGCTACGTGTAGAAGCAGCTACAGACTGTTGGAAATGTGAGGAAATGTCAAACCGTATTAAGCTGTCTGGAAAGAAAAAGGAAGAAGTTCACAGCTTGATGAGGAAAATTAAATCCTTGCTGAACCACACTGAACACCTGAAAATATCAAAGAACAAAAGATAAATGAGGAAAAGCCTGAAAAAGTTATGAAATGTAAAAAGGAATAAGGTTCAGTAGAGTAATAAATTATATCTAATAGCAAAGAAAGTAAAAATAAACATTCTATAACTATCAAAATCTCATGGCCTGCAGGAAGCTGCCAATAGGGCTCTAATAACTGGAACCAATAACTTGAGTCTGAGCTAGACCAAGAAAGGCCAGAGGGATTTGGGGTTGCAGTCTCATCCCTAAAATAGATTTCTCTGCTACATTATAGAAATTCAGGAGAATGGATTAGACAATCCATTATTCCAGCTGCAGCGAAGGGCTGGTGTGTAGCTGTGCTGGCTTTACATGGCCTGGTTTTTGATAGTGGGGGGCCACAGAGGTGGCTCCTGTAAGCAGCTGCTGGAAGCTGTCCATGTCCATGTCCAGCAGAGCCAGTCCCTGATGGCTCTGAGGATGGACACGCTGCAGGCCAAAACTGGGCCTATTGGAGAGGTTGGTAACGCCTCTGTGATACCTATTTAAGAAGAAAGTCAAAACAAAGTGGGGGCTCAGTTTGTCTTGCTAGCCAGAGAAGAGGAGGAGGTGAGAACATGTGAGGGAAACAACATGGAGACATGAAGGTCAGTGCAGAAGGAAGTCAGGAGGCGCTCCAGGCACCGGAGGCAAGATTCCTCTGCAGACCGTGGTGAGACCGTGGTGAAGCAGCTGTGCCCCTGCAGCCCGTGGGGATCTACAGGGGATGCAGAGATCCACCCACAGCCCGTGGAGGAGGTGCCCATGCTGGAGTTGGTGGATGCCTGGAGGAGGCTGTGATCCAGTGGGAGAGCTGGTGGAGGGAGGGGGCCCTGCTTCCAGACTGGAGCAGCCTCTCCTTGGATCACTGCACCCCATGGGAAGAGAGCCACGTCACAGCAGTTTTGGGAGGACTGTGTGCCCGTGGGAGGGACTCAGGTTTGCAGCAGGTGCTCTAGGTCTGCTGCTCGTGAGAGTGGACCCACGCCAGGGAAATTCATGGAGAGCTGTGTCCCGTGGGAGGGACCCACAGCCTCACAGGGGAAGGACTCCTCTCCCAGAAGGATGAACTGACCCAGAAACCCGACGCCCCGTCTCCCTGCACTGTCAGTGGGAAGGAGGGAAGGGTTGACAGAAAAAAGATGTTTTGAAGAGCTTATTTTACCTCTCATTATCCTCCTCTGATTCTGTTAATAATAAACTCACTTTGGTACTTCGAAGTTGAGCCTGTTTAGCCCTTGGAGTGTTTTCACCCAGTCTTTATCTCAACTCATGAACCCTTCATATAATTTTATTTCTCTCCTCTGTCTAACTGTGGCAGGGGAGGATAAGCAAGCAACTTTCATGGGTGCCTGGCATTTGGCCAGTGTTGAACCACGGCATACAAAATTATGGTTGTTATGTCAGGCATTACTTGGTGGTCTCTGTGCAAGGAGCCTGTGCCTTGCAGCCTTAGATACTGGGAGGTCTGAGCCAGACACCCGATTTGTAAAGAAGGCGCTGTAACACAGGCAGAAGCCCAGCTGTGATTATTTAGGATAGACAGTTTGTGTTCAGACCTTCTGCAGAAAGAAAGCAATTTGCTTCTGGGTCACAGGTGAGCTCTGTATTGCTCTGCTTTGGGTATCTGTCCTTGGCTGGACACCAGGAGCCCTGATACTGGAACAAATAAATACAAAATCTGTGCTAACTGGCATCCACACAACCTTATAGCTCAGGGCTTTGGAAGAAGGATTGGAATGGGCTCTAAAGCTCTTTGCCTGGCTCAGGAGTGCTGTAGTAGACCATGTTCACTGTGGTTCATGCTGACCATGGGAACCAGAGGACACCCACAGAGCAGGATGTTCTAAATGTACTAGTGGTGCTTTCACGCAGGCTGGAAATGGCATGCCACTTCCACCTATTCTAAGATCTTTTAAACCATTCTAATCTTTATGCTATTATGAGTCTATGAGAAATTCAGACTCCACAAAGCTAGTGTGAAGATAAGGTAAAAATGTCTCCCAAAAAGAGGAGGGTCATCTATATGTATCTGAAAAGCCGAAAAACATGAAACAAAAGGTGAACAGAGAAAAAAATGGAAGTGAAACAAGACCATTTAATTTAGACAAGATTCTTAACCTTTAGAAAGAAAAAACAGCTAACCATCAGGGAAAACTTTCTGCATGTGAGAGACATTAAAGTGACTCCAAAAGAAACATCTGGCATGTTAAAAAATGATTGAACAAAAAAGTGAGAAATATATTTCATAGAACAATCCTCCAGTTGCAGGGCAATGAACTGGATGACCTAATAGCTCTTTTCCATTCCTTACATCTATGATTCTGTGATTCTAAATATATATTCAGAATTCTACAAGAGGCAGTGAGACAGTAGAGACATTGAAGAACATAAGTGGAAAGTTAGTGACAGATGAGTTTGATTCTGCTGCAGGCATAAATGAATTCCTCACCTCATTATTCATTGGGGGGAAGTGGGGAGAAAAATTGTAAAAAATAGGAATGTAGCATCTCTGTGACTGAGAGACATTCTCCTGGAGGGGAAAGTAAAATGTTAAAAGGCTTTGCTATTGCACTGGAGAAGATAATAAGGCAATTAGGACTGTTACATTTGACAAAGCACCAGGCTCAGATGAATTGTGTCCCAGATTCCTTAAGGAAGTAACAAAGGAAATAAGAAAGCCTTCAGCAAAGGTTTTTGACAGGCCACTAAGGAGTGCAGTCATACCCAAGGACTTAAGGGGTACTGTAGCTATCCCCAGATTCAAGAAAGAATCAAGGGAAGATTCAGAGGACAAGTCCTCTAAGTCTCATTTCAGTTGAGAGAAAGATACTGGAAATATTTCTAAGGGACCATGTTGAAGTAATTTTAATGTATAATTTAATACAGGTAATGGGAAATCATAAGAAATTTGCATGATGTATTAGCATGTTATGGGAGTTGTAGACCACAGTGAATAGATTGATCTCATTCATACAGCTGTCAAGGTGGTAAAAAAAGGAAGAGAAACCCTATATAAACTATGGTATGAAGAGTTGGGATTAAACATTTTCAATTCAGCTGGACATTGCCTTAAAGGTTGCCAAAGCAGATCTACTTTAGAAGTGCAACATTACAGAAAAACATATAAAAGCTAAAAGGGAGAGATACAGTAATGCATCCTAGTGGTTAAAGACATTTGAAGAGCTTGGCTACTGTAGTTACAGCCACATTGCAATCTTGTGTAGATGGATCAAACCATAATAGCTCTAAACTAGCTAAGCTAAGTACCTGGTGCAGTCAGGCAGCACCAAGCTGGATTCAGGCTGCAAAGCCTGACTGACATCCAGGTAAATACCTCAGCATGATCCTGCTACAGTCCACTGATATCACAACTGCATTACCCTGCCAGGATTAACCAGTTTAAAGCTAGCTGAGGTGAGCCTGTAAAAGCAGTGGTATCTGTAGACCTGGTCCTAAACTACCAGTGCCCAATCTTTTCAATTTGGTGAATCCTTTGAAGCTTAAAAAAATTCCACCCCTACTTAAATCCTTTTATATATATAGATGTAAACTCGGAAAAGAAAAATCCGTGAGAACTGTATTCCCAAAACTTAAATAAGGCGTTGAGACACACTGAATCCTGAGTCTACCAGCTCAAGTCCATCATTATCTGTAGACTGTGACTATCCCCAGTTCAGGAAACTGTCTTCTCTTTCTCTTCAGCCTTTAGCACAATTATTTGTCCCTCAACTCTTTCCTTTTCCTTTCTCACTTCCAGTTTTCCCTTCAAGAATCCCTTGAAAACTTAGATTTAATTCCAGACCAAACCTGTAACCATGGACAAGTCATAAAAACTCAGATCTCTGAACATTCAAATCTCTCATTCCTTTGTTACAGGGTGTTAAAACCTTCCATATATGGAACATATTTTTTTTTTTTCTCTTTATAGGGTGTTATGGTTTGTGACATCAAGTAGCATGTAGTCTTTTAACAACTGAAAAGAGGACTGGTAAAGAAAATAATGCTTAACTTAGCTTAAAGAGATCAACTTAAAGAGCTTGATCCACTGAAGGCAATAGGACCTGTGCCTTTCCAAAAAATAGAGGATGCCAAAGTTGGGCAAGAGTGGGCAAAAAGAATTTCTTCTGTTGTCACTTCTTATTCTAACCTTCTTTGCCTCCACAAAATGGGATATTGTGTTTCCATAGCCTAAAAAGCCCAGATTTTTTGTGTGAGATGACTTCACCACTTTCACTTTACAAATTATACATAATGCCATGAGGTAAAAATCTGGAGGAAGTTAGAAAATGCAGTGCTTTTAACAGGACTTTTTGCATTAAGTTGTTTAGGATATTTTCCACTATTTGAATCTTCTAAGGGCTTTTGAGTTCATTTCAGCACTGCAACCCTTCTTCCCTCACCTTCAACTCTCACATTTGTTCAGGTTGTTGTTTGCTCTTTACTTGATTTTCAAGTAAGTGCCAGACATTTTAGTAGAGGGCTGACTCTAGGTCTGCAAAAAACCCCTTTATTTTATTTATATGACTGTAAACACCTGTTCCAGATGGAAAAGTTACAGGATTTTTTGGGATTTAGCTTTTGTAGCACTTTTCCCTGAACAGAGCAAAACATTTCTGAGAGCTGCCTGAGCTGTGTCTTTTCATCCAGTACACACAAAAGGCTACCACCTGAAGGTAAAACTGAAGCAAACAGGGTCCCGCTGGTGTGACTAAAAGCTTCATTTGGCCCAAGCTTCCTTCATATACACAGGAACAGGTTCTGACTGTGGATGCATATATGCCTGTGTCAATGAAAACAAATGAAGTTGTGCGGGGGGTGGGGTGGGGTGGGAGGGTGGGGGGGAAGNAAAAGCAAAACAAAACAAACAAAAAATAACAACAAAAAAAAAAAAACCCACACGCACCACCCTTCACCCCCCAAAAAACCCATCAAAAACCAGAGAGACTAAGATATAGCCTAGTGCTCTTGTGAGTTTTCAGCTTTACAGAGCAACCTGTGCCTTAAGATTAAAAAGATATAATATGTAGCATGCAGAGGGATGACTAGGGGACATGAAACCATCTGCAAATGTTTGAAAGACATTTGCATTCCCCTTAGGCATGAAGAAATTACTTCCTATGTTGCCAGAAAAAAATTCCAAGAAGTAGTGGGTCAAAGTTAAAAAAGGAAAACTTAAAATAAATTTCAGGGAACTGTTGCTGGCAGTGAGGCTATCTGTATAATTTTTAAAGCAAGAGTAAAATCCCAGGCAGTAGACAATGCAATACTTAATTCTTTTGTCTGCTGTCACCAGCTAACCCTAACTTCTTATATTATCTGGGAAGAGGAAGGATTTGAGGTTCAGTTTTCCTGGGAATGGTCTAATGTGAAATGAGCATCCTAAAAACCCTGAACAAAGCTCTATATCTTTCCTTCAGTTGGTATCCTTTAGCCTCACTCTTGCGTTCTTGACTGCTCAAGAAAGGACAGTCATCAAGACCAGGAAGGTTTTGGACATACTGGGAGAGGTCAACTAAAGAAACTCTTTGCATATGAATGACAAGAGCACAATAAATTGATACATAGAAAGCAAAGGACAGAGAAGAAAACCCTGCAAGTAAAGCTAAAAACTGCCAAAAGCTCAAGACAGTGGTGGATGCCCAAGTGGTCACACTGAAGGTGTTTTGCATGGGTGTCAGAAAACCAGCTGCATGTGTGGATGGTAAAGGCAGCTCGTGGCTTGAGGGACAGGAATGACAAATGAAGGCTTACAGTCAAAAAGTAAACAAGTTAACTAGATCAAAAGCAAAATAAGTTAGCAAGATCAAACCATACTCCAAAAATCACAGGACAGAATTTCCTTGTTCAGATAAGCAGATTACTAGAGCTGTGCTACTGCTGCATTGGTTTGATAGCAGAGGCCAAGAGATTCCAAAAGACACTGAGGAGATTAAAAAAAAACAAACAACAACAACAACAAGCAATACCACCAAACAAACATACACCAAACCAATAAAACATACCCAACTCCAAACAAATTTAACAAACAAAACCTCACAAAACAACACATCAAACTCCCATGTCCCTGGAAGACTACATTTGCAGTAATCATAAACAGCTTTCTGGAGCCAGAAACCCAGATGACAGTAAGCATTCCCATGTGCTTTCAGGATCTGCTTCAAAATAAGACCATACAAAAAAATCAATCAGTAATAAAAATAAATCAAAGGGGGAAAAAAGAGAGAAAAACTACAACAATCATATTTATTTTTAAAGAGGAATTACAAAAAAAGGGGAGCTCATTGTAAAAACACCAGGAGTATGTAACAACATAAATTGTTTGAAAGTGGCACTACAGAGTATTTAAAAACGATATCCTAGAAGCTCAAGATAAACAAACAAACAAAAATCTAACTCCAGACGGATCAGGAAAAGCTCTGCAAGGAAAATAGAAGAGCAGTTTATTAGAAATAAAAGTTCTTCAGCAAAATTGGATTTGTATCTACTTAAGAAAAATAGAGAAGCTTATAAGCCTTGGGAAGCTGGATATAGAAGACAGACAGAAAAGGTTTTGAAGAGCAACTTGTTAAAGACAGAGATGCTAACCATAGGACACGTCAGAAGTGGAAAGTTTACCAATGATCACCAGTGGGCAATCAATGTGTATCAAATACCATTCAGGAAGCACATCAGAAGGGAAATAAGGAAATAAGCTTAAAGCACTGTTCCTGACTGGACAATGACAGATGTTTCAGGAAAAAAAAATAAATTGAAAATTAAGTTTGCTAAGCTACTCAGTGTGAGCCTTCTCAACTAATAGCAGTTCTACCTTACCCCTAAATTTTTCCCATAGCAGAAAAACAGGACATGGCAAGTGCATGAGGAGTCTTTACCCAGAGTTTCAGAGTGATCAAGTGAACAACTGACTAATAACAAGTATCCTGGAGTTTTGGAAAAACTAAAAAGAAAACCAAAAATCATGACAGTGGTAAACATGTCATGCTTGGGAAATGTCAGTGTCATAATTTCTGTGTAGAGAAGCTGTGTTTCAGAAGGAGTTCTTTGTGGATGCCTGAATGAACATGGAAAACAAATACCCAGTCTGTACAGCACTCCTCAATTTTCAAAAACCAGTGGCATGATCCTTCACAGAAGCCTCTTAGAGAAACTGAGCTGTCTGGGTTAGAGGGGATGTCCTCTCATGAATTAGTATCAAGCGTAAGACAGGAAACATAAAGATATGAATAGCGATTAGTCCTCATAATGGAGAAAGATTACTGGAGAACCTGTGCTGTTCAGCATGCCAAAAATGATCTGGGAAAGGAGTTAAATAAAGAGATAAAAAAGCCTGAGGATGTACAAAATTATGCAAGATGCTTAACTCTAAAGCTGACTGTGAGAACTTGCAAAAGGAGCTCATGGCACTGAGTGAATAGGCAATAAAATAGAAGATGAAATTCGATGTTGATAAGGGCATATGGGAAAAAATAGCCCTAACTATACATACACTATGATGGGCTGTAAATAAGCCATTACCACACAGGAAAGAGATCTTAGAGTTAATATGGATAGTTCTCTGAAAACAACAACTCAATGCTCAGCAGCAGTCAAAAATGCAATAGAATGGCAGGAAGTATTGGGAAAAGAAAAGAGAACAAAACAGAAATCATTTTTATGTTTTTATGTAAATGCATGCTGTGCTTGCATCTAGGATGCTGTGCACAGTTTCAGCCACCCAACTGAAAAAGATTGCATCTGGGCTTGAAAAGATGGAGAAAAAGGCAAAAAAAGGCAATTGCAAGCATGGTCTGTCTCTTCCATGCAACAGACTGAGCTGACTTAAATGTGGGTAAAAAAATGAGACAGTTATCAAGTGAGTGAATAGGGTTACATACAAATTACAGAGGTATCAGTGGAAAAATTAAACAACATGTTTAAGTAAAAAAATGCTTTTTTCTACATGGCATGTAAATAAATATTGGCCTCTTTTTCATAAGATGAGGCTGAGAAGCAATTGATATAAATAGATATATATTTTTAATATAGATTTGAAAAGTTAAGTCCCATCATCTGAAAGTAAACTCCACTTTAGAAACTCCCTTGCACATTTGCTGTTCAGCTGGGTGATATATTACAGAATGAGCTGCTTCACAGTGGTGTTGAGTTCCTATGGTCATCCCTGAGCAGTCACTACAGAGTAATGTTGCAAATAAGAAAAACAGCTTAATGGACCATTGATCTGTGTCTGAGTAACTCCTACATTAGAGGAGACAGAAATTACTTCCCCAAAGGCTAGTCTGGAATGTGGTGGTTGAAACATTGTGCTGGAAATTAGAAATTGTGGGTTGAGAACCCATCAAAGAGAGAAAGGTCCAGACTGGAGGTCCCCAGCTACAGGACTGAGCACATCCCTCTGTGCCAGCAGGGACATCGAAAGGACTGAACACTGTTTGGCCTCCCTTGTGGAGAAGCAGAGATTAATGACACTCCTAAATCTGGACTACAACTAAACACAGACAGTACAGTGGTGCCTTTCCTCCACTGTCGGTAAAGGATGTTTACAAGGAACCCACTGAGTCTTAGAAGAGTAGAAACTGCTGAAGAAATCCCACATTGTTACCTGGGGTTTGGATACTATCTCTTCCAGCAGGCTATCTGGATTTGACTTTTCATTTTTGGGGACAGTGCAATACATGGATAAATGAAACACTCCAGAGCAGAGGACTCCTTCTTTTGATTTAATCCAGGCATCAGAAGTGGGCTGTTATCCTACATGTAACTCAGCTAATAGACAGAACATGCATTTTCCTATTCTGTTCTTTAACAGCAGAGCAAAGGAATGTCAGGAGGCACTGTTTTTCCTGGATATGAATACAGTTATGTTGTATTTCCAGATCCCTTCTCAATTTTCCTCTCTGCTCTACCTCTTTGATGCCCTGCCTCCAAGTTAACCTTCCTCAGTGTAGGGAAAACTGTCCCCTCCTATATTAGTTCAGCTGACTCCTCATCATCCAGATCTTAAGAGGGGAAGAAAAGCCAACTTGAACAAAACAAAGCAAATCATAATCATCATCATCATCATTACCACCATAAAAAGAGAGAGAAACCTAAGCAGGTTACACCTTTTTCACGTTGTTGGAGCATGAGAAGAATCAGCATCAAAATCACAGGAGGCCACATTAACAAAAAGAGTTTTATCATCATACTTCTGACTCCTTACACTTAAACAGATCAGAATTTTTCTTTGCACAAAATCCTGTCTCCAACCCCAGCAGCAGCATGATCAGAAAGATGTAGATGTGCACTGCCTGAACCTTCCCTTTTAAGATTTCATCTGTTCTTCTTAACCTGTTGGACCTCCTGCCAAAACTGTACATGAAGCTGAACCAGAGATGAAATCTGCATACAATTTCCCTGCAAAGCTGGAAGGGAAAGTCTCAAGACACAAATAAGCAATGTTTAAAAAATCAACACAAACAAAGAGAGTGTGTATTTGCCTTTGCATGCTCCTGCAAGGCTGCATGCAGGCTCAGCTACTGTTTTGCAGGAATAGCTTTCATATACAATGTGAGATCAGAGATCATAGGGGATAAGTAACGTCTCACTACATTTTCCATATCATCATCCCTTTGAGACATTACCTTGTAATGTCTTGAATAGCCCCAGTGTTTAAGTTCAACAGTGTTGCCTGGTAGGCCACTTCAAAAGTTTATGTTCTTTTGAATAAAATCTTGTTTCCTTACATCTCCTCCAAATGTTGGGGTTTTTTTTTTTTCCCTTTTGATTTCCATTTTTACTTCTTTTGCTTTGTTATCTGTGCATGACTGAAAATATTAATTTGGCTTGATGTAGTCTGTTCCATTTAGACTTTTCACTTCCTTCTCACTCTCCCTAATTCTAAGCTGCTGTAGGTTTATGGGTGTTTTTATCCTGCATTTAAGTCTTAGTTCATTTGTTAGCAGCATTAGAATTGGTTTCTTTAGCTTTGTTTGGAAGCATTACCAAATTCTTCTACTACAGTGACCAAACCCACAAAGTTATATTTCAGCAGCAGGCACAACTAGAATCATATTCCACTCTAGTATTTTCTTTTTTCCTATACTATTCCTCTCCCTTCATGAAGCTGGAAACAAGCCTGTTTCCTATGGATGTAATTTAAAAACAAATAAAACTTCTATGTTGGGAAATACAGTTTTTCAAGAAATAAAAAGGCTTACATCTAGGAAAGTACATTTATATTGTGATTTTATAATCACATCCTACACCTACGTGGTGCTTTGGAGCTAATAAAAGACTATAAAAAGTTCATAATGGCTTATTTTCTATTCTGTCGAGGCCAATGATCGATGAGGTACCACACTTTAAATAGTGGTCTCAGGAGCAGGGATCAGCACATTGATCTCCAGCTCCATCTTCTGCCTGTACCCTTGGTAGCCCCAGGCACTGTGGGGAGCCCCTGGGGCAGCCCCACTCCTGCAGCAGCCACAGCTTTGCCACCATCCACCACCACTCTGTAAAGGGCCTTCTTTTCCTCTATCCCTGCAGCTGGAGAGATGACAAATCAGGGAATGTGGACATTAGAGTCACAACCTTGTCTTTGAGCAGAGCTGTGGGACATCTACAGCCTAATTGTGCTCAGGTCTTTAAAAGTCACCTCTGCTGGGATATGTTCTGACATGAGAAAAATCCTCTTGTGCTTTAATCACTGCTTACAACACTAATGTTAATAACATTTTGTTGCCTTCATCTCACTTATCTCCCTGCTCTATCCATCTTATTCCTCAACTCACAGATAAAATCAGAAGGTCTTTTTGGGAAAATGTCACACTGCCTAGAATTACACATCTCCAAGTCCTTGATTAGGATTATTGGTCAATAATAATAAGAGTGTGCAGATGACATGAGCAATCATCAGAGCTAGCTAGAGTTAAGGGAAAACGTTTCTCCCTTACACCAGAAAAGTGTCTGGGCAGTAGTTTGGATGGATTAATCATTAAAAAAATGCATTTTTGGAGTATACTGAATCTAATGATTAATTTAGCAAATGGTTCCAACACAACTGAGAACAGGCACTGTTTTCTGAAAATGTCAATATGATTCATTTTAATGTGCTCTAAATGTTTTACTTTCTCGGGCCAGATTAGCCATAGGCTTTAGATGGTTTTCACAAGGCCAATAAGAATTGGATAAAGAAGTTTTTACATGCTGTCCTATACTTTTAAGGCTTTCCTATACTATTTAAACTGCCTCTCAAGCTGAATCAATGAGCTTTGCTGTTTACCACCTTCATGATTAAATGCAAGTCAAAACTGAGGTAGAGATTTTCCCTGCTCTCAAATTCTATTTACTGTAAAGTATTTCTTTAACAAAGCAAGGAATGGAGCAATTCTACCTTTCTCCCTTTCACTGTTCCTTTTCTCACATAGTCAATTCAGGTCAATGCAAATGTACTCTTTTGGTTTGGTTTAAGCACTGAACTAAAAAGCATCTCTTGCTTCATTGTGGAATACTAGTTGTGTTTTAAAGGAGTAATATACCCTCCTCAAAATTAGAACCACATCCCAAAAAGTCATTAATCCACCAGTTTTACATATATACACAGATTCATAGATATACAGATTCAGAACAGGTGTGAGATATATAGCTGATAGGTCAAATGGAATGGATGAGTTTTAAATCAATAATTTGAAAGGAGATAGAGCATTAATAATATGGGGACTGATTCTCTGTTCAGGTCGTGTAAAATTTAGTGTTTTTACAGTTTTCGTAACCCTTTTACTCCACTGACAACCACTTAAAAAGCAAAGGGGAAAAATTGTATTTTGACTTCAAAAAAATTTTCAATTCTTGCCTGTAATATGCTTCATAATTTGTTTGCTGCATTACATGACAGTTGCATGTTCCAACGAAATTGCAGTTGCACAGTAGGCCTCATCTCCTCTCCAAAAGCCCTGTAAACACAATACATTTCAGAAATGGTTTGCCTCTAGAGGGTCAGAGTCAGAAAGATGATTCTGTCAATGGAGTAAATGTGAAGCTGCTTTTGACCTTAATCTGAGGGCATTAAAATGCATTTTTATTCTTCTTTTTTAAAGTGATACACGTGAACAGTTAAAAAAAAATAATTTGGGTCTGCCTTGCAAGAAGAGGTTTTTCTCATTGGTGTGTGAAATTTGTCAACTAACTACAGTAGCTTGAGAAGAAAAAATCATGTTTTTAAGTATGCTTTTCCTGTTTTTAACCACAGACACTAGCCTGCCAGCTAAACACAGGTAGAGAAGAACTCCTTTGAGTTTTACTTGATTTTATTAACCAATTAAAGCCATTGAGAGGAAAACAGGTGGTACCTGTGGAGGAGGAAAAGGAGACATAATAGCTGCTAAACATTATATATACAGAACAGTAGTTCCTGAACTTGTACTATGCTTGAATATTTCTCCTAATAAACAATATTACTTTTCTTACAAAAATTTATTTGGTTATAGCTTTAAATCATCATGTCCACAAAGACATTTTTTAAACCCAGCAAACGAATGAGGTCCATGGATCTGCACACAGGTTCAGCAGAAAAATATTTCCCCAAGTATCCATCTGTGCAGCAAAGGAGGCATTTTACAACAGGTGATTTAACATTTCCAAAGTTCCTATAGAAAGAGCTTTCCAAACCCTTCTAGAAAATTTTAGAAATGCAATGAAGACCCTTATCATTAGGTGCTTTTTAAAGCATACATTGATATTGATATGGATTGTATCCTTCCTACAGAATTCTAGATGGAGCTAAAATAATATCTTTTTTTCACTCCAACCACAGAGGTCTGAATTTCTCACTTAAAGACAGAAAAGTTTGACTGCTTAGGTATTCAAAGTGGTTTTGATGGTGCTTGCGATTCTGGTTTTCAGGAGCTTCTGTGGTCATATATATGGGGCCAGGACACAGAGTATTGTCTCATTCCAGCTCTTGAAACTATTTCATTTGGAATGGTAGGACCTGGATTTTCCTGGACCACCATAATGGGAGGGTGACTCTACCTCCTGAGGTGGGAATTATTTTCTGGGAGATATGCATAGATTCCTGCCTCTCCTTTATTAACATTTAAGTATTTTTATGTGCATAGAGACAATTATATAAAAATAAGGTCCTCCCTGCCAGTGGAATTAGAAAGCTGGAGCCTTGCAGTCCATGATAAGAGGTGGTCTTTCTCCTCCATGAGCTTCTTTCATGGCACTCTAAGTCCAAACCTCAGTATTAGCAGGTAGATGGAGATACCTGTGAGCTCAATAGCTGGACTCATGCCACCATCTCATTTTACGTAAGCCACTGAGCTGTTCCCTCATTTTAATGTGCTCAGTTGAAACTGACGGCCCCGAGGGCAAACTCTTCAAGCCCATTAGCTGTTCAAGCCCCAGTGGAAGCCACTGTCTTTGAAGAAATTACTTCGTCTTACCTCAGCTCTGTAACTCCTACAGCATCTTCAGATGCCACTACTAGCTTGTGATCAAAATTTAGCAAGTAACACTAATTTCAAGACAGTGACAGATAGCAATGATTTTTCCAAGCAAAAAGTGCTTATTCTCAGTATTTTGCTGGGGATAACTCGCTTGTTCTCCCTCTGCTTCCTCATTTTCCCCATCCCAATTAAATAACCAACCTGGTGTAAAAGGCAATTTTGTTTGGTTTTTTTTTTTTTCCACTGACTAAATGAAAATGGCTTTAATTAGAGCATCCAGTACATGCCATAAACAGGGCAGGCACATTTGAGACAGCTGCAGCAATAGCTCCATGTATTAATATTTCAGAAATCTCTACGAGTGGGGAAATACACTGCCCTTCACTACAACAATTATTATTTAATAGATTACTTTATCAAATGCTGTGTAAGGGGTAAATGGGAAAATTTATTGTATTGTAACGGATTAAGATTTGTCAGTCACAAAAATAGACTTAAATCCTGCAAATCAGTTGATAAAACAATTCACATGGCCCTGCTTCAGAGTTTGAAAGGAAGCCATTAGAGGAATTGAAATACTCCCTCGAATTCGCATCCCAGCACATATCTCAGCATGTTTTGCAGGTAACATTATCTCTACTTTAAATAGGGGGGAGCAGTGTCTAGAACAAATTGCAGAAAGCAGAGCAGAGCTTCTCAGACTTCTGTCAGCTGAAGCCAAAGAAGCACTCATGACAGGGTTGCCTTATATGAAGCACCACAGCACTGCAGCTAGGCAGATTTCAGGTGCAAGCTCCGGGCAAAGACAGCTTGAGATTTTCAGCATTGTTTTCCTCAGCATTAGCAGTCTCTGGCTGACTCAAACATAATCAGCTCACACAGGTGTGGCTCCACCTACCAGGTAACCAGCCACACCAGAGTGCAACCACAACTCCAAGGGAGATACCACACCTGAACTCAAAACTTCTGAATCCCAGGAAATTACTGAACACTTCTGAATCCTGAACAAAAATCTGGGTTCAGATTGAACTCTGAGGGCTCTAAAACCTTGGTGTCTTCTCATGACATAGCTGTGAAATGATGGTGCTTGTTGGCTCCACTGCCTCCAGGGATGGATGGGGGTGATTAACATGAAGGAGAGGGTACCCGTGAAACAGGCAACAGCTGCAGAGAGAGAGACACAAGCTCAGCATGGAGCAGGCGTGGGAGAGGAAATGTATTTAAACTAAACT
Organism: Cyanoderma ruficeps; assembly: GCA_008694505.1. Taxonomy (NCBI): domain Eukaryota; kingdom Metazoa; phylum Chordata; class Aves; order Passeriformes; family Timaliidae; genus Cyanoderma; species Cyanoderma ruficeps. Next base: position 15,442,239 of record VZDJ01006028.1, read on the forward strand.
GCTGAATCTTCTGAGAGCTGTTTCTTCTTTTCCTGAAACTGCCACCACTGCTGAGCAAATTCATCAGCTGAGTGACTAATGGGAGACATCCTGAGAGGCAGAGGTACAACTGAGCCAAAACTGCTTCCCATAAAGCCCTATTCAGTGCCTGTTTGTCTCATTTATTACCGCATAAAATATCCTTCATGGGAAAGTGACTGACAATTATACTTTCTCCATATATCTTTGCACTCTACATTGTCTTGACAAAAATAGGTAGCTTCTGTCTTCAGCGCCTTTCCTTCTAAACTATCTCCTTTCTTTTGTCAATTACTTAGTGAAAGAAAATGTCATTCTCCTGAAATTTTCATATCACTCTTTCTAAGGGAGTCACTTCTGATCTTTTCATGCAAATACAAAATACAGCCCTATATGTGCTACTATGAAGAAAATTAACTCTATCCCAGCCAATACCAGAATAATTTGGAAGCGATGTCAGCATCAGCTGGAGCATAAATTCACAGCCAGAAGTTTCAGTTTCCAGAAAAAATGGGAGCAGCAGAAAGAGCAGATGAGACAGTGAAGTGCCTCCTGTTGCCATAGAGATCAGGTAACAAGTGACCTCACCTCCTGATTTTGCTCCCGGAGCAGGGAGCCACAGTTTCCAGGCCTGTGAAGGGAGGACTTGGCCAGTCCGTCAATGCAGCCAGTGAAATTGGCCTAATGGTGCCTTCTGTTACATGAAGTTTTAAACCTCTGAGAGGGCAGAGGAAGCAGACAAGTATTTTGTTCTCAGGATAGGAAACACGCACGCTATTTGCTGTCTTACAATATCTTTCCCTTTTCTTTCTGTTGCTGCTTCTGACCTTCTGTATTTCCACCGTGCTCCCTGTTTTGAACTTAGGTTGCCAATGGCTTTCTGCCTCTCTCTGATCTCCTCGTTTTAGAGTCTATCTTATCTACAACACTTGGTTTTGTACGTTTTATTTTGTTTTATGGTGAGAACAGGAGGTAAGCTGATGTACTAGACAAATCACTACATTGAGGTTTGAAAGACGAGCATTAACTCTGGCTCAGGTTCTGAGCAACAGTAAGTTATTTCATCTCCCTGAGGTTTCCTTGTCTGTTCAGCTGGGACTGTCAGCTGCACAGAGCAGGGACACACATCTGCTGCCTGTGTCTGTAGCATCTTTAGGAAAAAGGTCTCAATTGCACTTACTGTCTGTAGGCACCATACAATCAAATAAGACATGCCATCAAATGACACCAGAACAAGGCGGGGCTTTTCCTATGTAAAGGCCAATTATTTCTTCAGAAAAAACACATTTTTGAACTTCAAGGAATAGTGTGTTTTCTGTGAGGTTCCAACATGACCCCCTAAAAATCTTCTTCCCTATTGTTTTTTCCTTTGGCCAAGTCTTCATCTCACCAGAAACCTGGGGGTGTGCCTATGGAGAAAGTAAGATAGGCTACCAATTTAATAGATCATGAATGCAACCTTCAAAGGTATAAGCTCAAAAATTTGTATTACCCTGAAATAAAAAAAAACAAAATTGCAAATACCTACAAGCAGTGCTGAGTGCTTTTTTGGGGATGTGATATTTTGCAGGTGGCCTCTGAGAGAGAGCTAATAGCAGCTATTGAAGCCACGGCTGTGATTAGCCTGGCAGGACACAGGAGTCTGCAGCACTTCACACACCCAGCTACTCAGCAAAGGTTGTCAGCCAGGACCTTGATTCACGTGGGTTCTGGTCAGTTCTGGCTGCAAGGAGAGCACGTTTGCTTCCTCCTGCAAAGCACAGTGTTAATAAATCTCAGTCCCCTGATACTACAGAGGGAGTTCATGGGCTGGTCCCTGGTGAGTTAATATGACAGTACATTAATTTCAAGAAACAAAATGGTGGAAAACTTGAAATTTGGGAAAGAAAACAAAACCAAGTTAAAATAAACCTTCCAATTAGATTATGCAAATGTGAAAGGAAGTTAAATATATAGATTTTTGAGGATTTCTTCAAAATACTTCCCCAGAGGATGGTAGAATCCGTACTAAAGGGCCTAGCAAATATATTAATTTAACAGAACATTTCTTGGATTGAATGCAGCACACATTTAAATGGTTTGTGACAAGTAATTTGAGAGTTTCAGTGTACCATATGACATATTTTATTTTTTTTATTACCACTGACATGTCAACAGATTTGAGGAAAACATTTTTTTTAGTAAGCACAGCTGCTATCAATTTGGATAATGATAGTCCATCACTATTTTTTGTGTGTGCAAACAAAGGGAGTGAATGATCATGCAAAACAGTGAGTCTGTATAATTCCCATTCATAAACCATTTTCAGACTGCACAGGGTCAAGACAAAATTATTATTTCAGTTGCTGGCCTCAGCAGTGCAGACACAGAAATAGAATATTTTTTCTGGTCTTGGTAAATTTAATTTCTGTGAACTCTGTTCCCATGATATCGTATACAAATAATAAATAGACACCCCCAGAGTTCTTCTCACAGTAACAGCATATCCTGCTGGTGCAGCCACTCACTCTGTATTTCCACTGCTCTACTTTTTACACTACTAAATTTCTGAGTTTCTTGGTCTGTCTGCCCAAGATCAATGACGTTCCTGCATGATTGGTGTTGGTGGCTGCTCACTTAAAATGTAACTGGATAAGCTAATTTTCTTTCTTTCCTTCTTCATTATTCTGCAGTCAAGGTTTAAGTGTAAGATTCCTCATCTATCTCTATACCTGTAGGTAGTAAATTATAAGGCTAATGGCAAGAAAATGTGAATATTTATGACACTTCCTCATTAGCACAAAACTTGGACTGGATTTCCCATGGCTCAATTGAATTACTTAAGCCTTATTTTAAAAGGCAATTGTTTATTTATGCAATTGCCTTGTGGAACTTCTGGATAGTTTAAACTCTCATAGATGAAAATATATGAAAATACTGTTTTCCTGCTCTTCTCTTCACGTGCAGAAAACCTGCAACAATTATGGTACCTCAGAATAAGGGCTTGGTCTCTTATGTTCGATTACAAACAATTTTTATCTGTGTTTTATACAAAGTTTATCCAAGATTTGTATGAGAACAGATTCTCAATTTTCAGCAGATGGATTAACTCCCTTTGACCTTCCTGCCACACCTTCCAAGAGGAGACTGTAGATAGAGGAAAATCTCTCCTCTTTCAAGCTCCAGGTTTTTAGAATTTAATCCAATAAAAATCATAAAAAGCATGCAAAAAATTGAATATAACTTGAGTGGAAAAGAAGAGAAATTCAGTTTAATCTACGAGGTAACTCACACCTTCGTGGTCTTTTTTCTAAACCAAAATGTTTCTTCCCAATTACTTTTTTTTCCTTAGAGTGCTTCTTTCCACAGGAGTCACAAGTGACCTATCTGACAAACATCTATTTTTAACCATTTTAAGTGAGTCGGTCTGTTTGTCAGACAGACCCAGGAGAGAAATCTCCAACGTATTCTTCCTGCATGGGAAAAGTAGACTACATCATTTAAAATATTGCCTCTTCTTCTAATAAAACATAACTCAGCCTACAAGTGTTTAGGAACATAAAAATACAGAAATTGAAGCGATCTCTTAAGTTTTGAAACATCTTCCTGTTCAGGTGACCGTGTCATAGAATCTCATTAAAAATGTAATACATTCCATTATGAAATTATTTTGCATTTTTCTTCTCATTGCTCCTGTGGGACGGCTACTTCAGAACTTCACATCTCTGGTGGTTAAAATCTATCTGTTAATATCCAGATTAAGTTTATCTAGGCCCCATCAGAACTTATTTGTCTTTTAAGCAACTTTGGGCTTTAGTTTCATTTTCTTTTAAGTGTAGATGTAACCTTTATTTGGATCAACTGTAGAGTTGAGTAAAATTCCAGATGGGGAGTCCTTATTATAATTTCTGGTGTCAATATATTTCTTTGGAATATTTTGAAATGTCTTTCCTTATCCATAGAATTTAATATTATTCTATTGCATAGAAGAAATTTAATGTTTTAATGGATTTATCACACATTCATGGTCATTCAGTCATTCTATGACAATTTTCTGGTCTCAGGAGCTTCCTTTCCTTTCCTTTCCTTTCCTTTCCTTTCCTTTCCTTGCCTTTCCTTTCCTTTCCT